>VZRS01008140.1:2681-34212 GCA_013398055.1 Ifrita kowaldi
CTGGCCTCCCGCACCCCTTCCCCGGGAGATGCTCCGGCACCGGGATGCTCGCCCGGCACTGGGATGCTCGACCGGCACCGGCAGCTCTGACCGAGGCGAGGGTGTCCCCCTGCAGCCTTCTGGTGCCTCTAAGGCTCCTCACCCCGGACACGGCACCCTCTGGAGTGCCCACCACAGCGGTACCAGTCCCCCCCCCAGGGCTGGATGGCAACCCGATAGCCGGGATGCCTGGTCCTCCCCATGGCATCACCCCTGGACAAGGATGTCCTCCCGGTACAGGGATGTCCCCATGCCATTATCCCTGCAGACCATTAGCTCCAGGTCAGGAATATCTTCTCAGTACTGGAATGCCCCATGCCATTCTCTCCTAGGACAGGGATTCCTCCCAGCACTGGGAATGTCCCCATGCCATTAACCCCAGGTCAGGGATGTCCTCTCAATACTGGGATCCCCCCATGCTAATATCCCACCTCCAGGACAGGAATATCCTCCAAGTACTGAGATGGCCCCCCTTGCATTATTCCTCCATACCATTACTCCGCTAGGACAGGAATATTGTCCCAGGACCCTTCTGTTACTGGGGAGGGAATGGAGCCCAGACACAGCTGGTCACACTTACTGTGGCCAAGGGTGAGTGTGCAAGAGGGAGCCCTCAACTGTCTCCTCACCCCAGTGGCCAGAGAGGTTGTGGAGTGTCCCAAAATTACAAAATTAACTATATGGAGATATTCAGAAACCACAGCATCAGTGCCTCTCAAATGTATACACAGAAAATAGATTCAAGCTGGCTTTTCTATGGATGTTGGCTGTGAAATCCTAAAGAAGGGATGAATAGCATCGCCAGGGAGGTGTGATGTGGCATCACCGAGAGGCATCTCCACCCCACATATCATCACACGTCTCAGCAGCCTTTGGGAGGGTGAAGCAGCTGGACACAGGGGACCCAACTGCACTCGCAGGCGTCCTGCTGGCCTAGATATCCCTGAAAAATAGCCAAACCACCCAGCAGGAGTGATAGCAAAGGTGGATTCACCACAGTGGTGGGAAATGCCTCTGCAGGTTAATTACCTTCATCATCAGAGGTGCTTTCTGCCACCCTAATTGGAGCCTGCCCAGCTTTGGGTCCTTGGGATGGGGTACCAATGGGAAGGGACAGCTGGAGCCATTACGTTTCTGAAACAACCTTGGGTTGCTCCCATCAGTTCCAAAAACTTAAATCTAGAGAGATCTGCCAGCCCCCTGCTCATCCTGTGGGTGCTCTGCAGTGGGAGAGGAGAATGGCTGGGAAGCTGGTGCCAGAGACGTGTCTGTGTGGGGCAGGATATTGGCATCCCATTTTCCTTCCACTGCTCATTCCCCTCCTCTCCCTTCAGATCTGGACATGGCCAGGGAGCCCAAGCTGAGCCGGGCCAGGCTGGGCCAGAAGCGGCAGCACAGCAGCAGCCTGTACCAGTGAGTGCCTGTGTGTGGGATGGGGGCTGCCCTGGGGGCTGGGGACTGTCCCACACCTGGCTCCTCTTCCTCCCCTGCTCTCCCTCACTCTCCTCTGGCTATTCCAGCTGGGAGGCATAGGTAGGGACATCCCTGCCTCATCCCAGGGCTCTTGAAGCATCTCCTGGTGCACTGGTGCCATTTGGAGTCCTCACCAGCCTCCTCCTGGTGCGTGTCATTAATGGGTGTGGGGAGTCCCCTTCCCCATCTGAAGGCAGTGGGAGAACAAGCAGAGCCCTGTGATCTCCACACCTGCTAAAGGTGTTGCCCCCCAGTAATGGCTTCACACTGTCAGGGGGGCAAGTTTAGGTTGGGCAGAAGGAATAAATTCTTCCCTGTGAGGGTGGTGAGGCCCTGGCACACGCTGCCCAGAGAAGCTGTGGCTGCCCCAGCCCTGGAAATGTTCACGGCTAAGTTGGACAGGGCTTGGAGCAACCTGGTCTAGTGGAAGGTGTCGCTGCCCATGGCAGGGGGTTCGAAAAGAGATGAGCTTTAAGAACTCTTCCAGCTGAAACCATTCCAGGATTCTATGATTCAATGTCAATGTCAGTTGTAATTGTGGCCTTTAAATGCTGTTCCTCAGGGACAGACACCCTTGCAGAGGCACACAGGAGTGGTGATGGCTCTGAGGAGTGCAGTAGGTGATGATGATGGTGGCACAAGTGGTAGATGAAGAGCCTGTCCCCATCCCTGTGCACTTTTGGCTCCACGTCTCAGTGGATGTGTGGTGAGGAGGGGATTAGAGCTGGGCTCCTGTCTTGTTAGAGCTTTATTGTGAACGCCCTGACTGAACTAATTGCTCTGCCTGTTGCCATGGAGCTGAAGGGATGCAGCACTGAAGGGCCAGGACTGCCGGCCCCCTTGGGTGCTGGAGCATGGCAGCCACTGCTTTTTCTCTTCCCAGGGGATGCTCTGAGCAAAGAGCTGAGCCAGGAAACCCCTCGCTGTGTCCCCAGTTGGGTACTAGACCCCAAGACTAGCTGTGCTGCAGTGCCACCAGTTCTCCCACAGCACAGGGTGGCCTGTGGCATCCCCACTCCTTTTGGCATGGGCTCCATGCAGCATCAGCAGCCATTGCAGGGGGCACCTCCCCTGTGCCCTGTGTGTGGGTTAGGACACCTTTCCCACTGCCCATTCCCCTCTTCCCCAGGGCAGGTTGCAACCTTCCTCCCTGACAGGCAGGAGTTGGGGATGTGCAGGACTTGCTGTCCCCATCACAGTGATGGAAACTGTGAAGGCAGTGAGCTTGGACAAAAAGCTCCCAAAATACACCCCAATAATTATACCCCAAGTGTAAAGCACAGGAGCAGGTGGGTCCTGGTTCCCCAGGGCTGCCAGCTCACCCTTACCAGAAGGGCTGGCGCTTGTGGGCTGTGGGCTGTGCCGATGATTCTTGAAGAAGCCAGGGTGGCAGTGGGACAGGGGATGCTGCTGCCCCATGATGGGCTCCAAGCTGCACTCTGGGCTGGGCAAGCCTGGCCTAGGCTTGGTGCCCCAGGCAGGGCAGCCCAACTTGCCTGTGAGCCCCTAGCAGACCTCCAGCTCTCCCTGAGCTCCCGCACTGATCCTGTGGTGACAAGTTCATCTGCAGCCAGATCTGGAGCCCTGGGGGACCTTGTCCTGGTCCCCCCATTCCTGGCAGCATGAAGGCTTCCTGCTCCAAGTGATATTCAGATCAAGACTTTGTCTCCCTTCAGGTTAGGCTTTATCCTACGCTCCCTGACTCCGCAAGAACTGAAGCAGCAAAATGACCTTCAGCGTCTTTCCTCTTCCTCCTCCTCTCTTCCTTCTCCTTCCCCCACTCCCTGCTCCTGGTCCAGAGTGCATGATTTATTACTGGAATGTTGCTGCTCATAGTGGAAGGGATCTGTTGACAGAACACTTCTTAATTTGGAGCCAAGCGAGCCGGCAGTGTGTGCGTGGAGCCACAACCATGAAATTTAACATCAGGGCACTCTAAATGCAGCTTCCTGAGGGCAGACCCTGCTGATGCTGCCCCAGGGACTCTCACCATACCACTCAACACCCTCATTTGCCTCTGAGGAAGATCCCTTCCAGGGCAGAGCCACCTCCTGGACCATGCTGCAGCTTGAGTGGGATCCTTCGGGATGCCTCCCGCTCCCCAGGGATGAAGGTTGGGTGGGTGCTGTGCCCAGCAGTGACTGCTCCACGGTGCCTGTGGACCCACAGAGCAGCTGACATGTTCTCTCTCCCCCTCCTGCAGCAGTAACCGTGACCTGGACTATGATCTCTACAGGGACGACTTCCCATACCGGTGAGCGCGGCATCCCATGAGTGAGCTGAGCTGAGCATGTGTGGGTTTGGCATGCGACTGTATCTCTGGTCGTGGAAAAGCAGGGTGTCCCTGGGCATCCAGCCCCTTGCCTTTGACAAAGGCTCGGTGGTATTTCCCCACTTGGAGGAGCTGCATCTTCCCCAGGCTTGGGGGCCTTGGAGAGGGATACATGGGGAAGAGACAACATGTGGGCAGGGCAGTGCCCAGGCTGGGAGTCCTTTACTGCACAGGGACCCCAGGAGATGCTCTCTTGGCTGGGAGGGGCTGCTGCTG
Source organism: Ifrita kowaldi (assembly GCA_013398055.1). NCBI lineage: Eukaryota > Metazoa > Chordata > Aves > Passeriformes > Cinclosomatidae > Ifrita > Ifrita kowaldi. The sequence continues at coordinate 6,742 of VZRS01008140.1, forward strand.
CTACATCTCTGAGGTTGTGCTCACGCCACCCTGCTCTTGTGCTCTTGCAGGGTGTACGAGTACCAGAAGATCCCCCCACTCATTAACCGTATCCCAGTCAAGATCAGATGGACTCACCTGGGAGCAGGAAGCAAGAGCAGCCTGAGCCCCCAGCCCAGGACAAGGAGCAGCACCAGCTCCACAACAGGACGGACAAAGTGTAAGTGCAACAGGGCTGGGAGGAAGAGAAGGCTGAGCTATTGTGTCTCGGTGCATTAGAGCAGCGCCAGAGCCCAGAGGTCCCACTTGGTGCTGACCCTGTTGCTGTGAGTCCCCAGCTCCAGCAGAGACAGCCTGGCCTACACTGGTGTGCTGGCTGTCCCCTGGATCCATTCCTGTTCCCCAAGGATGCCCAGTGGGGACGACGTTTCATAGAGGAGAATGTTTTGTGGAGGAGAATGCTCCAGAGAGGGGGATGCTCCAGAGGTGGCTGCCCAGGATGGCATGTCTTCCTGGCTTTGGGTGGGATCCTCACAGCTCCTCTTCCCGTAGTGCGAGCTGAAGAGCTGCACTCCATCAAGGGGGAGCTGAGCCAGATCAAGGCACAGGTGGACAGTCTGCTGGAGAGCCTGGACCACATGGACCAGAGGAGAGAGCGTCTCATGGGTGAGGGAACCAGCCGCAGACCCTCCAACACTTGTGTGTCTGTGCTGGGCAGCTCATGGGCACACATGAGCCTGAGCCCTGAGCTGGGTGTAAGGGGAACCTTCCCGTGTGCCCAGGACATCCAGAGCTGGCTGGGCAGATTCCCCACATTCTTTCCCTTCTCTGGGCTGGCAGGAAAGAGCCTGGCCTTTTGGCCAGGAAGCTGGCGAGGACAAGAGAAGCTGGCAAGGACAGAGCTGGCACTTGCACAGGTACCCCAAATTTCTTCTGTCTCGGCCTTTTCAGGGTCCAAGGAGAGTGAGAAGAAGAGGGCAGAGCCAGCGTCACCATCCCCAGTGGGAGAGGGGTCACGGGAGTCACGGGGGAAGGAGGGGACGGGGGCTGACGGGCACAGTGACCTGCGCAACATCGACAGTGCCAAGGAGAGCACAGACACAGAGGAGATGGTAAGAGGAGGGCCAGATCCTATGCCAGGCTCTCTGCTTCCCTAAAATCCACCCCTGCTTGCTGGTGGGGGATGCCTGGAGTAGATTAAATGCTCCATCAGGGTTCCCCAAACCATTCCAGCTGTGTGCCAGGGCTAAAACTTTTGGCACGTCCAGAACATCCCCAAGTACCCTGCAGCAACCCCTTGGGTGTGCATCACTCCAGCACCAAGGCTACAAAAAAACCCTCAGAGCAGAAATACGTGTTACCAAACGTGCTGCTCCCACACCTGCATCCCCCAGCTGGGTGTGGGATCCCAGGTACCCCGGTGCTGGGCAGGGTGCTTGAGTTTGATCCTGTGTGTTTCTCGTCACAGGTGAAAACCAACATGTTGGACCCTGAGGGGAGCCAGTAGCCAGACTGGGATGCTGTGGCCTTCCCATGTGGCCAGCCCTTCCCAGCTTCTGTTCTTTATTTCTTTTGAGGCTTCCAGGTAGTGCCACATACAACACGAGGTGCCTGCCCTCGGCACAGCCATCCCCTGCCACCGGCAGCCCAGTGTCCCACCCTGGGAGTTGCCAGCCAGCTCTGACAGGAGAAGTTTTTGTGTTCCAGTGCGCCTGTTTTCTTTTTCCTCCTGTTTTCAGACCTATGGATAAGCAGAGGTGGCCACGGGAGGGAGGGGAGCAGTAAAAAAGCAGAAAGGACCATATCCCAAAGGAGCATCCCAAATCCCATTTGCCTTGCTGCCAGTGTCACCTCACCCAAAGGATGCTGTGGAGCACAGAGAAAGCAGCCCAGGGCTCCCACCCCTATGGCACACGTGGCATCCCAACCTTCAGACCCTGGGAACTGGTGCAGCAGGCAAGAGTACAGCCCAGGATAGCTTTCAGAGCTGCTCAGCATCCCACCATAGAAAGAAGGAACCACCCTAAATCAGCTCTTAAGAGGCTTTTGCAGGATTTTGGGATGGTGCCAAGCCTAGCTCTGATGTGAGCTGCAGGACCAGCAGTGGGGCAGTGCCAACCTGATCAGTCCCATTTACCCCCGCTCCCAAATGTGTTTTCCTTACTGGTTTTCCACGGGCTGTTCTCAGCCAGGCATCATGTCTGTGGCCAGCAGGACTCCAGTAAGAGCTTTACAAGGGTCCCTGGCCTGTACCCAATGAGTCCTGGTCCCCCCTGTGCTCCCCAGCGTCGCATTTTGGTTCTGTGTCCCTCATTTCTCAGTTGTCCTTCTCTCACTGGTTCTGTATTTCTAATTTGCTCTGGTAAGAGTGTATTGTGTTGGAAAGAAAAATAATTTGTATTTCTTTTCTCTGGTTATTCGACTCCAATGCAGTTTTTAACCGTCTGAAGTGCACATTTAATTTTTGTACCCCATTTTATGTGCTGCCAGACACAGCCCCCAGCTCTGAGGGCTTTCTTGGATGCTGCCTTTCCTACAGCTCAACCCAGAGGCACGAGTGCAGCTCTGCCTCGATTCCCAGTGGAAAATACCCAGAATATTCCCTACCAGCCCACCATGGTGCAGCTTGGCAGACAGGACCACCTGCTCCACGCCATCTCTAGGAATAACCAGATTCCAAGGAAGCACCCAACTCCCCCTGAACTCTTCAAGGACAGTGGGTGCAGAGGGGATGATCCTGATTGTGGAAGTGCATCCTTCCACCTCTGCCCATGGCCAGCAGAGGCCCCAGGAGGGCCATGCAGGCAGAAGACTCACCAGAAAAAATATGATTTATTATTATGAAAAAACTAACAAAACACAACTCTGCCTCTCTGAAGCACTGCCTGGGCAAGAAGTCCAAGGGGCGTGCAGTCCACGCCATGACGTGGTTCCCGCCTGGATGCTGCCTGCATGGATGGTTATGGTGGGGAGCTTGGAGTCAGGGTTTCAGCCCGATGCTGTGACCGTCCCGGGGTGAGATGTGGGGTCCTGCAGTGCCAGCAATTGCTTGGAGGGAGGTCTCGGGCAGGCTCTGGCTGCTGAGGCAGTATGGAGGCTGTTTCTGGGGGGCTTCAGCAGCGTGCAAGGCTGTTTAGGTCCTGCTGTGCCAGTAGGGAATGGTCTCCTGCAACACGGGGGCTTCTCAGGTGCACTCCGGGCTGCTTGGGCAGTGTGGGGGCTGCTTTGGGGGGTTCTCCGGTGGTGGTGGGGGTGCAGATTCCAGTGTCCTTGAGCACAGTTCTTGGGCCTCCAGCTGTGTGGGTAGCACGAGGAGGTCTCCAGCAGTGCAAAGGCTGGCTCACCCAGTCTCCAGCAGCATGAGGCATGGATCAGGCTGGGCCTGGGCGTTCTCCAGCAGTTACAATTAAACTTAAGCTTAAACTTAATAAACTTCTAATATTCTAAAAGTAAACTTATTTTAGTCCCCAACAGTGAGGTGTGGATCCGGCAGGCTCCAGGGGTCTCCGGCAGCACTGAAGGCAGCTTGGGCGGGCTCTGGGAGATGCCCCATCTCCAGAGTGAGGGACGCAGTTCTCACGGGCACTCAGGCGCTGGTGGCGGCGGTGGCAGCGGCGGTGGCAGCGGCGGCGGCATCGCGGCGCTGGGCGGCCCGCAGCAGGCTCTGCCGCAGCACCGGGTACTGCCGGTGGCAGCCATCGAGGCCGAGNTGCCGCTGCCCAGCTCCACGTAGGCCGAGCCCTGCGCCTGGCTCAGCAGCCCGGCCCTCGCGAACAGCGGCCGCAGGGCACAGGGGTCCCGCGGCGCCGCCCCCGCGCCTTCGTCCTCGTCCTCCTCATCCTCGGCCGCGGTCGCTGCCCACAGCGCCGGCGGCTGCGACTCCTCCGGGCCGCGCAAGCGGCGGTGATCCAGCGGCATGGTCGGCGGCACACCGTGAGCGGGCGGGGACGGGGCGGGCCCAGGAGGGAGGCGGGCACAAGCTGTGACTGGCAGGGGGACCCCACCCCATCCCATCCCATCCCGTCCCGCCCCGCCAGCAGAGCCGGGGCGCAGAGCGCGGGGCAGGGAGCCTTTATTGACCGGAAAAGCGCGCAGGGGACAGAGAAGGAGACAAAGGGGTAGCGGTTTCCCCCTCAGTCAGTTCTTCAGCTCCCCCAGCCGGAGCCTGGCAAAGTCCGTGGCCAGTTTCAGGGCTTCCTGCAGGCAGCCCACGTTCTTGCCTGTTGCCTGTGCAGAGATGTCCTTTCCACCACCTTTGCCGTCCATCAAGCCAGACACTTCCTGCACCCACTGGCTGGCCTTCAGGCCCTTATTTACGGTCTCCTGGGCAGGAAAAGAAACCCAGCGGTCAGCACTGAGGGAAGAACAGCAATCTCCCCATCCCATGCCTACCACACCGTTAAGTCCTGACTCTTCCCCTTCCCTGTTCGCAGAGCATAACCCCTCTTCCCTCACTTGTGCAGCCTGACAATAAGCCCAAGCACGAGGGCTGTGGCTCTTGCCAAACTCCAATCAGTTCTGGCTGTGTAACGTTAGACAGTTCCTGCCTGGAGGCGGCAGCTCCTCCACGGAGGCTCAGGAAGAGGCAGCCACGCAGCCTCAGCAGTACCTGGGGTACTTGACACAGGCAGGTGATCCTGCCTGCTTCGTTATCCACAGCAAAGAGCATAGCAGCAGTCTGGGGCGAGTTAGTCTTGAAGAGCTTCAGAGATTCATTCAGGGCCTGGAAGAGAACAAAATCATTGCATGACTGCCTCCTTGCGCTTGCCCCCAGCCCAGCTCCAGCCCCACGAGCACCCACAAAGACCTCAGGGATCAGGAATTGCACTAAACCAGCCAGCAGCACTCTGCAATGCTCCTCCTCCCAAACATGAGCCATCTTCACATTCCTGGCAGTTTAGAAGCCTTAGCAGGGGACATAAACCCTGCCTGTGTACCCTGAGGCAGGAAGGAGAAAATGCTTTTATTTCCCCACCTTCAGGTATCCAGAACTGGCAGGATCAGCCCCAGAATGAACCTTTGCCTGAGTGTACTGGCTGGAAGGGAAAAAGCTCCTCCCAGCAGATGGGAACAGCTGTTCCAAAGGGAATCAGGAGGACTCAAACGCAGCATGAAGAGGCTTCAAGTGTTATCAGACCCAGCAGGCAGGGAAGAACCAGGGAGACTGCTGCACATTCCATTATTCCCAAGGAGACCATCATCCCTCACTTGCACAGACAGCATGATGCAGCAGAGCCCCAGGAGTGGGTCCTCTGACAAGCACAGCAGTGCTGCTCTGGGTGGACTGGGAACATGCAGCTCCCTGGGCTGCCAGCACTGCCATCCCATGGGACGCACCCTTCTGCCACAGAAAACGCTGCAACAGCACCCACTGGGAGCAGAAGCGTTGGCATCATGGTGATGCTGGTGGCCACAGAAAGTGAGCAGGATCAGCTCCAAGACTGCCAGAGAGGAAATTTTAACAGGGCGTTAAGCCCAGAGCGGTCTAAGCCCAGGCACAACCAGCCCCCGCTGCCTGGCACCTACTGGGCTCAGCACTGTGACACAGCACACACAACAGAGCGCTCATTCCAACAGAAATCACTTGGAAAAAAACTTGTGTGTGGAGGAAGGAAAGAGCAGATTCAGTCCTGGCCAGGGAAGAACTTGAACCCAGCTGAGCAGACATTGCTGGGGGCAGCTCTCTGCCTGGCCTCGTCCACACACACAGCCCAGGACACCACTCCCAGAGCTGATCTGCAGGGGCCACAAGCATCATGACTTTCATGGCTCAGCAGAGCTGCTGTTCTCAGTCCCTTAAGTGCATTTCAGCGTCGTGACTGCTGCAGGATGAGTCTTACCTGGGACACAATGGGATTGCTGCTGGGCTCCCTATCCACCACCAGGTCTGGAAGCTCAGCAAGTGGTGAAGAACCCACCACCCCTGCAAGCCCATGTGCTAGTCCAGGAGGTGGGACACAAGAGAATATCCCAGTGGTCCCTCCCCCTTCTCAGAGACAGCAGGTGGCAAGAGGGACAGCTCTGTAGCACTGAACCACCTCCCCAAGTGATGAGAGACCACCCAGCTGCTCCTGAGGCAGAAGGAAGGTTGTTGAGGAGAGATCAGCCTTTCCCATACCTTTGCTGAGGCTCCATTTTCCATTTCCATGATGACCCACGGCTGGTTAGGGTGACTCTCAATAACTTGCTTGGTCTTCTCCAGCACCTGAGGACAACAGTGGTCAGCCACTAGACCGCCCACACTGTATGGACACAAGACCCACGCGGGTAGAGCAGGGACAGAAGCCCGCAAGATGCCCAAACACACCCACAACCCAGCCTGGAGCAGCCTCACACTGTGAAGCCAGGAGGAATATATTCTGACAGGCAGGTATGTGGCCTGCAAGACAGCATGTTGTGCATGACTCCTCCTCCAGAAAACTCCAGTGGGATCCAGGAGGAAGCCTGCACCCAGGGGCACTGTTAGGGCAGGAACAGGCTGCCATGCTTCAACCCAGGGAACAGGTATGGAGCTAATTCTGCTTCAGGAGGCAGCAGAAGCTGGAAGGCTAAACAGTGTGAGGGGCACTCCCACACATCAATTCTCTTCCATCCTGGACACTGACAGAGCTCCCAGGGGAGCACCCCACAGCCCTCCCACACAGTCCTTTATTCCAGCCCAGGGCTCACTCTTTTCTGGATGTCAGCTTTGCTTGCTCGGTCCAGGTCATCCATGACTTTCTTCAGTGCTTTAACAGCTTCTCTCAGTTCATCTTTCTGCCACTGTGGGATAACAGCAGTGGCCAGTGTCTGCAAAAGAGCAGCAGGTGGAGAAGGTTAAAGGTGCCAGCGACCATGGCAGGAGATGCAGCACCTCATGAACTCTGCCTCAAGTGGCACAGCCCAGTAAGGTCCACTCCTCTCCCAGTGCCAATGACCCCAGGCAGCAGGTGCTGGCTGCAGCACCCATGGGACACAGGGCTACTGGGCAGGAGCAGGAAGGTGAACTCGGCCTCATTAATACCACCCAGTGCTGGCAATCAAGGTCCCATTCATTTTGGGGAGGCAGAGCACTGCTACCATACTCACCTCACTGAGATCCGTGATCTCCTTCTGCACATCCTTGTTGGGAGCTGTCTGGACCTTCACCTTGGCCTCCAGGGCTGACAGCAGTTTCCTGAGGCTGTCAACTTTCCTGAGGGCCTAGGAGAATACAATCTGAGTTAAATCAAGCAGGAAGATTGAGCAGGCTGGGGTCTTGGTCACCCCAGAGCACAAAGAGGTGAGAAATGCTGGAATGCCCCAGGATGGAGCTTAGTAACTCTTGGGAAGCTACAGGGCCAAAGCAGGCAGCACCTGACCAGAACCAGGGTGTGATGCTGGCCCATGGGTCCCAGGTCTCTTCTTTGCCAGGATTGCCAAGATCCCCCCAAAAGAGAAATCATCTCCCCCATGAAACCCCTTTATCCCACTTTAGGGAGCGCCAGCCCACATCCAAAGTCACTGCCTCTGGCAGCAGAGGACTGGGTTCTCAGACTTCACCACTCTCCTGCCGGCCTTGCCAGCTGCCGAGAGCTCCACACCTGTATCTGCAGCCATTCTGAAAAGCAACCTGAGCTGACCTTGGAGCCATCCCACACACCCACCCAGGTTTCTCTGCCACAACACCTACATCTGAGGCTTCCCCCTCTCTTCCCTGCTCTGACTGTAGTACAGCCAAGGCTTCCAGCACAGCCTTTGCCAACAGCAGCAACCTTTTCCATGCGCCTCTCAGAGGATATTGTGCAAATTTGAACAAAAGGGACTTGGGCACAGGGTTAATAGGTGGAATTTCATAGAGGATCTCTCCTGCCTACCCTTACCTTCCGAGCTTCAGCTCCGGTGACGGCAACTATCCTCCGAATGCCTTTAGCAATTGCTTCTTCTGAAACAATCACGAAGGGGCCAGCATGGCTGGAGTTCTGCAAGTGCCTTTGGAAAGAACCCAGACAGACCCACAAGAGAGAGTTAGAAGTCCACCTCTCATCTCAGCAAGAATCAGCACAGAAATAAGAAATGCAGCAGCGTGGGGACAAGCAGAAAAAACCACTTGTGCAAATGAGTGAGGACAGTGGCAAGGGCTGTGCTCCCAGCACTGCCAGAGACTCTGCATGAGGGCAGGGGCAATACAGGCAGTTTCCTGCCTGCCAAAGGTAATTTTGAAGACTGATTGACTCAGGACTGGGAATGCAAAGGCACATCATCACCACCACCTCCAGCTCTGCTCCTGGCTCTGCCCAGTGCATGCTCGTGGCACTCCCAGGAGTTCAGGCTCCACAGGAAGTCCTTTTCAGTCACCCTACCACCTTCCCCGACCTCTCCAGGTACTCACGTTCCTCCGCAGAACTCAATAGAGGTGATGGAGCCCCCAGGGCCAGAGGGGTCAGCCAGCAGCTCCTCCACAGGGATGCCAATGGAGACCACACGGACAGGATCAGGGTAGGTCTCGTCAAAAACTGCCCGAAGTCCTTGGATAGCTTTGGCTGCTGCAAGAGGGCAGTCCTTGGCATACACAGTCTGCAGAGGACAGCAAAGGGATGAGCATAAGAGCCAGTCCTGTCAGCTGTGACTGACAGCCCATGTTCCCAGGAAATTTCTTCCTCTGATAGATCCTAGAAGTGAAATCTTGTGCCTCACCTAAGCTGGGGTTTGTTGAGCTGCAAGAATCACAAAGTTATTGGCAGATGTCTCATTACCACCTGCTGCGACTCCCTGTGTGCTACTGCACATGCAAATGGTTCCAAGCACAGATTCCAGGGTCATCCAGGGTCTGCTCTGACACTTGGCACCAGACAGAGCAACTCTCCTGCCACTGGGGACACATCACTGGGTGTCTGGGTGCACAGCATAAATCCAGCCAGGCCTGCAAAACACTCTGCCAAACTTCCTGGCTCTTGTAGCTGTGGTGACACTACTGCAGGCACGGGAACACTCCAACCCTAGAAAGGGCTTGAAACCAATGAACAGAACAATCCATATGAGGTTTTCCCACTCAAAACCCTCTGAGCTGATGGCAATCTATGCACAGTACTGCACCAGCAGCTCAGAATCCTCCTGCATGCCAAACTCTCAGCATCCCAGATCATCCAAAACCTGGACTCAAGGTATACAACGTGTCAGCCATACCCACCTTTGATTCTTCAATCATCTGGTTGGCAATCCCTTCAACTGTCTTGATTTCCTGGGTGGACAGGGCTCCCTTGGCCGTGAAGTCGAAGCGCAGCCTGTCCGGTGCCACCAGGGACCCTCTCTGGTCAGCCTCCCCCAGCACCGAGCGCAGGGCGAAGTTGAGGATGTGGGTGGCCGTGTGGTTGCTCATGACCGGCCTCCGCCTGGCCTGAGGGAGGAAGCCACTGTAAGATGGGGTCCCACACCCCAGAGCCACAACCACCTCCAGTAGCTGAAGGGGAGGTGAATGCCCTGCTCCAACAGAATCCCAGACTCGCCCAGGACACCAGAAACAACTGATCACACTTGCTGCCTTGGAGCTTCAGCTACAGGAGCAGGTGTTCCCCACCAAATCTGTGCATGGCTTTTTCCTGGCAGTCCCCTTGTTGGGCCAAGGAGAGAGGCCAAGGACAGACTAGGACACAGATACTAATCTCTGTTCCTCAGCAGGGAAAAGCAATCCAAGATGGAAGCCTTCCCTCTTCATCTAAAGGTGCTGCCTCTATAGGGAAGGGAAATGCATCAGGCTGACTGTGCTCAACCCACCGCTCACTCAGCAAGCTGAGCCCACAGGAGCAATGTCTGGAGTGGGGCAGGCAGCCCAGGCTCTCTGCTGTTGTCCCCATGCAGTGGGGCACCACACATGTTCTCCCTCCAAGTCATGACCCAAAATGTGTTTCTGCTTGTGATCAGCAAACCCAGCAGGCATGGCTCTGAGCCAGCTGGACATTATCTGCCTCGTGGTAGGAGAAAGCCAGGAGCCAAGCAGGAGAGACTTTGAGTCAGCCAGACACTGCTTGATCGTGTGCTGCAGGGAGAGCAGGACCCAAACATAAGGCCCCCAAAGTGGAACCGATGAAAAGAAACAAGACAAAATCCAGAGAAAACAGACAAGCCCATGTGTTACACCATGTCTTAACTCACCTCATCAATAGTCAGGTGGACCTGATCTCCTACTTTCAAACTCCCATACAGAGTTCCTATGTGGAGCACGTAACCTCCTCGGACCTGCACATTCTTCACAGTGAATTCTGTTTTCTGTACAAAGAGGGAAATGCCCCATGTGAGCAGGGTGAGAGGCCAAGGGGAGATGTCAACCAGTCAGAGGTCTGAACTGCAACTGGAAAGGTCCCAGCTGAGAGACAGAGTGGTGTGTGTGCTGGAGAAAGCTGAGTGTCCCCAGGCACAGCATACAGCAAAGTGGAGAAGTGAATGCAGGTGGGGCACAGTTATGGGGCACAGAAAGAGCTCCCCATCACAGCTTGAGAGCACTGCCCTTGGGCTTGGCAATCCCAGCACCACCACCACAGGCACCCATTCTGGTGATAGCAGCACAGAGCTGAATTCCTCAAGAAGCAAGGGAACAAAACTCCAGCACAGCCATGCCGTGCTGCACCCCCAGAAAGGAACCCTGTGCAATGCCTGACACCTAACATGGATGGGAAATTGCTGGAGCTTGTTTGGCTCCTTCTCCCCCTCTGCCCAGGCCCCGGGTCAAAGCAAAAGGCTCTCAGGCCGACTCACATCCTCCCTGCTGTCATCATCCTTGACCATGTAGCCCTGGTCATAGATCTGCCCACCCTGCTCGGCGTAGAAGCAGGTCCGGTCCAGCACTATCCCACATTCCTGGCCAGTGGATACCTCCTCCACAAACTTCTTCTCCCTGCGGATGGCCTTCACCGTGGCCACGAGGCTCCCGAAATCTGCCACCGGGATGACAGGCAGTGTCAGTAAAACAGGAAAACCTTGTAGACACCACATGGGAGCAGAATGTCATAGCAACACCTCCCAGTTATTGCAGGAGCTCATGGCAGCTACCACGTTTGCAGGGAATACGGAGAGAGGAGTAAGGCAACAGTTAGCTGGGAATTTCATTTAGTGCCCTCCAAGGCAGGGACTGTCACTGCCTTCCACACCTATGCAGCAAAACCCAGCATAAGCATGGCTATGAGCCTGCAGCCTCCTGAATTTCCATCAAATCAAAAAACTAGCAGGAACAGCCAGAGTGAGCAAGCAAAGGACCCTCCAACAGGCCAAGCAGGAACTGCAGTCTCCTGCAGCACTGGCAAAGGAGCAGCTGAGAAACACCAACATAGGAGTGTGGAGACACAAAGCTGCAGGCAACAAGAATTCCCCCTGAACAACCTGTCCTCTTTCTCTGCTCGATTTGTAACAAGCAGGCTATTCACCTGCACAGCTTTCCACTCCCAACTCCACATCCCAGGAAAGGGGAGCCCAGAGGCACATGCCAGGGAAGGTTTAGGGGCAGAATATGATTGCGAGAAGGTTTTTTCATACCATAGGTACCGCTCGGATCTGAAGCATAGTTGTATTTTGGTGAGTCATCTGTCACCTCCAGCCCTCGGGCTCTTAGCTCTTCAATGGCATAGATGTCCAGCATGAGGAGATCCTCCCCTCCAGCACCTTTGCCCTGGGATTTGAGCTGCCAATGAGCAAGATTTGAGAAATGAGCTGTCAAATACCAAGGTTTAAGAAACACCAATGCATGCCAGCGTAGCTGCACATCTCACTCACACCCCTCAGCACTCCCTGATTTAGAGCTCTGCCATGGGAAGCTGTGTGCCAGCACCTGGAGTGTACCCATTTTTCTGGCTTCAGAGCAGCCAGTTCCAGCATGCAGACCAAGTGGGCATGAGCCCAGTAAGGACAAGGCAAGTACCCAGCTGGTCAACACCACTCCCTGCTGCTGCAGCAAACATGCTGCAAGAGGCACCCAAGGTGCAGGCCTGCCTAGATACTGATCCTTGGACAGGGAATAACTTCCCTAACCAGAACAGGATGGCAGAGGTGCTCCCAGCACTCTGCTATCTCTGTCTGAAGGCTGAGCTCAAGGTTCCAGGCTTTGCTAGTGAGCAAAACCAACCCCAGCTGTACTGAAAAGACATGTCCCACAGCAACTGCAGTTGTCCTGGTTTTTCCCATGGGACAAACCATGGGGCATAGGGGGTGTGAGCAGACTCAGTGAGAAAGGAGCAACTCATGACTGCAAACTGCAAGGAAGGGAATTCTCCCTGCCCACTCATAAACCAGCTTCCCCTGGAGCTGCTACCTACCTGAGCATTTTTCCGCTCTTCTTCAAAGCCCTCCATGTCTACAACAAGGCCCTTCTCCTCTGCAATCAGCCCAGTGAGATCCGCAGGGAAACCGTAGGTGTCGTACAGCAACCAGGCAGTGTCACCTGCAGACAAAGTGCAAAGCAGTCACCTCTCGTGTTCCATGAGACACTGCTCCCTTCCCTGCTCTCCCACTGGCTCTAAGCTACAGCAAGACAGTGAACAGGCCTGGAGAATGTGAACATCCAAAAGGCTCCTCCCTACCAGCACAGAGATCTGTGTCTGGGCAGCTTAGAAACCTGAATAAGTGAACACAGGCCAGAGGAGAGATGGCTGGTTCAGCTCTAAGAGATGTCTTCTGATTCCAGCTTTGTCCCCCCACCACTTTCCACACCTCTAATATTCCCGCCCAGCTGAGCCCTGATGTGATCTTAGATAATAAATGCCTTTTGCTGCATCCAGACAGAAGTCACAGCCTTACCAGGAATGATTTTACTGTCCCCAAGGCTCTGGATCTTCCTGTCCAGGATGCGACGGCCTCTGCTCAGTGTTTTCAGGAACTGATCCTCTTCTTCATTGATAATGTCCTTCACCATATCTGGGTCCTTCTTCAGCTCAGGAAAGGCATCTCCCTGCAGACGCAAGAGGATGAGCCCTTCAGCACGGAGATCTGCACACCTCAGCAGAGGAAGTCTTCAGCAGATACAGTGGAGTAGGAGAACTTACCAGTGACTGCACCACCACATCAACCAGAGTAGCAAAGAAACCCTTGGGGGCATTGAGCTTCTCATGGGAGTAGCGCACAGCCCGTCGGAGAATCCGCCTCAGCACATACCTAGGGAATAGCAGAGCCCCCCGTGCAAACATTACACATCTGAGTTGTTCTCAGGGGCTCCACCAGCACCCACCTACCAGCAGCCCCTCACAGGACCAAGAGCACGGGGTTTTCTCCCCATGTTTTCCCTCAAGCAGCTGCTCACAGCAGCAGCAAGGCACAGGTGAGGTGCCGGTCCCCAGCTCTGTGACCCACATTCACTGTGTGCTTACTGAGTCCAGTGGCACCTGCAGCGCAGCCTCCCCTAGCCCAAACTTCCTTGCTTTTTCAACAGCAGCACTGCACCAAGCAGGGCTTTGTGCCTGTCTGCCCACACTGATCCTATCCAGGGGCTGGCACAGCAGCAATGGTGCTCACAAGAACCTTCAGACTTGTGCATCATGGCCTTTTGGGTGAACCTTACTGCAGCAATTCAAGCGTCAAATATCTTGAGCAAACACTCTGCTACCCACTGGGATCAAAGAGATCCCAGAGACAGAGGAGATCCAAGAGCCCTGATGGAAGCCATGCTGAACAGAATGGGAGTGGTGACAATGCAGCAGCTCCTTCTTACCCTCTGCCAGTGTTGTCAGGCCTGCCCCCGTCCGAGAGGGCCAGGGTGATGGTCCGTGCGTGGTCGGCCAGCACACGGTAGGCCATGTCTATTCCATCAGTATCCTCAGCCCCGACCTGCCCCAGGTACGGCCTGGCACCGGTGCCCTGTGCAGAGGAGAAGGCAGTGGGCAGAGGGTACAATTATTGACAGTGGCACCATGGCAGAATTACAGGGAAGGGCCTCAGAAGCCAAGCCCACCCCACCACCCACAGCCACAGAGGAGAACATTCCTCTTGGAAAGAGGTGACTCAGTGAACCCCGGGAAGGCACAGAGCTGTGGGCTCTGCATGGTGCCACGGCCCATGTTTCAACGGCCAAAAGCTCTTCAGACCAGAGGGAAGAAAATCCAATTTATCCCATCATTAAGAGCCCAAGAGAGAGGGAGAGGGAGAGAGTACAGGGAAATCATCTGTTTTGCACATTGGCTCAAGGACTCCAACCTGGCATAACCTGCCCAGCCAAGAAACCTTTCAAATTCTGTCACACAGGAGATGGTCCCAGCTTTCCTCTTTTAGGACGTTTTTATCCATACCCTAGGGAAAGATACTGCTGTAACCATGCAGTGCTTGCATGTGGTACAAACCTCCCCCCAAGGGCACAGTCCCTCCAGCCAGGCTCCCAGCACATGGCAGGAAGGCAGACAAGGACACAGGAGCTGTGTCGCCAGTGGACTTAGCACTGAAGAAAGGCAGCTCTCCAATTCCAACTCTGGAGCTCGGCACCTCATTCCTTAGAGGTAGCAGGAGCTCGGGCTCTTCTCCCTGCATTTTATCCAGCATGATGTACAGCCAGGAAGCTCTGCCTCCTCCATGGAGGAAAAAAAAAGGCTTGGACTTGCACACAGAACTCCCAGCATGGGTAAGGTGGTCCCCACCCAGGACAATACAGCAGCAGCACATAGCTTCTGCAAGTGACTGTCGTAGTTTATATGGCAAAGGCCTCCTGTCTAAGGGAATTTTCTACAGATCAGCATGTTCCAGGTGTGAGACTGAAGGACAAACTGATTCTGGGTTTCTCTCTACCACATGGCAAAAAAATAGCACTTGGCCATGGGGGACTGCAGAGCATCTCCCACTGGGAGAGGACCAAGGAGTGTCCATCAGGCCAGTTCACAGAAATTGGGTAAGCTGCACCACTCACTGTCCTGTTTTCCCCTGGAAGCATGTCCCAGGGCAGCAATTACTGTGCCAGCCTGGGTTGCTACCCTCAGCAAAGTGCAAATGCGTGGGGCTCACAGCAGCTGGGAAAGCAGAGACCACCCTGTCCAACCAGCCCCACGCATCTCCCCAGGGATTCAGGGAATGGATGCAGCTGGGTCAGGCTCCAGTTCATACCTTTTGGATGGCTTCAAAGTAAGGAAGGAAAAGGTCAGTGTCATAGTTGGACATCTTGTTCTGCAGCACAGAGACCAGCCTCTCCAGGCCCATCCCAGTATCAATACTTTTCTTAGGAAGAGGTTTCAGTGTCCCATCAGCTTCCCTGCCAAAGAAAGGTGAGATGTTATGGATGGAGGCTCTGCAAGGGGAACCCCATCTCTCTCTTAATCTCCATAAGATTTAGTTTCATCAGATTTGTGACACAGGCCCATACACAAGCCACACAAAGGACAACTTTGATAAAATACAGTTAACAAGACCCTCAGCAACAACTTAGACCCAGAGCAGACAAGAACTTATTCCGTACTGAACTCCTGGCAGAGAAACAGGGAAAATACTCTCAGTTTGTCCCAAAAGCAGCATGACCCACCCCTTCTGTACTGGCGGGTAAGGGGACAGAGCATCACAAAGTGCTCAGCTGCTGGGAATGGCGAATAAGCCATGGGCAGTTACAAGAGTGCACAGCCCAAGCAGCCTCCCAAACTGAGCTGGAGCAACCTGGCTCACCTGGAAGCACGTCTGGCTCACCTATTGAACTGTATGAACACCAAGTTCCAGATCTCCAGGACGTTGGGGTCATCCTGATTGACCAGGTGTGAAGCATCTCTGTCCCCAATTCGGTCATAGTGGATCTCGCTGCAAGGGCCACAGGGGCCGGTGTCTCCCATTTCCCAGAAATTATCCTTCATATTGCCAGGCAGAATCCTGCCCTCAGCCAGCCTGTAAGAAGAAATTTATTGAACTACAGAGGCTAACTAAAAGAATTCCCCAAACTAAAGGCTATGCTGGAGAAACCACAGCTCACTAATTCTCTACATGTGCTGATGAATTCTTATCAGTCTTGAGACAGACCAATCCAAGAGCCTTACACTCAAGATCCCTGCTGAGGGGATCAGGTGAACACAGGCGCCTGGCACTCATCCCAGGTGGAAACAAAGACTTACACAACACCTCAGTAAAGCCACCAGCAAGAAGACACTGATGGGATGAAGAACCTCTTCTAGGAGAAAAGACTGAGAGAATTTGGATTGCTCAGCCTGGAGAAGAAAAGGCTCTGGGATCACCTTGTTGTGGCCTTTCAGTAACTAAAGGGGCCTACAAGAAATCTAGAGAAGAACTGTTTAGAAGGGCATGGAGTGATAGGAAAAGGGCTTTAAACTAACAGAGGGCAGATGCATATTATATATTATGAATAAATTCTTCCCTGTGAGTGTGGTGAGGCACTGGAACAGGCTGCCCAGAGCAGCTGTGTCTGCCCCATCCCTGGAAGTATTCAAGACCAGGTTAGACAGGGCTTGGAACAAGATGAACTGTAAGGTCCCTTCCAACCCAAACCATTCCACAGTTCTACGATTCCATGATCTTCTCAAATGCTGCCAGTGGCAGCACACCGGGCAGAACATCCCATCCATCTGACCAAGCAAGATTCTTAAGCTTACACAAGAGATTTTGAAACCAGAGCTCTCAGTATCTTCTATTAGTACTTCCCTTTGGTTTGGAAGCTCCACCACCCTGCAAATGTTATTTGTGACACTTCAATTTTGTTAGTCTCCTGTTATACGTGTTCTGCCACATAACACAGGCCATCATAGAGTCATAGAAACATTTAGGTTGGAAAAGACCTTTCAGATCATCAAGTCCAACCGTTACTCCAGTACTGCCAAACTCACCACTAAACCATGCCCCAAAGTGCCACTGCTACACAGCTTTAAAATCCCGTCAGGAATGGTGACTCCACCACTGCTCTGAGCAGTCTATTCTGTTATGCTTCTGTGAAGAATTTTTTCCTAATATCCAATCCAAATAAATTACTATCGCTAATCAAAACATGCACCTTCCTCAGTGAAAGGCCTCACCCCAAATCCAACCAGATCTGCTTGCACTCCAGGTCTGGTTGCAGTCCTGCAGCCTCATTTCCACCAAAGTAAGTGACGTAGAGTCTTTCAGCAGGGATGCCAAACTCCTTGGTGAGAAGTTCCAGTGCCAGTTTACAAGCAAGTTCCTGCAGAAGGAAACATAAGGTCAGCAAGTGAATGCAAAGACAGCTCCTCTTCAACATCCAAAACTGGCTACTGTAGGTACCAGCAGCCAAAAACTTTCAGACTTTTGACATAAGAAAGAGGCAAATTAATACAGGCAGTGAAGAGGGCACAAGAAACATCTCATATGATTGTCTTGATGCAGCCAAGTTAACTCCTAGCATGTTCACTACCTCCAAAAAGCCTTTTAATTCTGACTTTGAATACTACACTAATAAGAAGCTTGGGAAAGGAAATCATTATTGTATGATCGCTCCTGTTTGAAGGTCAGTCCTAGCTGCACAGCACATTTAAGTCCCCATATCTCCAGGACAGCCACTAAAACCTCCACCTCAAGACTCCAAACTAGCAGAGTTAATTTAATCAGCTTTGTAACCTTAAGTAATTAATCTCAAATCATTCTGCAGGGTTGGGGCAGCTTCCAAGCTCATTTATTCCAAAACAGCTACATGCACCTCTGTGCCAATATATTCTCTTTCCTCTTGGCAACCACTCTGCTGAATTTACACAGACAGATAAATCCACACAAGAGATTCAGAGCTGCATCCAGACTGTTTTACCTTGAAATAATCCCCAAAGGACCAGGATCCCAACATCTCAAAGAAGGTGTGGTGGTACACATCTTTCCCCACGTCATCCAGGTCGTTGTGCTTGCCCCCTGCTCGGATGCACTTCTGAGTGTTGGTGGCTCTGCTCAGCTTAGCGAGCGGATGTGAGGGGTCGATGGTATTGAGGAAAATGGGTTTGAACTAAGAGAAGAGAAAAAAGGGCAAATGAGAAAAGCACTCAGAACCTGCTTTCAAATGTTGCAAGCAACAGCAAGTCAATAAGTGTCATCTATGTCGTGATATCACTAGTCTGGGCATACCCAAAGCACCTTTCAGAAACAAATCTACTGCTGCTGTCCATGAGGGGGCTGCCTGGAACTCAGCACTCACACACAGACAAGTGTTCCTAGAGCCCACCAAACCCCAGGGCTTCCAAAGGGACTGAAAGCTGCCAGATTCCCAGCTGCCGAAAAATAAAAACTGGGTGCTGATCTGCAGCAGAGCCCTTGCAGCAGCCCAGTCTCATCCGCTCTTCAAAGACACCATTAATCATTTCTGCCAGGACTGCTGTGGTACCAAGGGTCAAGGAAGGGACACTGGCAGAGCTCCCACCACAGAAACCTCTTCCAGTGCTCTTGACAATTTTGTGAGAGCACAGAGGACTCCAGTGGACACACCAACCATCTCTCTTTGACCAGAAGGAAGATGGAGAAAACAATAATTTTCCCAATGGCTCTGTCACAGGTTCCAACAGGATATGTTCGTAGGACTGCAGCGCCAGGGTGGGAATCCTACCTGATTCATGCCAGCATTGGCAAAGAGCAGTGTGGGGTCATCCAGGGGGATTGTAGAAGATGAGTGCACATAGGTGTGCTTGTTTTCCTTGAAGAAGTCAATGAACCGTTGCCGGATCTGGCTGGCGGTGAGCGGGGTCTCCATCTGGAAGCTGGAAGTTGCCACTGTCCAAAGCTAGTGGCAGGAAAGCAGCAAGACCTTGGTGCAGTCTGAACAAACAACAACAAACAAAGCTCTGATGTGCTGTCAGCTCAAAGTGAACATCAGGACCACTGTCTCCAGCTCCTGAAAGGGTCTCCCCACATTGTTAAGTACTCACCGACACCTCAGTTCAACCATCAGTCTGCCCCAAATAGTGGTGGCCCAACCAAAATTCCTCTCCCCAAACCTCCCTGATTTCAGGGGCTCTACCCCAAATTACTTTTTCTTTGAAAACATGTGGTTTTAAAATATCAAATTCACATGGATTCAGTGGGTTGTGTTGGCTTTGCTGGTGACAAAGGAACTGCCAAAGCATTCAAGGTGATTAAATGGAGAGAGTGAGGAGACATCATTACGGCCTTCCAGTATTTAAGGGGGCTTATAAAAACAAGGGAGAGCAACTTTTTACATAGGCAAATAATGATATGACAAGGCAGAACAGTTTTAAGCTGGAAAAGGAGAGATTTAGGTTACATACTAGGAAGAAATTCTTCCCTGTCAGGCTGGGGAGGCACTGGCACAGGTTGCCAAGAGAAGTTGTGGCTTCCCCGTCCCTGGAAGCGTTCAAGGCCAGGTTGGATGGTGCTTGGAGCAGCATGGTCTAGTGGAAGGTGTCTCTGCCTATAGCAGGGGTGTTAGAACCAGATGGGCTTTAAGGTCCCTTCCAATCCAAACCATTTTGTGATTCAATGACTAAGTCATAGAACAGCCAAGTTTGGAAATGACCCCAAATATCACCTTGTCCACCCTCCCTGCTCAAAGCAGAGCCAGCTCCAGGGATGCCTGGAAGCCTTCCTTGAGGGGACCGACATCCCCACACGCACACCAGAGGCAGGTGACAGCCTGGAGGGCAGCACCGCCCATGTCCTACGGGTACCCAGGGCTGTCCCTGACAGCGGAGCGCAATGCGGATCCACGGAGGGGGACGAGATCCCAGCAGCCTGCTGCGGCGCGGAGACGGGAATTCCCCGCAGCAGCAAGGCCTGGGAGTATTCACAGCACAGAATCAATTAGGTTGGGAAAGTCCTCTGAGATCATCGAGTCTAACCTCGATGCTGGAGGAGGGAAGGACCCGAAGTGGGAAGAACCAGGCATAGCGGCGGCCCCAGGGCCTATCAGAGCCTCTGCCCAGACACACCCGCCCTCCATCGCCCGAGAAGGAGTGCGGGCACAGCGGTGCCCGGCAGCGCCGCCGGCCGCCCGGCATCCCCCCGCGGGCCCGCATGGGACGCGACCAGAGCACCGCCACCGCCACCCTCCCACCCTGCCTTCTCCGCGCCCCTCTCCCCTGTGCCCGCGGGTCCCAGCCGGGCCATGGAAGCCAAACCCAGCGGCCAGACCCTCCCAGGGCCCTCGGGCCGTACCTGCGCGGCCACCGCCGCCCCTCGCTCCGCTCCTCCGGCCGCGCCGCAGCGCCCACTCCGCCCCGCCCCTCCGCCGGCCGCCACCTCCCATTGGTTGCAGGGGCTGTCGCTCTCCTTCCAGCCCCGCCCCTCCGCGCGGCGCCCCGCCCCCCGGCTGATGCAATGGCGGGACACGGCGGGCACGTGATGCGGGTGGGCTGAGGCCTCACTGGGCGCCGCCATTTTAGGGGTGCCCTCCCTGCAGGCACAGGGATGTTGCCCCAAAAATCGGGTTCGTTCCCTGGTGTGCAACGAGCCGATAATGACACACTCGAGTGAGACATCGTTTATTTCAGAACTGCCCCAGCCTGGGTGCTTAGTGGTATTCCACAAATTCAGCACACCCCACCGGACTTTCCATGCTGCTATGTCACAGCAATTCAGAGATAGTAACTTCCCAAGCACAGCCCTTCTGTTAGAATTGATGAGTACTTTCCATACAAATCATGTAACCCCAGCTAACTTCTACTCATGCTCAGGGGAAGGGTCTTCACCTGGGCAGGGTCTTTTTGATCTGTAGGTGTGATTTTTAGTGTTACAATGAAGATAGTTTAGCTCTAAGATACATGGACCTGGAGTATTTTGCCAAGTTAGCAATGTCATCCCTGAATCTTGTTCGTTCCAGAATGTCCTTGAGTGAGGGATGCTGGCTGCTGCCTCTTCCAGTGATTAGGTCTCCTTAACTGCTGATTAGGCTTGAAAGTATACAAAGGTCTTACATCAAAGAACAGCCTGACTTAAGATAATACGGACTGACACATTCTCTATTTTGCAACAATGATGCTGCCTGCTCCCACGGAAGGGCCAGGAAGGGGCTGTGGCGGAGCAGGAGCTGGCTGGGGGTTCTGAGCTGGGGGTGCTGGAGTGGTGCACAAAGCCCTGCTGGGGGATGTAATGGCTACAGGGTCTTTGCAGGGGTCTGCGGGGTCGGGGTGAAGGTTATGAGATGCAGGAGGGGTCACTGCATGGCTCTGGTCATGGAGCTCGCAGGAAGGGCCTTGTGAACCCAGGCCAAGGGGCACAGCATGTACGCAGGAGAGGCGCCATGCTGACAAAAAAAATCACTCTGAGCACAGTCAAAGCATTGAAACGGGGTCTGGGAAGTCTGCGGGGTCTCTGGAGGGTTTTGAGGTCAGGTTCAAGCCCTGGGCAACCTGCTCTGAAGTCAGTGCTGACCCTGCTGCTCCTGATGGGACTTGAAGTAGAGTCCTCTCAGTTCCTCTCTAACTTGGATGGTTCTCAGGTGCCTCTGTAGCACTGGGATCTTGTAGCCTGGTCTCATCTCTTCCCTGGTGCACCCTTTCTGGCCCTGGGCTGTGATTCCAGAGCCATGAGCATGTCTGTGCTGCTGTCCTTGGCCGACATCAGTCAGCCCTTTCCAAAGGTCACTCCCTTGCTTGGCACTGGCCTGTGGCCATTCCTGGTCCTGCTGCCCTCTTTGCTTGTTTCTGTTGTTTCCTTCCCGAGGAGCCTGGAAGGAAAAGAGGAAACTCCAGTCTTATGGGTTCCTAATGGGAGCTCTGCTCTGGATGCTGCTGGCAGAGCAGGCAAGTCTGTGCAGTGCAATTGTTTGTGCAGGTGATTACACCTGCAAGAACGTCAAGCAGGTCTGACTCCAACACCATCCAAATCCACGCCCAGCACGCTTACCTCTCATGGGGGCTGTAGTCTGTCCACCACCATGGAAGGAAACATCACTGCTTCCTCCCCTTCATGCTCATTCTCAGATGAAAGCTCATCTTCCGAACGTGGGGGCCCTTCACCATCTCCCAAGTGTTTCTTTGGTGATTGCCAAACGTGGAACCACTCAGCTGCTTGGGGAATAGAGACTTCTGTCCCCCCTGCCAGACTGAGCAACAGGTATGTCCCACTGGGCAGGTCCAGATGGGATGGAACCACCCCCGCTACTTCCCTCCTCTTTTTTCCGTCCCCGAGTCCCCAGTTCTCCTGTTTCAGCTCAGGCTTTTTACATGGCGGCTCTTTGCTTCTTTTAACACTTCTGCATCCTAAAAATCCATGCCTCCAGGCTGGCCTGGGTTGCAGGAGCCTTGGCTTTACAGGCACTTCTTGGGCTTATAAGCATCCAGCATTGTCCTCCAGCAAGGAGGAAGGCGATGGATGTGAGCTTAAAGCCCCGGCAGTGGGTGGTCGAGGCTACAGGGAGTGGGGGGTCCTTCTCTGCTGGCTCCTGGATGCGCTGGGGGGAAGCGTTGGCAGGAGTGGAACTTGTAGTATACAAACTGCACTCCCTGTGCTTCCCAGGCTGGGCTTTGGATTAGCATCCCCGAATTCAACCATCCCAAACTCAACCCCCAAACTGGGAGATTGCCGGCCACAGCCAGATTTGAACCTGTTCTCCTTTTCCTGGTAGTGCTCTTCCAAGCCTGTGGAAGAGGTGGACCCTTCTGCTGTTACAGAGACTCTGGGAGCTGGGGCTTTAGAGGAGCATAGTGGTGGGAATCTGGGCAATGCAGGTGACATGCAGCCCCATGTGCCAAATGCCAGGGAGCCCTCGGTCCTCCTGGGACCCAGGCTCTGTTTGGAGCAGGCGAGGGGCCGGGTGCTGGCACAGTCCCCATCCCCGTGGGTGCCCAGAGCCACACCCTGGGCTGTGCCTGGCTCCTCTTCCCGCCGAGCAGGCGGCAATCCTGCCATGTGTCACCGCCCGGCGCGGAGGCTGCGGACATGGCTGCGCTGGCTCGGAGCGTCCTGGTGACAGGGTCCAACCGCGGCATCGGCCTGGAGCTTGTGCGGCAGCTCGCTGCCAGCCCCCGGCCCCCCCAGCATATCTTTGCCACCTGCCGTGACCCCAAGGGTCCAAGAGGGAAGGTCAGTGTGGGCACAGGGAATTGGGACGGTGCTGAGCCAGGCGGGCAGGGGGTATCTGCAGTCCCTGCAGCCCTGCTGGCTTTGCTGCCCTGGCTGGGTAGCCCAGCAGTGGGGGCAGGAGTGCTTTGGGGGTCTCATAATCCCCCAGCCCCCTGGATAAGGCAGCACCCAATGTGGCTGGGTGGGATGAGGCTGGAGAGGCAGACATGTCTTCAGCACTCGTTCCTGGCTGTGCCAATGGCCAGCCAACCCCTTTTCTGTGCTGGGATCACTCAGAATGGGAGGCAGTTCCTAAGCCCAGCAGCACCATTCTCCTGCTGGCTGTGGGGTTGCTGCCCTACCCCATCTGCTGGGAATGGCCCTGTGCACTTTCCCCAAAGAAAGCAAAGCCACCCTGGCTCGGTGACCTGGGAGCAGGAGTGGGACACCTGGCTGTGCTGCTGGTGGCTTCTAACCTCCTCCCTTGCTCCATCACTTTATTTCCAGGCCCTGCAAGAATTAGCTGCCCAGCACGCCAGCATCAAACTGGTCCAGCTAGGTATGGAGCAACCTTTCTCCTAGCACCTAACATCGCTTCCAGCTCTCTGCTGACTTCAGAGGTGGGACCAAGGGCAGCTTTTCCAGGAAGTTCTAGCCCTTCCAGGTGGGGAGGGATCCATGGGGAGGGATCCATGCACACCTGAACAAGTTTCTCCCCCCAAATTAAGCTGTGCTCTGGCTGGAGCAGTCAAACTGGCTTCAGAGGAGGCAGAGGTGGGTCCGGACACCTCAGCTGAGCATGTTTCATGGGAAAGGCATGACATCTCTTCCCAAAGATGCCAAATATAGTTCCCAGGTTTCAGGCTGGGACACATAGGTTCAGAAAGTGAAGCAAGGCAGAGCACAGTAACCTCCTGGATGGTTCCTAAGTAGGAGGGTTGGTTTGGGATCTGCTTGGTGGTACCCATTTCTTGCACCAGCATTTCTTTCAGGTGAAAAAGGGAGAGAGAAAAAAAAATAGCTAAAAATGACACACGTGAGAAATCTGACCAGCCTGGTATCCCAAGCTGATACTCTGACCCAGAGGCATGGGATGTCAACAGCCTGGACTAGGGAGATGTCCTCTTGTCCATTCCCTGCTTCCATGGAGGTGGGCCAAACTCAGTGACCTTTTCCAGCAGCATTTGGAAGAAGCACAAGGCAGCAAATGGACCTAGAGAGCATAGAAACTTGGGGGAAAAAAGAGAGAACAGCCAGGCTGGCATTTGGAGTTGGCAAAGTTGGGGTATTCACAGGAAAGAAGCTTCCAGAGTGTGCTGGACAGGGACAGGGTCTCGCTGGGGAGGACAGTGTTGGGTGAAGAGTGGGGAGATAAGGAGAACCAGGCTGAGGATATGTCTCAAGGAGACAGAGATTTCCTGTGTTCCCCTGTGTCCGAGAGAGTGGGGGCCGCTCACAGCTGCTTTTGTTAATGAAGAGTTAAAAGAACATCCAAATCCAAAAGAAATGTTTTGGGAAAGTGCCTGCATCTGAATTGCCATGGCTCTAATAAGTGAGGTGGGAAGCAGCCAGAGCTTCTAAATACTTGTATTTCACTGGAGCCAATAATAAGAAAACTGGATCAAGGCTATGCTGTATCAGTACCTACCTACCTATTTGTTTGTTTAAAAACACCTGAAAAGTTCAAGTAACTTCAGTTCAAGTTCAGGTTTTTTTAATATTTCTTAGAAAATAAGACATTCTTGAATTCAGGCTTTACTACAAAGAGGCAGCAATCTCTGTTTTGCTATTAGGTAGATTATTAAAATAAAACACCTCTGTAATAGAACGTAAATGAGCTGTGAGTCCCAACGTGCAGTACCTGATGGGAAGAGCATGGCCAACATAAAAGGGACATCTCAAGGGACTGGCCACTACATTAACAATCTTTACTAAAAACATACACCCCAAGCCCCAGACTATTAATAAAGTCCCAAAGTAAGCTGAAAAGCTCTGAAATATCAACAGCAAGAAGGCATTTTTTAAAAAGAGAAGCTGCTTCAAGCTCTCTTGCTCTATATTAGGGAAGAGTTATCTTCAAACAAGTAACAGGCATGGATTTTTCAGAAAGGAAAATTTAAAAAAACCCTCAAAAATATGTCAGATCTGTCACTTCTTTTCATTCTCTCTCTTTCTTTCCCACCCTTATTTCTTCCAGGGAGACAAGAGTTTGATATTTCAGCAAATTTGGGGGCTAGGAACTAAAAATGTGTTGGTCCCGCATGCCTTGGAGCAATGATTCAGCTAATCCAAACAGAGCAGTTAATCATTCACCAGGTGACCAAAAGATCAGATCCTTCACATGTGGTGGAGTGACAGAACCTTGAACTTCATCCCATCGTTATCCAATGAGAAGTAACTCCAAAGTACTCTGTGATTTGTCCTGTAGTTGGACATGCAAGATCCTCTCGAATCCCAAGGTTCCTTCCCTTCACAGCAGCCCCCCAGCAGATTATCCCATGGTATTCCCCTCAAATATTTTCAGGACACCTCTACAAAGGTCTACGCTGCACAACACAAGGTAGCAACAAGTCCAGTGCCACTCACATACTTGCTTACCACCATAAAGACATCAGGCTAGTTAAAAATGCCAGGAAAAAAGATTTTTCTGCTGCCCATCAGTGTACAAAATATTCCAAGAAAGAAATCTTCAGCCTTGGAAACCTTTGCTAAGTCACTCTTGCCTAAGCATGAGAACAGAAACACAGCTCAGGGGCCAAAGTGTTGCAGAAAAGGAATCTATGCAGTCCTTGCAGTCCCCCACTCCCAGCAGGCTCATCACATTGGCATCTGCAAAAAACAGGCACAGAAGTGTGCATGGGAACAAGGGCCCACTCCAACCTGCCCATACATGTGAATATTCATGGTTTTAAGGGCTCTGTGGTATACCTGAGGTATTAAAAGGCAATATATAAAGTTTAGTGTTGGCCTAAACAGCCCATTTCACATCCTGAAGGTATTTGGATGACCCTTTTAAACAAACAATGGCCACTTCAGTTGGTAAGTATCCAATAGAGGATGTAAATCCTAATGAGCAACCCTGACAGCTGGACACAAACTTAAAAAAAAATACCACTTTTATTGCCTAAGTTAGAAAAATCCTGCAGCTAAAGCATGGCAGAATTTCCAAAGCTGTACCAATATTTAAGTGAAGAGGAAGGCACTGGGGATGCTTATCCCTGTTAGCCCAATTTCAGTTCTGTCTTGCAGCTTGAGAGGGGTTGTCCCCACAACTTGGACAGTAGGGATGGGGAAGTTCAGACTCAGAGCCTGCAACCAAATGCTGCAGGTCACATCCCATATCTTTTATTACTTGTACTCACCTCGGCTCATCTGTCAGCTCCAAAACCTTGTGAGTAACAGCACGAAGAAAAAAAATCTAAACAGAAGGAAAAGGGATGGATTTTTGCATACAAACTACTGCAAAACTGTGGGAAGTTGTGCTGTGGAAGATTAATTTAAGCACAAATTGTTTAAAGAGGCGAAGATAACTTGAAATTATCAGTCAGAACAGTATAAACCAGAAAAGATCTTTGTGTAATCTAATAAAATGAATGTCCCTCCTCTATGTTAACAGCCCCTGTAGCTGCTGTGCAGTACAGGAGGGCTTGACAAACAGAGTTTGATTTTTTTCCCCAAAGACAGTATCTGTCCTTAAAATGTGCCCATCTGTGTTGGCTCCCTGTGGAAATAACCCTGGGACTCTCAGTGTGCAAGGACCAAGCATCCCTTGTATGATCATGGATTTCTGGAATACAGAAAGCAAATACAGACAAGTTTTTCCTACCAGTAGCCCCCACATGACCCTAAATGAGTTGAATTAAGGTTTAATTTGGCTGAGGCTGCAAAACCAAGAGGTGAGGACAAGCTGCTGCTCATTCCAATGTGCTTAATCTGCTAAACCTGCTTCATCCTTTCTGGATAAGAAGTACTGATTCCAGCCACAGGACAATTTCCAGTGGGTGCTGTGTGACCTATCAGAGCTATCCTCCACTTTGCTTTTTCCCTGGCAGACACAGTGAATTTGCCCAGCGTCCGAGGGGCCATGCAGGCTGTGGGGTCTCATCTGAAGGACCAGGGCTTGAACCTGCTCATCAACAATGCAGGCATCAGCTCCCACGCCACACTGCACTCCCTGGACTTGCAGGAGATGCTCGACGTGTTTGCCACCAACGTGGTTGGGCCACTCCAGGTTGTCAAGGTATTTCTGGACCTTTTGGGTTTCTCCTGCTTGGGAAGATGTTCCCCAATGGGAATTACATCACCTCGGTGGATCTCCCCTGCCCACCCAGAGGAGCTCAGCAGTTTAGCCCAGCCCCACATCCCCTGCCCTTTGTCCTTCCCCACCTGGAGCTCCTGCCTGCACAAGGCTCGCTGTGCTGCCTCTCTCCTTCCCCAGGGAGGGGAAAGGCTGGAGCCTGGCCCCTCCTTGAGGCATCTTCCCCATCCCCTGTGCTTCTGCCAGGAGTGTGTGTCCAGCTGCTTGTCCACAGTCTGTGACAGAGCCCTCCAGGATGGTGCTCAAGTAGGGGGTCTGTCACATGTTAATAGAGTGTTGTTGTCTTTGCATCAGGAATTTCTGCCACTCCTGGA
>VZRS01008156.1:0-13446 GCA_013398055.1 Ifrita kowaldi
GGAGCGCGGGGCCCGGAGCGCCGGGAAAGGGCAGGTACGTGCGGC
Organism: Ifrita kowaldi; assembly: GCA_013398055.1. Lineage (NCBI taxonomy): Eukaryota > Metazoa > Chordata > Aves > Passeriformes > Cinclosomatidae > Ifrita > Ifrita kowaldi. The sequence continues at coordinate 46 of VZRS01008156.1, forward strand.
TGGAAGGGACTGCCGGGCTCGGCTCTGCCAGCTCCGTGTGGAGATGGAGCTGGGGGAGAGGGAGATTTAGAGGAGGGGGCAGCGGGAGGGTCCCGCGTCGGGAGTCGCTGCGAGGGGAAGGGGACGGGAGCGAGCGAGAGCAGGGGGGATTTTGGCTGTTCGGAGATTTTTGGGGGGGAAATAATATCGCTACCCCCACGGTCTTTGTTGTCGGGAAAATGTCCCCTGAGAGCAGGAGGTGACGCCCGTTCCATCGTGCCAGGCTCTGCCAGCCCGCAGCGGGCAGGAGCGCGGGCAGCGCTGCCCGGCAGGACGGGGGGCTCGGGGAAGGGGGGCTGCTCCCACCATCCCTCCCCACCTGGGACTGGCCGGGAATGGGATGGTTCGGGCTTGGGGATGGAGCTGGGCCCCTTCAGGCGTGCCGGGCTGAAATCTGGTGGCCACAGCGAGGGGTGGGGTGGGGGTCTTCATCCCGGTGGCCACGGGGAGAGGAGGGGCGGGGGTCTCGGCCCGTCCCTGCGGATGTACGACTGGGTGAGCCAGGGTGGGTTAATGGGTTACTGCTCCCGGCCGTGCCTGAGGGATGGGGGGGAAAGCACAGCAGGAAAAGCCTTTTGCAGCACTGGCACATCCCCCGGTCCCCGCTCGTGACACGGTGCTGCGTGGCAGAGCAGGGTGCTGAGACCCTCGCCCATCATTTTGGGGGGCTGCAAAAGCCTTTTTTTAAAAGCGAGGGCCGCGACACTGCTGTGCCCAGCCAGGGGCACCAAGGGCTGCTCCTCCCGGTGCCACCCCAGGTCCCAAAGGCACCGTGGGCTCCTCGGTGAGACCGGCTCCAGGTCGGGCAGGACTCGCTGCTCCGGCTCTCCTTGCCAGACCTCAGCTTATCTCGCCCCGAAAGATGCATCTTTATTGCTCTGCATCTTTATTGCTCCGCATCTTTATTCCACTGCTCCTCCAGCGCAGCTGTGTTGACGGGAGCTCAAGCGAAAACAGGTTATCCCGTGGGTGAGGCCAGCGTGGAGCTGCGCCTCTGGGAGCTGCCGGTGCTGCTGAGGGGCTTTTTGGAGATGTTGTATTTTTCCTGGGGACTCCGCAAAAGCGAAGCTGCGGCGGGGATGCAGCTCCCCGGCCGTGCTGGGAACGGGGAGCCCGCGCTGAATTCCGAGCGGGCTGGGGTGGCTGCGCTCCAAGTTAATGTGTGACCTTGGCAGCAGAGGGCTGGGAGCCCACGCAGGCTCCCGCAGCCAGCTGGAGGCAGGGGCTGCTCCCGGGGAGCCAAAGCAGATTAGTATTCCCAGGAATTCCAGCCTCCTGTAGCCAGGGAGCTGCGGCGGCTTCCGATCCTTTGGAGAGCCAGAGGAGTTGGGTGAACGCATCCGGAGGAGCTCCCACAGGCGGGACAGGAGGATTTACAGGCAAGGCAAATGCCGGCCAGTGCCACCCAGCCTGCCCGACTGGTCTGTCACATGTCCCTTCTCGGGGACTTGCTGGCAGGGAGAAGCAGCTCCCCAAAGTGCCACCACGGTGCCACCTTCCCCCCGGCGCCCGATCCCAGGGTTTGAGGCGGACCGGGAGCATCCGAGCATCCCTTGGCAGGGCCAGCAGGGAAGGGCGACAGCAGGAGCGCCTGGAGGCAGCGAGGGAGGGCAGGAAGGAAGAGGGGACAGCGACGGGGAGCAGAGGAGCCAGACCTGTTGGGGCTGCCCGGCTCTTTAGCATGGGAGGCGCGTACCTCTGTCACCGTCTGGGGCTAATTACAGGGACTTGTTTACAGCCCAGACGGCTGCCAGCCAGCGTAATCACATCAAACTGGGCTGGGCCGGGCTCTCCGGCACATCCCCGCGCGTTCACAGCAGCCACGAGCCCTGCCCAAGCCGCTCTCCCCCAGCGTCACCCCACTGCGCTGGTGGCCCTTGGATGGGGTCCCTGTGCCACGCGGGGCTGGGGCCAGGCCGGCACCGCCAGCCCCGCTGAGCCCCCAGAGCATCAGAGGGGTCTAATTAACAGCAAAGCCCCAGGAGATTACACAAATGCCGCTTGGAGGCTTAATGAGCCAAGCGCAGCCCGGGAATGCCACCCACCTCCCACGGGAAGAGAAACAGGGACACCTTCCCCAAACCCGGCAGCAGCAGAGCTGGAGCTGGACACCAAAGCCACGAGGGTCCCCGCTCAGCATCCCCAGGGTCTCACGCCACCCTGTAGAGCCCAGGCTGTTTCCCGGCCCAGCAGTGGCTCCTCACCAAGCCAGCAAGGCCAGGGCTCTTTTTGGCCTGCAAATACCCAGCGGAGCCAGATTATCTCATCCGTATCCCAAAGCGCAGCTTTGAACAGCACCCTGCAGCCAGCCCCGCATCCCCCCCGGGCTGCCGCAGGGTTCCAGACCCCAAAGGCCCGGAAAAAGCCAGCAGCCCTTTTGTTTTATCTCGCTGATTAGCCGATCTGCAGCGTTAATCATTGACCCGGCAGCGGGGCAGGGAAACCTGAGCTGCCCCGGCTGATCCCACCTGCTCCCGGCTCCAGAGCTGCCCCCTTTGGGTGCCACATCCCAGCACCCCGAGATGCTGCCCGGGAAGGGGCACACGGGGAGCAGGGGCTGAGCTGGGGGTGTTGGAGGTGTTTGGTGGGAGCAGCGGGGACACTGGGGTGTCCCTGGCTGGGGGGGCACAGCGGCACCATCCCAGCGTGGAGCAGGGGACGGCTCCTCATGGTGGCAGAGCTGTAGGACGACCAAAATTTCGTGATCTGGGGGTTCTCACCCCTCAACCCTGAGACTGTGTTGTGCATGAAACACTTTCCAGAGCATCTGATCCATCCATGGTGGATGGATCCAGAGATTCACGGGGTGAATCCCTGCGGGCATTTGGTTGCAGCCCTGTGATTTCCCCCCTGGGAGCAGCGGTTCGGCTCCATCCCACCCTCGCTCCCTACGCCAGGGCAGGAAGCACGGGCTGAGGGCGTCAGGCTCCGGGCTGGCATCCAGGGAACCCCAGGAGCCACCGCATCAGCATCTCGCCTTTGTTTTGGAAAGCCAGGGCAGGAAGGAAGCGCGGTGGAAAGCGCCCACGTGGGGAGGAGGGGACGGCAGCAGATGGGTTTCCACTGCGTAACCCCGAGGCGGGCGTGCGGGTGTGGGCCGGGACAGCCGGGCAGGAGCGGCCCTGGGGCAGAACAATGGCAGCCCGAGGGGAAGGAATTATTTTCCACTGAGTTGGGCTCAACCTTCATCTGTTCCCACTGAGGGATGGGCCACTAGACCCGGGATTAGCCGGGATGGGCCACTAGACACGGGATTAGCCGTGCCAGCAAAGGGCTGGTGGCAGCTGGGGGAAAGCTCCCGCTGTGGGTGAGTGAACAGCCGGTGCTGTTTTCCAAAACCTGTTCCAGCTTGAGCTTGGGCACTTGGGCTGTTCCCTGCCTGGCTTTGCCCCATTCCCATCCCCTCCTACCCGGCAGACAAAGCCCCGAGTGCCCAAATCCTCGGTGTGGGTTTGCTGTAACCCCCAAAGGGAAAGGTTAGGGTTAGGGTTAGGGTTATCCCTGGGACTCCTGCAGTGGTTCAGCCCTAAAGGTCTCGAGGTCGTGGTGGTGTGGAGCGTCATCCCAGCTGGGTCTGGGCCAGGGTCCCTCCCTGGGGCGAGGGGCTGCTTGACCATGGGGACAGGACACGTGGCCTGGGATGGATCCCTGCTCCCTGCCTCGTGTCTGACCAGCTCTGGCTCTCTGTCCCCAGCTCATGTCCCTGCCGAGCCCTGCATGGCCCCAGCAGGACGAGCCTTCCCCCTGCGGCACCACCACCGGCCTCCCCCCGGCCTCGTCCGACAGCGACTCCGGCTGTGCCCTGGAAGAGTACCTGGAGCCCTCCGCGGACCCCGCGCCCCCCGAGGTGGGCAGCACTCAGCTCTCCCCCAGCCCCGGGTGCTTCCTACAGCGGAGCACCCCCTTTCCCGGGGTTAAACACGCATTTCAGCAACTTCAAGCTGAACACGGTTTAATCCCCCTAAAATTCCGCCTGTTTCTCCCAAGGTCCCGCCGTGCTTCGGGCCCCGCTCGCCGCAGCCGGGCTCTCCCTCTGACAGGACCCGGCTCCGCGCCAGAACCCTCCTGCAGCAGCTGCCTCCTCAGGACTGCGATGTAAGACCCCTCTTTTTCGGGTGCTGCCCCTTCCCCGGGCTCGGCCCGTGCCCCCCTGACCCCCGTGCCCCCGCAGGCGCGCTACTGCCCCGGCCCCGCCGAGGAGNGAGGAGGAGCGGCGGCAGCTCCGAGCCTTCAGCGCCCGCCGCAGACAGGAGGCCCTGGGCCAGGGGCTGGCGTGTCCCGTGCCGGGTCCCTGCCATGGCTGTCCCTGCAGGAAGGTGAGGTGTCCCCTCCAGAACCCATTCCCTGGCAGGGAGCTGGCCCCAAAAGCCAGCCCGGCCCCAAACCTTGTGTCCCTCTGCCTTGCAGTGCGGCCGGAGGCTGAACAAAGGGGACCCCGGGGTTTCAGCTTCTCGCCTGGGGGATCAGTTCTGGCACCCGTCCTGCTTCTCCTGCCACTTCTGCCAGCAGCAGCTGGTGGATCTCATCTACTTCCAGCAGGATGGGAGGATCTACTGCGGCCGGCACCACGCCGAGCTCTTCCGACCCCGCTGTGCCTCCTGCGACCAGGTGGGTGCTGGCCAGGGGGAGCCTTTGACCTCCCTTTGGCTCTTAAATGCCCCCAGGCCTGGCTGGGAGGGCTCCAGATCCATCAGAACCGCTGCTGGGCTGGAGGAATATTCCTTCATCAGCCTCGCAGAGAGCCCCACGGGCTGGGGGCTCCTCCTCACCCCTCAGCACAGCAGAGCGCGGCCAGGCAGCGGCTTTTCCAGCGGGATGCTGAGAGGATGGGGGTTGTTCTCCCGCTCCAGCTGATCTTCATGGAGGAGTGCATCGAGGCCGAGGGCCGGCGCTGGCACCTGGAGCACTTCTGCTGCCTGGAATGCGGCGAGCCCCTGCGCGGGCAGCGCTACGTGATGAGGAGCGGCCGGCCCTGCTGCCGGGGCTGCTTCGAGGGCCTCTTTGCCGAGCCGTGCCAGGCCGGCGGGGACCCCATCGGTACGGCCGCGACCCCCGCCCGCCTCCCCCGCCCCCGGCTTGGGGAGGCTGCGGGGTCCGAGCCCCGCGGCTCGGCGGGGAGGATGGATTTGGGCACACGGGAGGATGGATTTGGGCACACGGGAGGATGGATTTGGGCACTCCCCTCAGCTGTGGTTGCCCCCCAGGTGCTGACAGCGAGGAGGTCACACACCAGGGGCTGCACTGGCACGCCCGAGCCGCCTGCTTCTGCTGCAGCCTGTGCCGAAAGCCGCTCCGGGGGCAGCCCCTCGCCTGCCGCCGCGGCCGCCTCTTCTGCTCCGACAGCTGCAGCCGGGGCCAGGACGCCTCTTCCACCGCCTCTTCCGACTCCTCCGACTCGGCTTTCGCCTCCGCTCCATCCCCGGACTCCACGCCCCTCTCCCGAGCCGGCCCGGCCGGCAGGACCTCGGCAGCGGGGGGCTGCAGGCAGCGGGGGGAAGGGGCTGGTAGGATCCTCGTGAGCTCGTAGATGGGGTGGGACGGGAGTGGGAGCAAATCCAGGCTCTGCCCAGCCGCTGGGACTTTACTGGGAATGTCACAGCGTGGGAAGTGGCGATAAATCCCCAGCCCGCCTCCCACGGGGGGAGCCGGGGGTGGGTCGGTGCCACCCCGTTGTGTCTTGTGCCAAGACAACCCTTGCTGTGGGAGGGCTGGGGGAGGGCTGGCTTAGCCTCCTCCTTCCTCACTCAGCCCCACTTTCCCTCTTCCAGAGGCGTTTTCGGATCCGGCCCCAGTGCACCCCGCGTTCAGGAGCCCGCAGGATCTCGGAGCAGCCGCAAAGGAGCGCAGCAGCGATGCTGCCAAGGAGCACACGGGGCCGCTGGGACACCCAGCCGGCCACCCCTCGGCCCCCCCGCCCAGCCTAGAGGGGCCCAACGAGCCTGGAGCCTCGAGCCACCCGCTTTTGGGGGGCCCTGAGCCCCGAACAGCCGCAGGCAACGCAAACCCACACCTCCAAGCGGGCGCATCCCCTCCCCGGCACAGCCCCAGGGCAGAGGATGGCACGGAGGAGGACGACTCCTGGTGCCCCACCTGCTCCTCATCTTCGGACTCGGACTCGGAGGAGGAGGGTTTCTTTTTTCTCCCGCCCATCCCCAAGCCCGGGATGAATTCCCTGGGCAGGGAGCCCCCGGGGCGGGGCAGGGGCAGGACGGCCAAGCACTGCAGTGTGTCCTAACCGCGGGGTCCGGGGGTCCCCGAGTGGCACTGCCAGGTCCTGCCAGGTCCTGCCAGGTCCTGCCACGGCCTCAACGCGTTCCAAGCGCGTCCTGGACGCGGCCCAAGGCTGGCGGGAGAAGCTGCTGGGATCCTTCCCCCCCGGCGGCTGCCGGCAGAGCAGAGCCTGCAATTCCTGCCGGCCTCTCCCGCAATTAGGAACAGGTAAAGCAGGAAGGGAGCGGGGCCGGCAGCCGAGCCGGGCCTCCAGCACCGCAGACAAGGCGGCAGCTCCGGGGAGAGCGGCCGCGGCTCCAGACAAGGGCAGCTGCCCGCATCACCCCACGGCCGGGGACGGCGTGGGATCCTTCCCTGGACTGCTCCGTGCCCCGCTGCCACCCGCTCTCCGGCCCTGGGGAGGGGACCGGGGGCGCAGCTCCGCTGCTGACGAAGCTCCAATAAAGTTTGGCTGAAATCTGAACGCAGGAGGGTCCCCTGAGTGTGCCCCGGTCCTTCCCAGCCCCTTGTGACACTGACTGTGGCCCCGGGGGTGACCTCTGCCCTCTGCCACAGCCGGGGGCCACTGTGGGACCCCTCCTCAGCAGCCCCAGGAGAGCGGGAACAGAGCAAGGGCAGAGCAAGGGCTGCAAAAAGAACACTGTTTATTTCTAGATTTAAACCCAAAAACACTCGCTGGGGTTTGGGGACGCATCCCCAGGAAACAGGAACGGAGGAGAAGGGACTGCCGCCCTCCCTCCCATCACCCTCCAGTAAAACCAGTCAAGCTTTTGCTGCCCACAGGGGTTTGGGCAGGGCTCCAACCAAACCCATCCTGCTCATCCTCCTTCTCCAGGACACAGAGTGGGGCTGCCAGCACGTCCATCCCACCCTGTCCCGCAGGCTCAGCACCCTCCCGAGCACCCCAAAGCGCTGTCGCAGCCCCCATCACCCCCCACCCGGCTGGCAGGAGGGGGTGGCTGCCATCAGAGGCTGGCGGTGGCCGAGTCGTAGCTGTCGATGAAATCCTCCAGCTCCTGCAGGTGGTGGATGCGGCGCTGGCGGAGGTTGGCCCTGAGCGCCAGCCCCAGCGCCGCCTCCATCGAGGGCTCCTTCTGCAGCAGCATCGTGGCCACCACGGCGATGGTCAGGCTGAACTGCTGGTACGACTGCAGGGGAGGGGCACGGGGTCAGCACCCCAAAAGCAGCACCAAACAACCCCTGGTTTTAGCCCACAGAGCCCCAAAGAGCACCTGAGCCCCTGCAAACCCTTTATTGCCCACAGCACCTTCCCTTGCAACCACCAGTGCCCCCCAAAATGCCAAATTCACACCCACCATGGATCCCAAAGGTCCTCAGGTGAGTACCCCCACCCTGCAGCCCGTCCCAGACCCCCAGGTGCTCACCCAGGGCCTGCCAGGACTCACCAGCTCGATCTCCGCCTTCCTGGCGAGGACGGCGGCGGAGCGGAAATCGATGCCGGCCGGGAATGGTGTGGGGAGCACAGAGCAGAGCTGGTGCTGGCCAGACACAGCCTGGGAGGTGGAAAAAGCAAGGAAGGGTCAGAGGGGAAAGGGACTGAGCCAAACTGGGGCTGCCAGTGCCGGTCACCAGCGCGGGACTGGTCACTCTGTGGAAGGAGCCACTGGTTTGTCACCCCTCCCTCGGCTGCCAGAGCTGCCCCTGCTTTCCCCCTCTGCCCCAATTTCTCAGCCCAGCGTTTCTCTCCCTCGTTAGGCAGTAATTAAGTTGCTCTGGAGGGCTCTCCTCGGCTTCCTCAGAGCTCCAGTCCCAGGCTCGTTCACGCTCCAGCGCGCTCCCAAGCCTCCGGTTACCTCCCTGGCTTCTTTCCCAGCCGTCTCCCGTTTATCGGCATCTCCGGCACGGCCGGCAGCGGGGCCGACACGGGCTCTGCCTCCAGACAAAGCTGCCCTTTAACCCCAGCCCGGGATCCTGCAGGGATCCAAGTCCCCAGGCCCAGCACCCCGGCCCTGGGTGGGGACCCCGAGGTGCTCGGGGGGCACCGGGACCCCGTACCGGCTTTGTCTCACCGCAGCCGGGCGGGTGCCGGGGCCCCGGGGAGGTCTCTGGCGTGGTGCAGGCAGCAGGAGAAGCCTGGCTGGGCTGTGCCTCGGGTTCTGCTGCAGCTCCTGGAGGGACCTGAGGGTTTTCGGGTGGCTGAAGGCTCTGCAGAGGCTGTGGGGGAGGAGGGCGGTGGCTGGGCAGGGACAGGGCACAGCGCTGCCAGCACGGCCCCACGGGCAGCAGTGGCTTCGAGGGGCTCTCACACGGGGTGGGGACACGGCCCGGAGCTGCCCCACATCCCAAACTCACCCCATCCCGGGCAGCTGCTGCCTCGGCTTCTCCAGCTGCGCTCGGCTGCTGCTCCCAGCACCGCGGGCTGAGCTCAGCCCCTGCCTCTCCACAGGAGTTGGATTCCGGGAGTTCCCTCTCGGCAGGGTCCGGAGGGGCTGCTGGGCTCTGGGGATGTGACCCATCCCCGGTGCCAGCCTTGGGGACACCTGCAGTGCACGGCTCTACCTGGGGAAACGTTACCGAGTCCACACAGGGGACAAAGGGTCTGGGGACGGGGCTGTGCCTCCCTCCAGGCTCTGCTTTAGGGTGGGAATGGAAAATATCCATAGGGAAAGCTGTGGTGGGAGCATTTGGGGAGCCTGGAGCTGACCCAGTGCCGCTCCCCAGCGATCCCATACCTCAAGGTGCTCCAGGATCCCGGCAGAGCTCTCCTCCGGAGGGGCTGGATCTGTTCCCAAAGCACAGGGATCCTGACACTGGCTGCCCACAGGGGTCTGCCCGGCTTCCAGCTCAACCTGGGGACAGGCAATGGCGTGAGGACACGTCTGTCCCGGGAGAAGAGCTGGGCATGGGGCGGACAGGTCGCTAAAACCCAAAGGAAATCACGGAGAGGAGCCTGGAAAAATCCCACGCCTGGCAAAGAGACAGCGAGGTGGAGAGGGAGAGGGTTGGAGGAGAGAGACAGGAGGGAGATGTTCCAGCGGCCAAAGAGACCCCCGAGCCGGGCAGCTCCGGAGGTGGGAGCACCCCTGGGAGCTGGGGGGGGATCTCCTACCGGGGTCCCAGCACCGGCAGCCGGGCTCTCCGAAGAGCTCCCAGCCGGGCTGGGGGGCTCCAGGACATTCCCAGGAGGCAGAGCTTCCGCTGGCACATCCTGGAGGGAGGGAACCACGACACCGTGCGAGGCTCAGGGTGAGCGCACTCCCGGCGTGGGATGGGGGGGACGGGGAAAACCCCACAACCTGCGCCTGCTGCGGCCTCTCCGCAGCACCTCGGAGGGGTAAAAGGGGCCGGGGAGGATCCGGGGGCTGCAGCTCCTTCCTGGCCGCCGGCTGGCTCCTGTTGGAGAGGGCAGGAGAGGCCTTGGAGTGTGGCTTGTGCTCTGTAGAGTGAGAAACAGCGGGAGAGACTCCTCACCCTGCCCTGGGAAAGGCTGGAGAGCACCGGGGAGCGGCCACGGGGTCAGCACAGACCTCGGGGGGGCCGGGGACACCAGGCCCGGGGAATCGGGGTCAGCTGCCAGGGGTGGCTCCTGCGGGGGTGGTGGCCGCGTCTCCCAGCCGGGCGGTGCCAGCTCCAGGGCGGGCGGTGTCCCTGGAAAGCTCCTCGGATCCTGCAGGAGCACAGCCCCAGGGCGGGGGGTTCAGGCTGGGAAGGGTCTCTGTGCAATCCCAGCCTAGGCAGGGACAGCTTCCATGGTGTCACCCGTGGCTGTGCCCGGCCCCGGTGTCCCCGAGTGCCACCCCACAGCCTCACGGGGCCCCCCGAGCACGGCACCCACCGTGGAGGGCCGGCGAGGGCCCAGGGTGGGGGCTGCTCCTCCTCGGGGAATTCAGGCCAGGGCTCAGGCGGCAGCTCCTGCAGGGAATGGGGTGGGTTTAGGCAGGGAATGGGACAGGGGAAGCTGTGACTGCACAGCGCAGAGCGTCCCCACATGCTGTCCTTGTCACCGGGGCAGGGAGCGGCCCCTGCGCTGCTTCACCCACTCGGTCCCGTGGCTGCCACCCCACCCCAGCCCATCTCCCCTCACCGGGTGCCAGCCCTCTCCAAAGCCATCCTCAGGTCCTTGGAAGTCTCTGTCATCCCAAGGGGGTGGCGGGGGGCAGTCGTGGGGTGCCCATCTCCTGTCCTCCTCCTCTGCTTCGTTCCACGGGACATCACCGGGGCCTGGGAAGGGTCCAGGGGCTCCAGGGCTGGGCTGCAGTGGGGAATTGTTGCCCATGAGGACGGGGACACCCCGGGGACACTCACAAAGCTGCCACCCCCCCGCCCCCCACCCCTCACCACGCGCCAGCCCNTCTCCAAAGCCGTCCTCAGGTCCCTGGAAGTCTCTGTCATCCCAGGGGGGTGGCGGGGGGCAGCCGTGGGGTGCCCATCTCCTGTTTTCCTCCTCGTTCCAAGGACCTTCATCAGGGCCAGGGAAAGGTCCGGGGGCTCCAGGGCTGGGCTGCAGTGGGGAATTGCTGCCAGTGAGGATGGGGACACCCCGGGGACACTCACAAAGCTGCCACCCCACCCCAGCCCATCTCCCCTCACCGGGTGCCAGCCCTCTCCAAAGCCGTCCTCAGGTCCCTGGAAGTCTCTGTCATCCCAGGGGGGTGGCGGGGGGCAGCCGTGGGGTGCCCATCTCCTGTTTTCCTCCTCGTTCCAAGGACCTTCATCAGGGCCAGGGAAAGGTCCGGGGGCTCCAGGGCTGGGCTGCAGTGGGGAATTGCTGCCAGTGAGGATGGGGACACCCCGGGGACACTCACAAAGCTGCCACCCCACCCCAGCCCATCTCCCCTCACCGGGTGCCAGCCCTCTCCAAAGCCGTCCTCAGGTCCCTGGAAGTCTCTGTCATCCCAGGGGGGTGGCGGGGGGCAGCCGTGGGGTGCCCATCTCCTGTTTTCCTCCTCGTTCCAAGGACCTTCATCAGGGCCAGGGAAAGGTCCGGGGGCTCCAGGGCTGGGCTGCAGTGGGGAATTGCTGCCAGTGAGGATGGGGACACCCCGGGGACACTCACAAAGCTGCCACCCCACCCCAGCCCATCTCCCCTCACCGGGTGCCAGCCCTCTCCAAAGCCGTCCTCAGGTCCCTGGAAGTCTCTGTCATCCCAAGGGGGTGGCGGGGGGCAGCCGTGGGGTGCCCATCTCCTGTTCTCCTCCTCCTCCTCATTCCAAGGGCCGTCACCAGGGCCTGGGAAGGGTCCAGGGGCCCTGGGATGGGGCTGCAATGGGAATGGCCACTGGTGAGGACAAATCCCACTGGGATGTTGTGGTTTTCTTGCTGTTCCCCCTCCCCACTGCGACCCTCGGCTCTTTCTGCCTCTCCTGCTCCCGGGGGAGCCCCTGCTTTGGGCTGCCCTGGCTTTGGAGGTGAATCCCTCCTCGCTGCAGGATGCAGCTGGGGTGAAACAGCTCCGATTTCACCGGACTGTGAAAATCAGCAGCAGTGGAGGGGGGACCAGGCTGCCAGCAGTGCTGGAGAACACTGAGAGCAGCCTGACCCAAATATCCCAAAACGAAACCCCACAGGGATGTGAAACCCTGAGAGCAGTTGGCACGGGCAGGGACGTGGGGGGCAGATGTTTCCTGGGAGGAACCAGAGGGCAGCAATCGCTTATTTAAGCACAAACGGCTCACAAAGCGCCCAACATCCCCCAGGCCGTGCCATAAAAGCTCAACCCCACCTTAGAACAGCGGGGTTCCACCACGGCCCTCCTAGGAGTGAGCGTGGATTCCTTTCTGGAGCCCTTCAAGGCCGCTCCTCGAGGCCCAGCCGAAGAGTTTTGTGTGGCTCTGGGTGAGTAGCACCCATCTCCACCTCATAACTGCTAATTTAACTTTGAAACTATCGATTTAATTAACAGTGCCCTGGCTATTAATCAGGTAACTGACTGAGGTCCTTTAGTCCAATCATCACCACCCATTGAAATAAATTATTTATTTTACCTATGTAAATATATTTGTTTTGCCATTCTTAGTCCTGGGGGACGAAGCTGTGGAATCCTTTAGACACAAACTGCTGACCTGGATCCAGGTGTGGCCAGACTCCTTCTCGGGAGTTTAGGGAGCCTGGGGGTCCACGACTGGATCCAGACATGTCCAAACTCCTTTTGGGGAAGGAGTTTTGAGAGCCAAGGGACCCTTTCCGTGCCTGGGGGCTCCCCGGGAGGGTCTCCCTGCCAAACTCCGAAGCTCCCGCAGTGCCTGGGACACATCCCCGTGATGCCTCCCCCAGCCCTGTCCCTTACCGGGCACCACCGGCGCCGCTGCTCCCAGGGCGGCTCATCCCAGGCGTCCTCGGGGCCGGGCGGGGGGCACGGCCCCGGCCCATCCCACCACGGGCCGGGCTGTGGAGAGATCAGAGCCGTGATTCCACCCTCACCCCAGCGAGGCAGGAACCCACCCAGCCGCCCTCGCTCTCCTCTGATTCCTAATTCCTCCCCGAACCGCGGCGATGCTCCCCCGGCTCCCCAGCATCCCGAGGGATGGAGCAGCGGGCGCCCATCCCGGCCCCGGGAAGCTGCTGCGCTCCCCCCCGGCTCCGGCAGCCCCAGGAGAGCCCCAAGCGCACGTACCTCCCTGGGGAAGCCTCTCCTGCAGCCCGGCGGGGGGAACATCCTGCCCGAGGGCCGTCCTGGCCCGCGGCCCGCGATCGGCTGCGAGGGAGAGGCTGGGTCAGCGCGTCCCGCGGGACGTCACTGCCGGCCTGGGGACGCTGCCAGGCGGGTGCCACCCGTGCTGCTGCTGCCAGGCAGGTGCCACCCGTGCTGCTGCTGCCAGCCCCGCGCCCGGAGCGCTGCGACACCTCCAGAGCCACCCCCGGCATCGCCAGGGCGGAGCTGGGCACACGCGGACCCGCTGCCGGTCCCCTGGGGGTGACCCGGGACTGGCAATGCCTTGGCACCCCCTTGGCCTGCCCGAGGCTCCGCTTGTCCCTGCCGCGTGTCATCGCCACCCCGTGATGTCCCCAAAGGATGCCGGTGTCGGGGCGCGGGGGTTTGGATGAGCCCTTCCCCCGGCCAGCCTGAAATGCCCACTTTTGTCCCTAAATCGCGGCTTTTCCTGGAGCGTCAGCAGCCTCAGGTCCTGCAAAGCAGCGCTGGAGCACTGAGGGGGGTGCGATGGAGAGCGC
>VZRS01008159.1:3396-27274 GCA_013398055.1 Ifrita kowaldi
TACACTGGTTCCGCAAGGGGCTGCGGCTCCACGACAACCCGGCGCTGCGGGAATGCATCCAGGGCGCAGACACGGTGCGCTGCGTCTACATCCTGGACCCCTGGTTCGCTGGCTCCTCCAACGTGGGCATCAACAGGTGGCGGTGAGTGCGGGGCGCTGCGGGGGCCCTAATCCCCGCGTTATGTATTCGGTCACGCTGCCTCCCCGCCATCCCCTCCCCTCCGCGCCCGATTGGGCCGCCGCCAGCGCCGGCTTCCCTCGGCCGCCCGCCCTCCCCGCGGGCCCGGCGGTGTTACATATCCAGCCCAGCGCCGGCCCGGGCTGCGGCTCCCGCGGCGCACGTGGGAGGGACGGGGAAGAATGAACCGGCAAGCCCCTGACAGAGTGCGAGGCGGGGGGCCGTGGCTTCCCGGGGAGGGGGGCCCTTGTTCTCGCTCCCCAGGGCGGCGGTTCAGTGCCCGAGCGCTGGAGCTCAGAGCGGGGCTGCTGTCGGGCGGAAAACCCTCTGGGGAGCAGCCCGGAGGGATTGCACCATCTCAGGAACTGTGGGCAGCCAGGAACCCCAGGGCGACTCCGTCCTGGAAAAACTGTGAAGCTGCTCGCTTAGCTCAGAAGTACTTTCTCAGAGCAGCGTTCCTGCACGAAAGGGTATCACAGAATATCCTGAGTTGGAAGTGACCCACAAGGATCATGGAGTCCCAACTTCTGGCCCTGCACAGAAGAGCCCCAAGAAACCCACACTGTGCTTGAGAGCGTCGTCTAAATACTTCTTGAACTCTATCTGGCTTGGTGTGCAGTGTCCCTTTCTGGAGTGTGCAGATTTGTTCCTTCACCTTCAAGCCAGTTGTAATTCTCCTCTGCAGTGTAAAAATGAACTTTACTGTGGAGCTGTGACTGACGCTTGCACGTTAAATGTGTGCCATAATAAGGCAGAGATTAATAGGACTTCTGTGCATGCTTGTCATGTGAGATTAGTTAAAACATCACTAGGAATCTGAAAATTGTTACCCTTTTAAAAGGGTTGATAATGCAGTAGAGTTTGTGTATTGTCTGTCCCTCCAATGTCAGGAACTTGAAATGCTCCTGAACCTAGCCTGCCCAGACTACAATGCTGAGAAGTTGCCTAATTACGGAACAAGCACAATGAAACTTAGCTTAACCCTACGTCATAGAAGGATGACAAAGTTTAGATACTTCAGGTTTCAGTTGAGTTCACTTGAAGGATTATTCCTTTTGGATTTAATAATTTTTATCTTAGCTTATTAAATACTTTACCAACCAGGTAACTTACCTTTGGAGTTCTGGTTTCTATTTTTTGTTCAGATTTTGGGAAGTTTTCCTTACAATCATCTTGTTTTCAAGGGATAGAAATACTAAAGATGCTTTCTGTGAACTTTAACTTGATGGTTATTTCATTTTCACTGACAAAAATACCTTAAGAATAGTTGTTAGATGCTTCCCTTATCTGAGATTCATGAGGTACATTTCTTTTATAAGAGACTTTTAAATTGTTTTTGTTCTGCTAACATTTTGGCTTCATGAAGAATCTCAGAGGTCTTAATTTTGTGGATCATACATGAACAGCTATTAAAGTTTTGAAAGAATGTGGACAATTGGCACAAGTCTAAGTGTTAAGGAAATCACATGTCTGAGAATATATGTCATAGGTTTCTAATGTGCCCTGCAACTGCAATGCTGAGCAGTTTTTGGTTGTATTCTCTGAGCTAGTGAATGATAGACAAGTGTGAACTTTGATTCTAGCAGAAGGAAGTTCATGTCTTTGGTGCTATTGCCCTGGTTCTTCAATGACACTGTAATATGATCATTAGCTAATAGAATGCTTGAGTACATTTGTGTGTGATATATTTGCTGATTGGTTTACTTTAATAGTGTTTTCAGTGTTTTAGAAGGCATCTAGTCCTTCCACTGCATTTTGCATTTGAAGAAAATTGCCTGGTTTTAGTTGCTGGTCAGAGGGACTGGGTTTGGGGTAAATTACAACTCCCCTGTCCAAAGCACTTCAAGCAATCTCCCTCAAGGCACATGCTGCACATGGATTTGAGTAGGAAATCTTGCTGCCTGCATAGCCTGGTTTTGTAAGATCATCAGGTTTTTTTCAACTTTAAAAGTACAATAACTTTATAGAATAACTGTCTACTAAAGCTGTATGTTTATTATAGTTCTTCTCAATACCTTTTTATTTAAATGGACAGTTACTAGTTCTGTATGAATCCATTTTAGGTTGCAGTGGTTTTAATGAGATGTTTTTAACCAGTGCAAACCACATACATTCACAGTAAGTATACACGAGATCTGTGATGCAGTTTTTTGGTTTGCCAGTCTCATTTGGCACTTGTAATTAATGATCAAACATTTTATGTTCTGGCTCACTTGATGACCATGAGCAGAATCATTGCTTACATGTCTGTTGAGTAGGGTGCTGAATTAGACAAAAACATTTTATTCGAGACTAGGAGCAGAAGCCCTTCAGCATTAGGAACATGAGTCAAATTTAACCTCCTGGTGTGAATTTACGGTGGTTCTTTCTTAATTGGAGTTGACTGACACCAAGTGTTTGTGTTCTGGTGGGTTTATGGTTCTAGTGCCCTGGGCAAAACTATTCTCTATCAAACTATGACTAACACAATCTCTATGAGGAAAAATGGTGAAAGAATACAAGAAACCAGGAGGTCTAGTTTCCTGTTAGAGTATTGTCACTCTGCAGGGTCACCAGTTACGGTTTATATTAACAAATGTGTGTTAAATCTGGTAAATAGCAACCTTTAATACATAGGTGCTTTCTAATTAACTTTGAACAGTCATGTAACAATCGGGAACTAATATTTTTGTGTAATTGCACTATTGAGCAAGTCTAATTACTAAGCAGTCACATGGTCTTACTGACCTCCTTTCTCCTGGCATTCAGCCTACCTGTTCTAAATTCGTGAATGCTACGTAACAGATGCCAGGACCTCCCTCAGCTCACTTCATTTTTTTCTGGTTCTGTTCTGTTTCTTCTTATTGTTCCTTTTTTTTCAAGCTGTCAAATAAATCAAGATGTGCTTTCATTGAGACGTGCTTTTTCTATGGGATGAGTTCACAGTGTTGTTCACAGATCAACACTTGAGAGAGAGAAGTTACTTGGTACAGTAAAAGGTGATGGAGAAATGCAGGGAAATGCTAAAATCACACTAAGGCTCTCCTAAAATTTTGTCAGTTGCCCTTAAACATTTGGCACCAGAATTAGCTTGCATCTAATTGTGTCAACAAAGCTGACAAGGAATGTAACTTGCATACTCCAGCAAGTAACCATTACCTACTTCTGAAAAAATGTGTTTGTATGTGCTCACAGACTTTTCCATATTAAGGAGAATGGGATCTTACGCTTAACACCATCACCTAGGAGAGAGTTTAATTTAGTCCTAGTTTTAGTGCAGTGGCAATTGATCACAATACCTGAAAAGAAATGCAAACATTCTGTTAGTTGCTGCATAAGGATTTACTCTAGGTAATAATTTACTTCTTTTAGTTTATCTTTTTGAGTGTGTATGTCTTGTCTTTAATATGTTACCTAAAACACCAGTGTGCAACAGCTGATTTTATAAAGATGGATAGTCTAATCTTGCCAATCCTTGTATTTCCTTTTCTTAACCATTTTTGAAGAGAACCGATTTCACTTTTAAAATAAGAGTAAGAATTTGTTTTGTATATCTCTTAGATTTTGTGATAATATTGATGTGTTCAACATTCTTCCAAGTTAGCTGCTGCTATTATGGCAGATAGTGGTATTGATTTTGGAGAAAGAAAAGAGGTGATTTTTTTTTCCACACTCAAATTTCAAGCAAATTAAAAATTAAAACCTGAGGAAAAAAAAGTTTAATTTCCAGGGCAGTCACTGCAAGTCATGGAAATGGGAACTTGTTTTTAAAAATTAATACTTTAGGCATCTTTCTGTAGTATCTATTAAATTTTGCTATTCTGTGCATGGGGTTTTGAACCTATAGTTTCAGCTTATGTAGGTATGATTTGTCCAATAGAGATGTGTATGTTGGATGTGGGATTGGTGGAAAAAGTTTGTCAATAGAATTAATTTGTGAGTTATTTGAGTTTCATGTGTGTAATTCAGGCAGGCACAATTTGTGTATTATACTTTGTTACTTTTGGTGACATGATTAGTATGTAAAAAGGAATACACAGAAGTATTTATGACTTCTCTGATGAAAACATCCCTTAAAGTTTGTTTTTATTGTGTAGCACTTAGAATGAAAATCTATTTGATTTATGAAATGTTTAACATGAAGCCCACCAAAGGCACTCTGTCATTCCCCTCAGTTAGACAGGGAGTGGAAAATACAACAAAAAGCTTGTGGGTCAAGATAAGGACAAGGAGAGGTCACTCAGCCATTACTATCATGGGGAAAATGAATTAATTTATTACCGATCAAATCAGAATAGGGTAACAAAAAATAAACTAAATTCTTAAAGCATCTTCCTCCCACCCCGCCCTTCTTTCTGGGCTCTACTTCACTCCCATTTTCTCTACCTCCTATCCCCAAAGAGCACAGAGAGATGGGGAATGGAAGTTTTGATGAGTTCATCAAACATTGTCTCGGCTGCTTTTTCCTCAGGGGAAGGACTCTTCACACGCCTGTTTTTGCTGCCATGGTCCTTTATAGGCAGTAGATGGACAGCCTTCCTCTCAGTGGTCTTCACCACGGTCTGCAGGGGAATCTCTGCTCTGGTGCCTGGAGTGCATCCTCCCCCTCCTTCTTCCCTGACTTAGGAGTCTGCAGAGTTGTTTCTCTCACGTATTCTCATTCCTCTCTGGCTTCAATGGCTCCCAAGCAGTAACGTTTTCCTCCTGTCAGATACGTTATCCCAGAGGCGCTGCCTTGGCCAGCGTTAGCTCTGTATTGGAGCCATCTGGCCTTGGCCTGGAAAGACATGGGGGAAGCTTCCAGCAGCCTCTCACAGCAGCCACCCTTGTAGCCCCCCAACACCAAAACCAGGCCATGCAAACCCAATGCAGCCCATCATGCCCTCTCGTGAGTGGCTTCATCTCTAGGGCGGTGCGTGCTACTTGGAGCACTTCTGTTCACCCAGCCCATTAAATTAAGGGTGATTAATCTGTAAAAAGTCTGTATGGAGCTTGTTTCCAGAAACTGCATGTTCAGATGGGAGTTCTGTGNTTTCCAGAAACGGCATGTTCAGATGGGAGTTCTGTGGTACTAGCAGTTAGATTGGAGAAACCCCTCAGTGCCACACCCCTAGGCTGCTCACCTGTTCTCTTCCACAAAAAACATTTTTTACCCCAAAAGTGCGTGCCATTCAGCAACTCCCTCTTATAATTTGTGTTATATGATCTAGCCCTATGATTTACAAAGTACGTCACTGAAGCACACTGACGTATGTCCTCATGGGTTTAATCCTGCACTGTTGATGAAAGGGTTGGTTCCACCCTTTTATGATAGCACACTGCCCTGTGGTGAGCCAGTTTAGCTCATCAATCTGTCCAAAAGAGATTAATTACCAGTTTTGGTGGGATTAGCTCTGTGGTAGATTGTGCCAGCAAAAAGGTCACTGTAGTAGTAGTGAAGAGGCAAAGAATGGAAAGGGCAGGTACCATTTGTTTCAGTGGCAGTATGGATTTGAGTCAGATTACAATGGTCATGGAACTCTGGCCTGCATTGCTCATGTCTGCAGGAACCACCAGATTATTGGTTCCTTCAGTGGCTTGCCATTTGTTGACACCCTTTGAAATGATGCTGCTGAAAATAAGCATTGGCCTTTTTACTGTGCAGGGAAAAGGTGCAATTTATTTTTTGTCAAACTGTCAAAATGTGAGAAATAAGCCTGCTAGCTGAGAAGTTACACTATGCTTGTTTATTATTTTGGTGAATGATCTCGTATCACCAGATTCTGTAATGTAACTATTATTCAATTGGACATGAAGACTGCGCTGGTTGGTCTGGAGGGAGCAGGCAGTACTGCAAATTGAACTGTGCTCAGTAAGTTGGTTTTTCCAAATAGCAGTTACTATAAGCCAGAAAAATTATAGTGAGCATCTATACAATTTGGGGTTTGACTCCAAGGTTGGTCTTGAAAGAATCTTAATTCCTCAGGTTAAGAAATTTTGGGGTTTTAGACACCTGGTTTTACATCACTAATCTCCAGGTTTGAGGATGTCCGGAGAAGATCTGGGTCGAGTGTTCTTAATATGTGAGAGTAGTATGTGGACTTCGAGTATTAAGGGAGAAATGTGGTTTTGAAACAAGTCCGTGGGATTTCTTAAGTCTTCCTTCTCTTGGGACCAGTAATCTATTTTTGTTTTATTTTACATAAGCATCAATAGATCACATTGTAGGGGAAGGTAATCTGTCTGCACGTCATGGTGTTTCCTGCTCTGGTCACAAAGGGGGANTCAGGGGAAGGACTCTTCACACGCCTGTTTTTGCTGCCATGGTCCTTTATAGGCAGTAGATGGACAGCCTTCCTCTCAGTGGTCTTCACCACGGTCTGCAGGGGAATCTCTGCTCTGGTGCCTGGAGTGCATCCTCCCCCTCCTTCTTCCCTGACTTAGGAGTCTGCAGAGTTGTTTCTCTCACGTATTCTCATTCCTCTCTGGCTTCAATGGCTCCCAAGCAGTAACGTTTTCCTCCTGTCAGATACGTTATCCCAGAGGCGCTGCCTTGGCCAGCGTTAGCTCTGTATTGGAGCCATCTGGCCTTGGCCTGGAAAGACATGGGGGAAGCTTCCAGCAGCCTCTCACAGCAGCCACCCTTGTAGCCCCCCAACACCAAAACCAGGCCATGCAAACCCAATGCAGCCCATCATGCCCTCTCGTGAGTGGCTTCATCTCTAGGGCGGTGCGTGCTACTTGGAGCACTTCTGTTCACCCAGCCCATTAAATTAAGGGTGATTAATCTGTAAAAAGTCTGTATGGAGCTTGTTTCCAGAAACTGCATGTTCAGATGGGAGTTCTGTGGTACTAGCAGTTAGATTGGAGAAACCCCTCAGTGCCACACCCCTAGGCTGCTCACCTGTTCTCTTCCACAAAAAACATTTTTTACCCCAAAAGTGCGTGCCATTCAGCAACTCCCTCTTATAATTTGTGTTATATGATCTAGCCCTATGATTTACAAAGTACGTCACTGAAGCACACTGACGTATGTCCTCATGGGTTTAATCCTGCACTGTTGATGAAAGGGTTGGTTCCACCCTTTTATGATAGCACACTGCCCTGTGGTGAGCCAGTTTAGCTCATCAATCTGTCCAAAAGAGATTAATTACCAGTTTTGGTGGGATTAGCTCTGTGGTAGATTGTGCCAGCAAAAAGGTCACTGTAGTAGTAGTGAAGAGGCAAAGAATGGAAAGGGCAGGTACCATTTGTTTCAGTGGCAGTATGGATTTGAGTCAGATTACAATGGTCATGGAACTCTGGCCTGCATTGCTCATGTCTGCAGGAACCACCAGATTATTGGTTCCTTCAGTGGCTTGCCATTTGTTGACACCCTTTGAAATGATGCTGCTGAAAATAAGCATTGGCCTTTTTACTGTGCAGGGAAAAGGTGCAATTTATTTTTTGTCAAACTGTCAAAATGTGAGAAATAAGCCTGCTAGCTGAGAAGTTACACTATGCTTGTTTATTATTTTGGTGAATGATCTCGTATCACCAGATTCTGTAATGTAACTATTATTCAATTGGACATGAAGACTGCGCTGGTTGGTCTGGAGGGAGCAGGCAGTACTGCAAATTGAACTGTGCTCAGTAAGTTGGTTTTTCCAAATAGCAGTTACTATAAGCCAGAAAAATTATAGTGAGCATCTATACAATTTGGGGTTTGACTCCAAGGTTGGTCTTGAAAGAATCTTAATTCCTCAGGTTAAGAAATTTTGGGGTTTTAGACACCTGGTTTTACATCACTAATCTCCAGGTTTGAGGATGTCCGGAGAAGATCTGGGTCGAGTGTTCTTAATATGTGAGAGTAGTATGTGGACTTCGAGTATTAAGGGAGAAATGTGGTTTTGAAACAAGTCCGTGGGATTTCTTAAGTCTTCCTTCTCTTGGGACCAGTAATCTATTTTTGTTTTATTTTACATAAGCATCAATAGATCACATTGTAGGGGAAGGTAATCTGTCTGCACGTCATGGTGTTTCCTGCTCTGGTCACAAAGGGGGAGGGTGATAACCCCCAACAAACACCATCTGTGATGAATGCGAAAGCAGCTTTTTTTAGGCAATCGAGAATGCAGCATTCTTTTTTTCTCAACTGATCAGTATGTGGCAGTGTCAATGAATTCTGCGTCAGTTCTTCAAGGTATTTTATATATTATCATTCTCTTCTGGCCATTGTAATACAATAAAATATATTCTCCTCCGCTTTGGGAGAATGTCTTTATCCCAACCAAAGGAAGCTACTCTTTAAATATATTATGCAGATATTGCAGAAAAGCCTGTTTATTGTTGTGCACTGCCTGAACTTTTGGTTTCTAACAGTTTATCTACAGCATAGAAGCCTTTATTTTCAGAAGTGGTTCTTTCCCATACTCTGTCTCAGTGCCTGGCAGGTTTTCAGGTTAGTTATATAACCTGTGATAGGAGGAAGGTCATGCTGCCAGCAAAGTCGGCCATTTTTTCAGTGTAGAAGTCACACTAAAGTCTGTGATACTATGAATTTGCATACTGGAAGAAACTCTTTGCTTCACGGAATTTTGTGACCTTCCCATAGTGACCTAAAAAGGCAAAAGTCAGCTGGAGCATGAGTGGGTTCTGTAAGCAGTGTGAGAGTGTGTGGCTTTGTGTTCCATAGGCTTAGGAATTGGCATATCACATTTTAGCAGGTTTAATAGCCATACCTTTGGTTACCCCTAGGAAAGGACTGGATTTGATTACCAGGGTAAGAACTTCATAGTATTTTGGTGCAATACATTTCACTTAGATTTCTCAGAACTCTTAATTTAACATGGAGCAAGGTTAGTTTGTGTGCTTCTTTCTGTGTACTTGTGGCTTTCACGTTCTTTGCAATCTAGGTCAAGAGGTGAGCTATAATTGCAATGTTCTTCTAACCCTGAAGCCTCCATTTGCTTTTCAGGTCACCATAAAGCATTTGCTTTCACTGCTTTGGAGTTTCATGAGTGTAAATGATTTTTTATAAGGGAATAAAGCTTCAGTGGAGGTGAAGGATAGACTGGAAAGGACAGGTCAATATTTCAGTGCTCTGTTTCGAGTGTGTAAGTGGAGATGGCTGTGGCAAAAGTCTACATGTGCGACTGTACTTTTGGAACAGTTACAAATTGGAGTGCATTCCAGTTACCAGTGGAGATAATAAAAACCAGCACATGAGCTTTGTTAGCATTAGTTTAGAGAGTAGCTGAGCTGCAGTGGACAGAGCTTCCTAAAATAATTTTTTTTTTTTTGCAAATTCTGTACTTTTATTTTTTTTGTTATTATTTATTTTCACATTGTGTTAATATTTGAAAGGTCTGAAATTCAACATTGGTAAACCTGGCTAGGAAATAAGAATTTCATAATACTCAGGGTTTCAGAAGTAAATTCAGGTGTCAAACTGTTGCTTATACTCACTTTGAAAAGTGTAACAACTTTCTTGCAATAAGACAAAACCTGTTCAGTTTATCAGAGATGGAAGTGATTTCTTCCAGTTGAACATTGGTTAGGATGTGTCCTGCATATCTAATTTCTGTATTGACAGGTATGTGATGTACACCTGAGCTTTTGTGTTATGCATTGCTTCCTCCTACAATTAAACTAGAGAAATTTTCTGGACCTGCTTTAGAAATGTACTTTATCTCAGTGTTTCTTAATTTGTAGGAAATCTTTTCCCTTCCTGTTCACTCTCATGCATTTCTTCTCTAACATTTGTATGTTTGTGGCTCTTTCACAGACATGAAAAGTAAAGGCTGTAAAATTCTTGCACTGAAGGTTTGTACCCTTTCAGAACACAGACTCTTGTCCCCTCAAAATTAGAACCAGAAAAGTTGAAAAAATTCTGTTTAAGCTCAAATGGGGAAGTTGTGAAGTGTGAACATGTGTTATAAATTCTTCAGTAATGGAGATGAATTATCTACAGTACAGGTTACTTAGGAACAATTCCTGTAAAGAAAACTTGGATTTTTCTATCGGTTGTCTATCCAAAGTATGAAATCCATGACGTAGGAAATGCTTTATTTTTTATTGTAAGGAACCTGTGGAGTTCATTGCTTGCAGATTTTTTTGTTTGTTTGTTTGTTTCTCAATGCCAGTGTTCTACTGACCTTGTTGGTGAGGGGTAAACTGTGCTGCAATTGAGAGAGAGAGAGAGACAGAAAGTGATTGAAAAAACAGAAATAGGAGGGTAATTTGCATCAGACAGAGAAATAAATAGGTAACTTGTTCATGTAGGCTGCTTGTTACTTCGTGCCTTGTATAGTTCATTAAACATGATCATGGTCTGAATGGTTGCAGTTTTGCTGTGCACTAAAGGTACAGAACACCATGGCAAACTTTATCTCAATTTCGCAATCTGTGCAGTTCTGAAGTACTGGGGAAGCGTACAGAGAATTGTGATACTGCATTTTATGGGGCAGCTGGCATTGAAAATAGTTAGTGGCTTGTTTTCTAATGTATTGGATTCATTGAAGAAAGGACTAAATGTTGTCTTTGCTGTGTTCTCTAGAGAGTTTCCTCTGAGTTGAAAATTTCTGTCTGTAAATCCTGTGACATCAAGTGATTTTTTTTTGTCATTCTTTCTCCTTTACATTTTATATTCTAGAGACTAAACAAGCTCATTTTTTTTTCTAGAAGTCTTAAAATTGAAGAAAACTTTGTGGCTTTTAGCAGAGATTACCTAATATTTTTTCTCTTTTTCCTGTCTCATGGGAGAAGCATGACTACATCTGTAAAATTGAGACATGCATTTAAAAGAAAACATTCTCCACAGTAATTTTTGCCATCCAGATTTCAGAAGGGCCTTTGGGGAGGAGGTTGCATTTCAGTTTTGTTCTTTGTAAGTCTTGCTGTTAGTGAACTCAAAAAGTCGAAACCATCCAAGTCTTAATGAGGATGATCAAGCCAAGGATGGCATCTGAATTATTTGTTTTATTTGTGTTGCCTAGGGATAATTCCTGTGACTTTCCATCATTACTTTTCAGTAGATGACAGGCCTGGTATGGTCTAGTTTACAGCGCTTTATCCATGTTTCTTTTTAGAGAGTGTAACTGTTTGCTGTTTACTGTTACTGCACAGTATCTCCCAAATCCTGTGAATGCTTCCTTAAATGACTCTCTGAGAGACTTCAATTTTTAATTTTTTTCTCTAGCATACCCTTTCACTTGGATGACCTGGAAACATCTACTAGTATGTAGTTTGTTCAGTTTATGACAAAGGAAAAAGTTGTAAATTGCTGTGATATTGACAGTTCTGCTTTAATTGCTGTGTATTTCCTCCTTTTATTTCAAGGCTTTCGTAACCTGAGGAGACCTGTGTAAAATCAATTTTCCTCGTATAGTCATGGTGCTTTTCAGTGAGTAGGGTTTTTTTACTTGCCGGAAATTTCCTTTCTGGAAGCTAGTTGCCAATAAATTTACTGTTGAGAAGTACTTTATTTCAGCAGTAGTGTGTTTTTCATCTAAACCATGAAGAAAATTATGAGTTTGTGGGGGATAATGTGGATCTTTCTATTTTTACATTTTTGAACTTGGCTTTCTGCATTCTTTTGAATATAATTCCACCAACCTCTCTTTTTCAGTGCCAGCACTGAAACATTGTATTAGTTTGTCAAAGCAAAAATTTTCAGTGCTGCATTTGCTGCAAGTTTTACTCCAATTTTTTACTGCTTCCATAGGAGACAGCACAATGAAGCTTGCATTTTTGGTGCTGGAGGTCACACTTTCAAACTAAAAACTGTCACTAGTAATTGTGTGTTCCTCTTTCAGCAGCAACCTTTCCAATTTTTTTTTTTTTTCATAATTTCTGCACCTTTTTTCCTCTATTAGTCTGTCTTTATTCCAGAATCTTACCTTTGCAGTTGTTGCTCTGGGGCTTGTCAAGTGCAGTGGTAAAGTAAAAATAATTTTTACGCTTTTAAGGTGTTTTTTTCCTATTCTGTTTGAAGAGTATGAGATTTTCAGGAACAGTTATGTCATTTTAAGTGGCTTGTTCCCAAATGAAAGTGTGGGGGAAATTCCAAAAACTTTTCCACTTGCAGTACCATATTGTCACCAGTTGCAGTATTTTTCCTGCTGAACTTAGAATTTTAAGAATACTTAAGATATAGTAAGCTTTGGAGAACTTTTTTTCTGTGTTCTTTGTTTTTCTGCTTTCATATGAGCTATATCTGTCAGAAGCTTTCTGTTGACTGGAGTTTTAATTATGGTGTACTATATGGTAATGCCTAGCTTGCCTTTTCTTGGAATGAATTTTCTTTTGCTTGGAAATGTTTGTCTCTTGTGCTTGTCTCTTTAGTATTACCTCGAATGAAAGCTTTTGAACTTGGGATTGAATAAGTTGATCAAAAAATACCTGAGTACAAGTCAGTGTGATTGATGTTTGAAGTCTTGCAGTCTTATTTCTACGAAGATAATTTATTTCCTTCATTAGTTTAAGAGGCGGTATTTTTTTCCTTTGTCATAAGGAAAAATGCTGATTTTAACAGCAACAGTAAACAGGAAATTATGTAACCGTCAGCATTTCTTCCTGGATTTGTGTGGTACCTTTGTATCTCCCCTCTCCAGCGCATGCAGGGTTAAATAGGGTTTAAAAACATGTGAGCTTTACCTGCCATTCACCAGGGTTTTTCTTTTACGCAGATTTAGTGTTACTTAGACCTGTAATAAAGGCTGGTGTCCATGAGCTTGTGCTTGGATGGTGGTACAGGAACAGCCTGTTTGTGCTGCAGTTTGGTGCCAGCTGTTGAGTCTGGCAGGGGACACGCTGTTCACCAGCGGCTGTTCCTTTTCACACCTTCCCCTTCCATTCGTTATCGGCTCCTCCGGCTCTGGGCACTGCCGTGGGACTGTTTGAGCTCCGAGCACATATTGGGTTTCATGTAACCTTTAGCCACCAACACTTCTGAATATGACACAGAGGAGCAGAACCGACCCGCTGCTTGTACCTGCTCAAATGAAGCCTTTCTCTGTCCCTGTTGGGAATAAAGTTCGGCTGTGGTACAGGAATCCTCTCGGAGCAGCTCCATAGGGAAGGAATATTCAGCCCTTACTACAACGGTTACATATGACTGGAAAAGTAGGTCATTGTGGCAGGGAGTAGTCCAAACAGCCGCCCGGTTGCTGCAGCAACGACCTACTTTACGAAACTATTTTTGTTGATTCATATTGAAATGTTCTTCTTGAAAGTGCTATAAGGAAATGATCAGGTTAGGAGATATGTAACAATGAAGCTGCGGGCTCTGTGGGCTCCTCCTGCCCTGCTCCTTCCCCTCCGCCCCCCGCCCCCTTGGTCTTGCCCCCTGATGTTGGATATGGGAGGATTAAAGCAAATAAGGTTTGTTTCTGTTCAGTTTGACCTCCAGTGGGGAACATCTTTTTTTGCTTGAAGGTTCTGCATAACAATAATGCCTATCATTGATGATTATGTTTCCAGAGTTCAGAGCTTACAAATCTTCCCCTATAAATTTTGTCTATAAAAATAATTTTAAAGTCAAAACAAACAAACAAAAACCCCACCTTGTTCTAGGAAAAGATAAACTCTTTCTTGAGCGCTGGAACAGGCTCCCCAGGGAAGTGATCACAGATCTTGGGGTTGCCCTGTGCAGGGCCAGAAGCTGGACTCGTTGGTCCTTGTGGGTCCCTTCCAACTCAGGATATTCTATAATTGAATGAGTATCACTTTTCTGGAATGCTGACAATTTCTCTTGGTATTCAACTGCTCTTACACTAACCACTTGTCTCCAACAAAGTTTATTCTGCATTCAGGAAGGTGGGCTTGGTGCCCGCCCCCTGTTTTTTTTTTTTAAATTGGCAGTGTTCTTGTCTGAGTCTTCTCTTTTGTAATTAATTCTAATCCTTACACAAGCAAACTGGAAAAAAGTGCAGTGATTCTGTATAGAAGGATGTTCTCCAGTTTTCTACCTTTATTCTTTCAACAAAGTAATAAAAAGTGCTGTCACTGGTGTTTAGGAAGTGAATTTTGGAAATTCACTCCTGTCTTCTAAAAGGAATGGGTAGGTGGGGAAAATGCAAAAGTACAGTTGTTATAGTAAAGGTTTCATTCTTCATAAAATAATTCTTTATCTAAACTACTATGACTTGAGCAGAGATGACTGAGTATCACTCCTGAGTTACCAGAATCTTCTCCTTAACTGTACTATGTAACTTTTTGACATCAATTTAGTTACTTCAAGTGATGTAGTTTCTGTTGGTCCTGACCTTCAGTATTGCAGAGAGCTGCTGAAGTTGTGGCAGATGAAGATAGCACGTTTATCTAGAAGTTATTTGGATTTTTTCATCTGTTGTGTCTTGAGCTATACTTCAGATCTGTTTTCCAGGACTTGCGTTCCTGAGCTCTGAGCATCTCCTATGTCAGCTCTGTAAGGTCTCTGCAGCATGAAGTGAACAGTTACCTCCATTAGTCTGCCCACGTGCTGAGATAGTTGAGGACAAAGTGGAGGTTTTCAGGATTTATGCAGCTTGATAAACAAATCTGTGTTCCAGTTACTTGTTTGGGGGGGGTGGTTAAGTGGTTTTTTTCTACATGATTATTGCTCAAAACCCTGAATACATCTTGATCAAGTTTACCTTGTATTCAGCTATAAATGACTAATTTCATCTTTGAAAGACCAGTTCAGAAAACCTTGGCATTTTGATTCATAAGAGTAGCAGTGGGAAGTTAAGACAGTGCTGAAAGTCTGACCACCATAAGGTGAGCACCAGTCAATTCCAATTAAGATTTCCAAGAATAGCTTCAGGATATTTTTTTTCAATTTTCCAAACTTTCTACCAATTTCTGTGCTTGCTAAAGGATTTCAGCTCTATCCTTAATTCTCTTCTATTAGGTAAATGAATTTTTGAGATACGGGAAGCCAGAGATGATGGAATTGTACCTTAAGGACTTTTTTAAGGCAATTTATCCAGTGTAGTTGAGAAATATATTTACTTAAGCCAATGTTTTATTTCTAGGAAACATAAAACTGCAAAATTTTACTAGCACTAATTGTAACTTTAAAGAGGTCACTTTAATGTAAGGAGAAGAGGGTTTTATTAAAGTAAATGAAGGGCAGTGTAAAATCCATCCTTCAGAATCAGATTGCAAGACTGTCATCTTGGAGTGTTCTTACCATGCTTGCTCTTTTGAAATGAGCCTTAGCTGTTACTTTCTCATGCACAGCTTAGATTGCTGAAAATAACATGGCTGAAATATTTTATGAAGCAGGCCAGCTCTCTTTTAAATTACATCAAGGCTGAAGAGCTGCTAATTTAAATAAGAGAGCTTGGATACATGAGAATAAGGTGATTTAAATTTATTTATGTATGAGCATGTCTGTACTCTCAAGTAACTCTAATTTTGTAATTTGCTTCTAGGTAATATTTCCCCAGTTGTCTGCAGTACAATTTGTTTGTTATTGGGTTTTCCTTTATGGATCCAACCAGTTTCTTTCTGGAGAGAGCAGGCATAAAGAATTGAAGTCAAATAATAAAGACTTTGATTTATCAGATTGGAATTAGAGGATTAGAAAAAAATAACCACAGAATATGCACATTAAAGAATGGAAGACACTGGGAGAGAGAGATTTAGGAAGCTGTGAGCCTGTTAGTCTCCTATCACCAGCAGGCTGACCTTTGTAACATGAAGTAATTTGAGATGTTTGTTTCGAGTTACATGGGAATAATTTAGGTGAGTAATGGGTGCCCTTTGAATGTGAAGTTAAGATCCAGACTTCGTAGAGGCTAAATACACCATTTGCTGTGATGTATGGCTCACAAAATAGGAACCGACTCTGTAATGCTATTTCATGGAATCACAAAATGGTTGGGGTAGGAAGGAACTTTGGAGATCATCAAGTCCAACCCCCCTCCTAAGGCAGATTCACCCAGAGGAGGTTGCACAGGATGTGTCCAGGTGGGTTTTGAGTATCTCCAGGGAAGGAGACTGCAACTGCTCTGGGGCCTATTGCAGTGATCTGTCACTCCCACAGTAAAGAAGTTTTTCTTCGTATTCAGATGGAGCTTCCTGTATTTCAGTTTGTGCCCATTGCCCCTTATCCTGTCACTGGGCACAGCTGAAAAGAGTCTGACCCCGTTCTCTTAACACCACCCTTAAGATATTTGCATGTATTGGTAAGATTCCCTCTTAGTTCTCTCTTCTCCAGGCTACACAGGCTGTCTCAGCCTTTTCTCATTAGAGGGATGCTCCAGTTCCCTCACCAACTTTGTAGCCCACCCCTGGACCTTCTCCAGTAGTTCCTTGTCTTTCTTGAACTGAGCAGCCCAGCGTACCCAGCCACAACCCTGGACACATCACTCTGGATGTGGCCTCACCAGTGCAGAGTAGAATGGGAAGATCATCTCTCTTGACATGCTGGCAGTGCTCTTCCTAATGCATCCCAGGGCACCATTGGTCTTCTTGGTGAGAAAGGCACACTGCTGGCTCCTGGTTTAACCTGTTGTCCACCAGGAATCTTGGGTCCTTCTCTCCAGAGCTACTTTGCAGCAGGACAACATTTCACCTGTACTGGTACTTTCATGCCCTTCTCCTGTTCTCCATGACCTTTCAAAGATGATAGAGAGTGGATGATGGTTTAGCAATAACATCTGCCAGCTCCCTCAACACTCATGAGTGCATCTCATTGAGGCCTGTGGATTTCTGGATAACAAGCTTGACTAAAGGATAGCTAATCTGTTCCTCCTTGACCAAAGGAAGATCTTCCTTTCCTCAGAATTTCGCTCTTGCCTCCATGCTCGGGTATTCCCATAGTCTGGCTTTAGCAATAAAGACTGAACAAAGAAAGCATTCAGTAACTGTATCCTTTGTCACCAGGGCAGCCACTTGATTCAGCAGTGAGCCCATGTTTCCCTAGTCTTCCTTTTGCCACTTGTAGTGAAAGGTAGGAAGGTACAGAAGAAGCCCTTCTTGTCATACATGACATCCCTTGCTAGATTCAATTCCAAATGGTCCTTAGCATTCCTTATCATATCCCTGCACACTCTGACAATGTGCCTTTATCCTTCCCAAGTGGCCTGTCCCATTTCCCATATTCTGTAAATGTTCTTCTGTTTTGGTTTTGTCAGAAGCTCCTTGCTCATCCACACAGGTCTTCTGATCCTTTTAATTGATTTCTTACGAATAGGGATGCGCACTGGTCCTTAGCTTGGGAGAAAATATGCTTGAATATTAACCAGCTCCCTTGGATCACTCTACCTTCTTGGGGTCTTAACCCTTGGGATTCCTCCAAGTAGGTCCTTGAAGAGGCCAAAGGTAGCTCTCCAAAAGTCAAGAGTTGTAATCCTACCTGTTACCCTACTTCCTTCATCTTTGGGACATTATGAATGTCTTTTGAATAGGACAAAAAAACTGTGTGTTTCCTTCCTTTGGGGAATGCTAACCTTGAAAAGATAGTTCAGTTGGAGAGAAATTAATGAGGGATGGTATGTAAGGAAATGCTAGCTTTGTGCCCAGTGTGAGCTATGTTTGATTCAAATTAGTTTGTTGTGCCTAGTAGAGCAATATTGCTTGCTGTAGTTGGTGTTCTGTTCCCACTCCATATCTGAAATGGTCTTTATTCTTTAGTGTTCAAGAAGATGCACCCAAAAGGACTCAGCTTGGAGAGATTAAATTTTAAACACGGTTTTCTCTTGATTATTGTTCAAAGCCCTTTCTTTCATGTGTTTTCAAATAATGGGGTTTTTTTCCCCCTGAGAACCTCTTTTACGGCTGTACATGGGCTTGGATGTGTCTTGCATTCTTCCTCCGTCACAGCTCTGCTTTGGCTTAAAGATTATAACAGTAGCAAATATTAGGGGAAAAAAAGCCGAGTGACGCACTTCACGGTCAGTGTTTGGTTTTGTTTTTGCAAGTGGATCAGCTCTACTAAGTTATGAAAGATGCTGTAGTCCTGAATTGCTCTCTAAAGGAGCTGTTTTTTCTTCACGGAGCATAGAGCAACCCTGCAGGAGATTAGTTAGCTCCCCTAGCTACTTCACTTAAGTATCTAGAGTTGAATAACACGAACTTTTTCCTGCTCTTGTGTATATGCTCAAAGGATAATACCTTCACAAAATGTGTTATTGTATACCATTTTAGGATGTGGAAGTTGGATGTGGGATTTGTTGAAACAATGTGGTACAATAAGGGATGCCTCTGTGACCTTGATTTGGTAACAGGAAAATACTACTGTGGCTGGCTGCCAAAGGGTGCTGTGGAGTGTACATAACACTTAAATCCTGTCTGAGCTTAATCTTCTTATCGTTTCGTAAGAATATACTGCTTGCAGTAAGACACATTGGTTGGTGACAATCAAACAGGAAAATACACTGGTAAAATATTAAATATTTGTATGAAGGGACATCAAATTTGAGATACTTCTCACTGCCTTGTACTCTGTTTTGGTATTAGATTTGGTATTCACATTGTGATTCCTGTTGAAATTAGTATGAGGTGTATATTTACCTGATACTGAAATCTCCTAATAACCTAATCAAACATATGGCAAAGTATGTCTGAAAGAAAAGTGTGCTCTCTTTTTCTCTCTCTCTGAAGAGAAATAAATAGTACATGATTTGTGTGATTAATACATTAGGGTCTAATGCTGTAAATTATACGCCCTCTAATAAAATGTAGTTGGTATTATACAGTGTGTAATATTCTTACTTTTTATTGAATCCAGCTCTACTAAACTCTGAAAGATGAAGGAGGAATATCTGATAACAGTGTTGGAAAAAACCATTGAACAGGGTAATAAAGCCAGCAGATATTAGGCTGCCTAAGATATTTCTGACAGACAAAGTCTGGGTGGCAATCAAATATCCGTAACAACATGAGTCTCATGTTTGACAGAGCTTTTCTGGTGATGGAAATCAGTGGCTTGGTAAGAGGACTAGTGGATACATAGAAGGTGTTTAAAAAGACAGGTTAAACACAAGTTTGGATGGATTGCTGGAAGTTGACCAGTCGTGGGTAAAAAGTGTTAATCAAACTTAGGAACGGAACAAGTTTCAGCACTGTTCTTTTTCACTCAAGTTCTTAAATTTCCTCTCAGAGTGAGGAAGCGTAGCTAAATTCCTATATTTTGTGTGTCTGTGCAGTCTAACATTCCTACTAATGGTTAAATTTAGAATCTGGATTAGTTCAGAAAAATTATTCTTAATGGTTTAGCACTAGCATTTTCAGATATGAATAGCACCTGCAAGAGAAGTCATTGCATTTTAAGTCCCCTCAATTCCCAGCAACTGCCCTCATTTCGTACTGGCGAGGATGGTTATATGTGATTGTGGTTTCTGGGTGTTCATTACTCCTAAAAATAACCCCAAACAAGACTTAAGGGTAGCCTTAAATAGTGTGTCTATAAGTATCTGTCTTGCTAGTCTCCTCCCTAAATAAAAGTGTTACGTTTTTAACAGACTGCTCCTGACTTCTTCCCTGGATAGTCTTTAATCATGTTAATAGTGCAGAGCCAGGAACATTGCGTGATGTAGTGCTTGCTTTAGGTCATTTTGTTAATGGTTAACTGTGTTAACAATTATTAATTGAAGTTTTTGAATAGCTACTTTGATGGTATCAGTTTATTTCAGTTGCAGGGTAGCTAAAATTATGAGCTGTATTATGCAACTATTGCCAGTTTCTGGCAATTAGTTTATATTTTAGACCCTAAGCATACCTTGTATGATTGACAGCAGGGAAGGTTGCGGAATTTCTAGGAGTCAACTACTAAGATTTAGTGTGCAAGCCTTTTAAAGAATGAAGTCTTCAGCAGCTTTGATGACAGTTCTGAATATCATAATTAGATGTCTCTGGCAAAATGTGTGTAATGCTCTCTAAGAATGTTGCTTGCAGACAGGTATGCTTTGCATCAGCATCTTCCCCATGTTAAAATAAGTAAGTCTTTTCTGCCTCCCTCTGTCATGGCAGTTGTGCATGTACCTCACATCGTTTGCTACTGTGAAATTATTAGTGAACATTTCCTTCTGGTTTGCCTAAAGGATGTTTTAGACCAGATACAGAAAACTGGGCTGATGTGTTAATCTGTTAAAAGTTATCTGGGCATCCTTTTTGTGTTTTTTAATGGCGTTCTATAGCTCATATAATTCATTCAAAGTGTAAAAGACAGTGCTTTCCCATTGACTGTTAGGTTGAGGGGGAAAAGTTAGTTTGGATTGTAGACTCAGAAACGTGACCTGTTATTGTAGGGAGAGATTTAAATACCTTTTCATTGCCACAGTCTGGTATAAAGTATAGTAGAGTTCAAGCCTAGTAGCTCTTAGTTTGTAGCTGCTGTGAAGAAACTTTGCCTCTAGAGCTCATATACTGAAAAGAAATACTTTTTATGAGATGGAGGTTTCATATTTGTTTTCAATTCATAGACTAATTGACCATTCATTTTTGGTTTTGCTATACTGTAAAAGGAACATGTTTGTGAGCGTTTTGGTGTATCTTTTCAGAGAGAAAGGTCAAGTAATTTTGCATACAGTTAAAGATGCTGTGCTGCTTCTGCAAGTTTTAGGGGTACTCATGGGAAAAAGAGGACATGAAAACTTTGGTTATGACAAGTAGTTGATTCGATTATTAAGTTTCTTGGTAAGGGATGTATTTAAAAGTGATTATTTAAGAAGTTCCATATTGGACAAGGCTCTTTGCAGGGGAGATTGCGCTAGATGACCTTTAAAAGTCCCTTCCAACCCAAAGTAATTTGTGATTATATAAATCTTTGCAAAGGCTTTTATGTTAGGCAGTTTTTATTAACACTTTAATGAGAAAATGCCCTTAGATATGGTATAGCATAAACTCAGTTGATGAAAACAGAACAGTTGATTAATTATTTGCATCACATTTTGTTAAAACACATTTGGTTCAACTGAAAGATTCAAATATGCTTAATAAATGGCATGCTTGTTCTGAGTAACTACTTGTGAACTGAGCCTGTGTTATGGAAGCCAGAAGCAGTATTCTTTTGCATTGCTGTTACTCTAGATATTGTAGGGTCACTAGGGCTTGATTTGGTCTGTTATTTTTGAACAATGTGCTTTCTGTGAGTATTGCAACACAAGCTGTGGTTTGGCTATTTTTAACTTGTTCTGGTTTTTGTTGAGGTTAAGGGGGAGAGTGTGTTTCCCCTGGGCATCCTCCTGCTCTCTTCCTACATATATTTACCAGTTTGAGTCTACACTGTTATTTTTGTTAAGTACCTAAAAGAGTTTTATGGAGATTGAAATGCTGGAGTGTGGTGAGAGATAAGAGAGATAATAGAGGGGATTTGGGGAACCAACAAATAGAGATTAAACAGTATTAAGGGCAAGTTTAGGGATCTTGGATGTGAATTGGAGACTGGGTCAGTGCATGTTATCTTCTTGAATAGGATTTGGTGCCAAGTCCAGACTAGAAGTTATGTATTGTGGTCAGTCAGGTAGGAAGAAAAGAGATTGAGAAAATAGAGGGAACTGAAATGTCAATAGGAAAAAAATCAAAAGTTTCCCAAAATACAGGAACAGTTATGAATATTCTGTGTCACCAGTTGCTCTTCATAACCTTTCCCTATACTCCATGAGATTAATTTAGACAACAAACAAACTAACAAACCCGTGTAACAACAACAGAACTCCATAAAACCAAACCAGAAAAAAAGCCTCCCAAACCCTCTGGACTATTCCAAAGTTATCCAGGACAGTATTGTAGTTTGTCTTCCTAGTGATTTGTAAAGTATATGTGAATGCACATGCTCCCTGAAAGTGAGATTCACATGGGTGAGACTAATGAATAATGTCTGTCATTCCAGGTTTAAAAAAACCACGATAAAATGAAGCTGTAATTTTCAGAGTCCAAATGGAATTGACTTTGTCCTGGGAACATGGGGCTCAAGTTCTCTCTGATAGAAGCATATGCAACTCTCATCTGATTCTTAAAATGACTCCTGCATGGTTTCTAACTGGAGGAGCATAGAGAAGTTTCTTTTTTTTTTTCTAACTACCCCAGAGTTTTTTCAAAACAAAACTGAGCAAAGTGAGAAAATTAGGCATTTTTGCTTTGTTCTAGTCATTAAACATCTAGACATAGTTTGCCAGCCAAGAAGCCATTGTATTCTTTTATGCTGGCTGCCGAAAGTCCTGTTCTTACTCTTTCAGGTCGAGTGAGCCACACATTTTAGGTATTTAGGCAGCCAGGGGAGGCTCCTCCCAGCCTTTTAGATAGTGTTTTTGGTAAGCTTTTTTCCCATGTAAAGTTGGAAGCAATGTATGTTAGGTAGGCATCACTTACATATTGCTAAATACTTAGAAAATGGCTATTAGCAAGTTTACAGTAATCATGTATGCTGTATCCCTCCTAGAAGGTGTAGCATTTTCATTGTATCTGGTTAGCTTTTAGGATTCTTCTTAAAAATCTAGGTGCTAATGAACTCTGGATTTTAGTACACCTGGTTGCTCAGTGCCTTTGTCTTCATAACACTGTGGGCACTTGCAGAGGTGCTCCTGCCCTTCCATGGTAGCTGTGCACCTTCTCACCAGGCACAGTCTCCAGCTGTCGTGGCACTGCTTCCCCTGCCTTGGTCTGGAGTCGTTGTTCCGGAGGTGTTATCGCTGTGGCCTTGCCACCTGCACAGTGTCATTGCAGGTTTTCTCAGGAATAATGGGCTGCAATGTGGGAATTGCCTCTTTTTTTTCCCCCACTTTGGGTGTAGCTTGTGTTTTATGGCAGGGGATCCAATAATGTGTGAGCACAGAAGTTAATGACCAGGCATTGACTCAGCAGTTGCCCTGATCACCATGCTGGCTTTGCTGAGTGCCAACAGGACTGTAAGAAGGAATGGCTGAGAGGGCTTGAGCAGCCCCTGGTGAAATATATATTGTTAGTACAGGATCATAGAATGGTTGGGATAGGAAGTGACCTCTGGAGATCACCTAGTCCAACTGTCCCTGATAAAGCAGGTTCACTTGGAGCAGCTTGCACAGGATCATGTCCAGATGGGTTTTGAATATCTCCAGAGAAGGAGACTGCAACCTCTCTGGGCAGCCTGTTTGAGTCTTCTGTTAGCCTTAAAAAAGTTGTTCCTCGTATTCAGATGCAGCTTCCTGTTTCAGTTTGTGCCTATTGCCCCTTGTCTTGTTGCTGAGCACCACTGAAAAGAGTCTGGCCCTGTCCTCTTGACACTGCATTTAAGGTATTTGTATGCTTTGATAAGATCCCTCTCAGTCATTTCTTCTCCAGAATACCCAGGCCCAACTCGTAGCCCTTGCTCATAACAGGGTTGCTCCAGTCCCCTAATCATCTTTGTAGCCCTCCACCAGACCCTCCCCATTAGTTCCTGGTCTTTCTTGGACTGGGGAGCCCAGAAGTGGATTCAACACTCAAGATGTGGCCTCACCAGGGCAGAGTAAAGGGAGAGGATCACCTCCCTCAACCTGCTGACCACATGAGAAAAATATTATGGAGGAGCCACTTGTTAGACTGGAGAGAGTCCAGGGGAAGGGCACTCACCTGGGGACCCCCAGCACTTCTCTTTCCACCTGGCTGCAAAGTAGTTCTTTTTTCCCTCTTTCCTTTTGTTTTTATTTCTTCCCCAAACCACTTTCACCATTGGAGTTATTTTAGTTACTATATCTACTAATAAATCTTTGTGCATGTGAACCTGTTTCAACATTCTTTGTGCAACTACCTGTTTCCTTTGAACACTTGTAGATTTGCAGCACCCCATTCCCCCCCCCCCCACACACTCTTTTT
>VZRS01008159.1:27281-96549 GCA_013398055.1 Ifrita kowaldi
CCCCCCCACTTTTTTTTTGGCTGATGTGCTAATTTGCTCATTAAATAATTCAGGTGAGGGTACAGTCAAGATGCATATGCTGTATAGAGGGCTGTTTCTATAAATGAAGACCAAAGGGATAGTCATGACTGTATACTCCTCTGGTATGCTGTTTTTAGTAACAGTTCAGTGTTGTAAGAAGGACTTGGATTAAGTTTAGTAGCAGTGTGCCAACAGCTGATTATCTGTGTTTGTTTGTTGAGGGTTTTTCTGTCTTTAGAATGGCAAGATACTTGTAATTTTAGTTAAGACTAGAGTATGTTTTAGTCCATTCCAGAGGTGAATAACATCGAGGGGAAAACTGTGAAATGACAATGTGGTTTGGTTTTATGAATTATGTATTGTGGAAGATATTACATGGTGTTGTACCACTGTAAGCCAAGTGTAATTAGGATGTGAACATGCATGCGTCACCAAAAAATGCACCAAGCACTCAAGGTCTGATAATTGTTGTTGATTATTCCTCTTAGTTACCTTTTTCTGTTGTAAAATTGTCTGGTTTGCCTCAAAAAATAAATGTTTCTTTACAATTCTTGCAGATTCCTGCTTCAATGTCTTGAGGATCTTGATGCCAATCTACGGAAACTGAATTCACGTTTGTTTGTTATCCGTGGACAGCCAGCAGATGTTTTCCCCAGGCTTTTTAAGGTAAATGCTACCTTGCACTTTTTGTTTCTATCCACAAATATGACCGACAAATTAATTTCAACTAGGAATCTTTCTTGTACTGATTCATTCTGTGCAAGTTACTCATGCAAATACTGATCTATCCTTGCAGTTTCTCATTAACATTGTTTGTGTTTGTTTTGAATTTTTCCTCTCTAATGTACATATCACCAACTGAGCTGAGTTGCTTTTAGACTTAACTGGGTTTTGTTTCTTTCTTTCCAGAAACAGAATTGATTTCAAATGGCTTGCTAAGTGTAGGTGCTGTATATTACTACATTTTCCTTTACAGGTTCCCTTTGTAATACTGAAATAAAATTTTGTGCACATGAATCCATGTTCAAACCCTGAGCTGTAAAAGCAATGTTTTATTTAAGCCAAACATCTGCTGTGATTGCTTTTTGGCCAGTAAAGGTGATTTAATAAGCTTTTTTCTAGTAGTAGGATTGTTAAAAGCATAGTGTAACTAAAAAGCAATTTCTAGTCAAAGGAATTTAAGGCTTTTGTGGGAAAGGATCTTACTGAAAATATTAAAGCTGTGAGTGATTGTTACTGATAGTAATATGTTGTCCATGGATAATAGTGTATTTAAGGTAATAATACTATAATAGTGTAGTAAAAACGAACACTTGGCAAATTGATTTGAAGAGTTGTTTCAGGATGACTGAATTGAGGTGACTGAAACAAGCAAGACTGTGGGGGCAAAAGTAGATACCCATTTTTCCAGAGGCTGTATATTCAAGATTTTTATTCCCAGGTCTTCAACACCAACCTGAAAACTCAACCATAACTCATATTTCCATCTTCATTATTGTGGTTTTGTTGTGAAACGCTAACTGGATGATACTTCTACTGGACTTTCCTTGATTTCCCCTCAGTGAAGAATTTCCTGGAGGGGTACTGTGGCATTAGCTGCTGCTTGCAACCTCTCAGATATTCAAGCTTCTTGTATTTGTCTGCCAAACTTAGTTTGATTGCATTTAAATAGGAGCAAAGGCCTTGCTGTTGTGTGCATTGCCTTCTGGATTTGAGCAACCTGTGACAAGTCTTCTTAAATACTTTAATGGCTACTTTGACAGATGTTGCAGATCTTGCTGCTAGGCTGATCTTTCAATGCCTGGCAGCACTGCATTGCCACATTTTTAGAATATTAATTTTAGTGGTGAGAAGAAAATGAAAATAACTTGTAATATAGATAGCGTACAGCAATCAAAAATGAACATTCACATCTGTCTGTGTCTTCTGGTTCCTCAAATTAAAGTGTCTTTACCATATAGTGGTTCACTGAGGGGCTTTCAGGACATCCTCTATGTTCAAACAAGTTATTGAAGCTCTTGAGGACTTCTTCACTTTTGGCTGAAGTCTACCTGGAACATGTATCTACCTCTTGTAATTATATCTCTCAACTACTTCTGCCAGAGCAGTAGCTGTACATCAGACACTTGCAGTGCAGTGAAGGGATTATAACTCTGAACAAAGCATTCCAGATCATCCCTATTAAATGTCTCAAAGGTGAGCAATGATCCTGACCCTGAAGAACAAATACATGTGGAAAAGATCAGTTCAGTTTGGAAAAATAACTTTAGCTAAGTCATGGTAAGAGACAGTGGAACTTCTGTAGGGCCTGGTGTCAGGAGTCCTATCACAGATGCCAGCATCTGTGGATTTCCTGGGAATGAATGTACCACAGCTCTTTCTTGGTAAGGCTTTCCTTTTCACAGACTGAAGAACAATTCCTTCAAAAGGCAGAACACTGATCTATCTTTATCCTTGCAAAAGGCCTCAAATACCTTTAGGCTCTTTCATTTCAGTTAAGTTTTGGTTTGTTCTTGCCTTATCCTGTTCAGTTTATCCCAATTTTATTTGGGCTTGGCTCAACACAGAAAATAGAATTGAAACAATCACTAATTTTTTTAATGCATCGGCATTGCTAAAACTGTTCAGCAGTATGAGTACATGCAAAATGATCTGTGTCCATGATTCTTCTAATAGCCTGGCTCATGCTGATGTGATCTGGGGGTATTCACATTACACAGCAGTGGTCTCAAAGTTTCTTGACTCCCTTAGGGACATGGCTCTGTGTCTTGGACAGGTTTTTTTTATGTCTTCTTTGTTATAAGCCAGAGGAAAGAAGGGTTTAGAAAAGTATCTGCTG
This sequence comes from Ifrita kowaldi, assembly GCA_013398055.1. Classification (NCBI taxonomy): domain Eukaryota; kingdom Metazoa; phylum Chordata; class Aves; order Passeriformes; family Cinclosomatidae; genus Ifrita; species Ifrita kowaldi. Next base: position 30,142 of record VZRS01008159.1, read on the forward strand.
CAACTTGTCAGATAGTTTTACATTATGAAATGGGAAGTAAATATTATGTGATGGTGTAGGATGTTGCTTGAGGATTCAAGGCCTGCTGGATTAGTCTTGGCAGACTTAAGGATGGCCGGAACCCAGCCTTGTTTTGAAGAGCAAGCACTCCTTGGAATCATCTGTCCTCAGGGCTGGGAGAGAGCTGGAGTTTAGAAGTGAAATAGCACCCCAGGTGATTAACATTGAGTGCCCTTGTCTCTGGTGTAAATCCAATTCTCTGAAATACTATGGTGTATTAAATCAAGTCATTAAGATTCTGAGGGATTAGAAAGGTATTTCTTTGAGTTTGATTGGCATGATGGCTTTTTAGGATCTTCTGGTGCATACCTCACCTTTCCAATTTCCTGCTGTTGCAGAAGCCTTAGCTGTTATTGATCCCTTTGTTCGCTTCTTTTTCCTCACCTTTCCTCACCTGTGACTGTGGCCTTGGTAACAGCATCTGTGACATAAAGGATATTAGACTTCAAGGCATAAGGTATTGTCTTTGTAGAAGACAGCCTGTTTTTTTTTTAATTAAGAATTTGAAGATTGTCTGAGTGAGGAGTAGGGATTTGGAAGAGGTAAAGAAAGTGTTTGGTGTGAGAGAGTGGCAGTATTTCCACACCCCTCCCCTGAAATTTCAGTTCTGCTGCTAAAGCTCACAGGCAATTGTAAAAAGCTTTTCTGCAGAGCAAGGTACTGCTGCTGATCCATGTTCAGAAGACAGCCTTTGTCATCTTCCCTTTCTGTTGAGTCTCTTAAGGTATGTGGATCCTAAAGCTAGAGATGAGTTTTCAAAATTTGCATGGAAGTTGTTCTGTTACAGTGGACACCCACAGTAATAGGACAGATGGAGGCTTTTTTATGCCTGATAGCTACTTAGATGCCAAAAAATTGGACTTTATTTTTGTTATTCTGGGTGCCTAATGTATTTTGATCTTTCTGTATCTCTGATAACTGTCCACAGGTAATAGCTGGTGTTCCATTCTGCCCCTGTCCTTCCAGTTCTCCTTTCCCTCACCCTCCATCATGCAGCTGAGTTGCTAAAGGACCACACTTTTGTTTAATGTTGCAGGAATGGAACATTGCAAAACTTTCTATTGAGTATGATTCTGAACCATTTGGGAAGGAAAGAGATGCAGCTATCAAGAAGCTGGCTAGTGAAGCTGGAGTGGAGGTCATTGTTCGGATTTCCCACACATTGTATGACCTAGACAAGTAAGTTACCATTTACCTTGGATTTCAAAAAAGGAGGAAAAAAGCCCCTTAAAATTTTACCTAGTATTTATTTTTATATTGTGTGCTACTTTCTGCACTGAGCACTTCATAGTTAGGAAAACTACAAATTTGTTTTATGTTTCGCTTTTATCCATCCATCCAAATTTTATTACATGCGGAGTAGAACTTTGAAACTCCAAAAACTGATGTGTAACTGTATCTGAAATGCAGTTTTAATTTGGAGTTCTTTTGAAAATAATGTTCATATTAATTAGCTGTCATTTATAATTGTTTCTCAAACATGCCTGTAACTTCTCCCGAATAACATCTGGTTTTGTTTAGTTGTTTTGTTAAATTGTTTTGTCTTTATTTCACTTCTTGTACACAAGTTATGAGAAAGTCCTTTATGTTTTTTTAAGAACTGTTTCCTACCAATTATCTATTCAATAAGTAATTAGGGATTGTTTGCTATCCCTGTGTTGCCTTAATGTCTTGTTTATATTTTTCCACAGATCTATTTAATGGATTAGTGTTAATTCCCTGTTACAGAAACATAATCCACAAACTAGTTAGAAGTATGACTTGTCTTCTCTTAACATTGAGTGATTTATTGTGGTAGCTGCCCATTTTACTGTTACAAGCCAATGTATAAGAGACAGACACATGGGAAGGCAGCAAAATTGGAAGCATTTACTTTTTGAAACCAATAGCTGAATTTTTTTAAATCCCAAATTGAAAATTCTTTTTTTTCCCCTCCTACCCAAACACCCCACTAAATAAGCATTTATCTATCACTTTGTACATTTTTCTTTGAAGTTTTGCTTTTTTCCAAGACTTTAGATATATTTAACATGGCAATGCAAAATATGAAACTGTAGTTTTACCACAGTCATTGTGTATAAACTACATGTTAATTTTCCCCCATATTAAGACAGTTTTAATATCTACCACTGTTCTTAATACCGGAAGGGAAAGGTGGATTTTTTTGAATGCAAATACCATAGTCTTGTAGGTGACTTGGATATTTCTGTATGTAGCTAGGATCTCTGTCTGCTTTACTGATCTGTTCTTTTCTTTGCCTTGAACTGTCCATGTTCATTATATTCTTGTTCATGAGGGATTTTCTGTAACCCAGGAATGAAGAAAATTGACTTGGTTATAAACAGTTAATTTATATGTCTCCCTAGTGGCGAAAAAAGGATGGTATATTTAAAGTTCTAACTATCTGGATTACCATGTATATTTGGGATTCTATGTAAGCTGGAGGAAAGTAAGAAGATATTTCTGTGTATGTATAGCTGTGTATATTTTAGAAGAAAAACTGTTAAATACTATTGTCTGACATGCTTCTTTTCTTTTTTTTCTTTTTCTTGAATACAGAATAATAGAATTAAATGGAGGACAGCCTCCTCTTACTTACAAGCGATTTCAGACCCTAATTAGTAGAATGGAACCTCTGGAGATGCCTGTGGAGACTATAACTCCAGAAGTAATGAAGAAATGTACTACTCCAGTTTCTGATGACCATGATGAGAAATACGGTGTGCCATCACTTGAAGAGCTGGGTATGTTCTGAGATGGCTTTGACGTTTTGAAACAACTAAGATATAATCTACCACTAAAAGCACAATACTTAAAACAACGAGTGAGGTTCTGCTGGTGGTTAATTGTTAACCTGATGCAATTATGGCATACGAAAGGAACAAAAAAAAGATAATCAACTCCATTAATTTTGGTTATTTTCTGATAAATGAGAGGTCAGGTCAAACTGTACTAATAAGTACTGTTTGGCTTCTTGTAATACATCATTGCCAGGATACCAAATAATCATTAAGCTACTAATTAATAGTCTTTGATGCTTCATTTTGTATTAAATACACTTTGTATCTTTGTGCTTCAGGTCATTAATCTGTCATTTAACAAACTAGTTAAATAAAAACCTCTTTTGTTGATATACCAAAAAAGATAGTAATAAGAAAATTAATTACTTTAGAAGGTTCTGGGGGGGGAAAAGTCTTATGTTTCTGTAAATGTAATTTCAGGGAATAGTGTCAGCTATTGTCCTGTGACTCTCCTGGTCTCTTTCCTGTTTCCCCACACACCTCCCAAAATACAAGCAAATGTGCTGGGACCTCCAAATTGCTAACAAAAGGGTCCGGACAGATTTTGGTTAACCTGTGAGTGCCCCGTCTAGTCCATTTGAACTCTCACAAAACAGACCTTGGTTTTTAAAGCCTTTATAAGAAGAGATGATCTCACTATGCAGTGGTTAAACTGTAGACAGACATGTTCTCTCATGCATATGGTGAACAATCTTGGAGCAGATGAGAGGGTGTGGAAAAAGTCTTACTACCTTCTTTTTATCTTTCTTTTGTGGCTCAAATACATGTTTATCATCAAATTAACAATCCCTGTTAGTTAAGTTGAGGTCAATGACATCTAGGAATGTTCTGAAGATGGCACTCATGCTTTTTACCTTGGTGGAAAAAGTTTTTAGACATTCTGTAAATACAATAGCAATTGTTGCTTCTTAGTAGTAATTAAAAAAAGAAAAAAGGTTGTGGTTTTAGGATAGCCTGCATATTGCAGATTTGGAAAATGACAGAGAGGTCACTTTATGAAAAAAAACCCAAAGCAACTGAAACCAGAAGAAATGGGACTGAAGTAAGACCATTAAGTGTGTAAAATTTGTAATGTATATTAATGTAAATGTAAAAAGAAAAACTTGGGTTTTGCTGCAAGTTAAAGGTATTGGATGTGCTTTGAGAAGACTTGGTTGCATACTGTTTTAAAACACACTTTTTCATGCATCCCAGTTTAGGGTTTTTCTCAGGATGCAGTGGAATGTAGTCAAGTATCAATATGCTGTAATTTTGTTGCCCTACAGTATAAGAAAACAAGGAATTTCCTTGTTTCAATTTGTCTTTCAGGTTTTGACACAGATGGTCTGCCTTCTGCAGTGTGGCCAGGGGGAGAAACAGAAGCTCTCACACGATTGGAAAGGCATTTAGAACGAAAGGTATGTTTCAGATCGCTGCAAGTCTGACGTATCTGGGAAACATAGTTACTCTTTGCTATGAAACCTAAAGGGGTTTGGACAAGTTGGGTTCAAATCAAACCCACAAACTTGAACTCAAGGCCTCAATGATATAAACCTATAGTTTGTTTTTTAATGATGATAGCAGATAATCTTTGATATTAATTTTAGAGACAGTCTATTTTACTCTTCTGTATTAAAAAAAATTAAATTTATTTTTGAAGTAATTTTATTTGAAACATACATTTTATAACTTTGAAGGGGAATTCCTCTGACAGCTAATGTGTTGCTAGTTGTATTTCCAATGTATTTAAAAGAAAAGCGCAGATAGTTCTGGAAGACAGTCCTTGCCTTCTGCATTGAGCTGAATTACCTTCTAGAGGTTCTGCTGATTCAAAAGGAACGCCTGGGTATCGTAGGTGACCTCACCATCTGTCCACTGTTTGCATTCAGTTACAAACAGTGTGTGATTTCTCCCTTTATAAGTTGCTGTGTAGCCTCTAGTCTGATTTTGCTGTGTGGGTTTTGTTTTGTTTTGTTTTTTTAAGGCTTGGGTAGCAAACTTTGAAAGACCACGAATGAATGCAAATTCCCTTCTGGCAAGCCCTACAGGGCTTAGTCCCTACCTCCGCTTTGGCTGTTTGTCCTGTCGGCTCTTTTATTTCAAGTTAACGGATCTGTACAAAAAGGTAGGATTTCTGTGTGGTCAGCTACATATTGTTAGATGCCACAGTTTTGCCCTACTTCTCCTAATAAAATGTTTTTCTTTAATGATGATCTTCAGGTAAAAAAGAACAGCTCCCCTCCCCTCTCCCTCTATGGCCAGCTGTTATGGCGTGAATTTTTCTACACAGCGGCGACTAACAATCCACGGTTTGATAAAATGGAGGGGAATCCTATCTGTGTTCAAATTCCATGGGATAAGAATCCTGAGGCTTTGGCCAAATGGGCAGAAGGCAGGACAGGTTTTCCTTGGATTGATGCAATTATGACACAACTTCGTCAGGAAGGTTGGATTCACCATTTAGCCCGGCATGCTGTAGCATGCTTTTTGACTCGAGGTGACCTCTGGATTAGCTGGGAAGAAGGAATGAAGGTATTGTTTCTTATTCTTGAATTTAAGTGTTAGAGTGCCTATTAAAGTTTCAGATAGTCATTCTAGAATTGTTACTGTGTGGTGTAAGTTGAATTTTAAACCTTAAGTTGTGGGCAAAACTAAATTGATTCTGAAAAACCAGGTGTGCTGAAATTTTGCCTCTTGAATGTCCCGTTATATTGGAATGTTAGAGTGTTTCTTGCAGTTGGAATAGATCTGAAATTCTTTTAAATTTGAGATTTCTTTCTAAATCTGGACAAACAAACATGGATAACTATTGTAATTGAGATTTTTTTCCAATCCTTCTGTGTGAACAATTTCTGTTCATATCTTGCATCTGCTTCCCTCCAAAGGGTAAGTACTATGGGAATTAAAGAGAGAAAACTAAAAACTGAGAACATCCTTTCAGCAATTTCTGTCACTTTGCCCAGTGTTAGAAGCGTGAGCACAGGCAACATGATTTGGCTGAAGGCTCAGTGCAGTTAATTTTATGCAAGTATGAGATGCTGAAGCTCGAATTTAAGATGTCAGGTTTTTGAAGGAAACAATGGAATAATTTAATCTCACTAGATTAAACCTTTGAATCAGTTTTACATTTTTAGAAAGGTAGCATAACTTTTACTGAGCAATAATAATCTATGAAAAATTGAGAATCAGACAGTTTTATTTTTGAAATCTGAAAAAATTTACTTGCCATCAGGATTGTGACCCCATGTTTCCATATGTATATAATCATAGGAAATCTCCTTTCTTAAAAAATCGGTTGTAAGCAAACACCTTTCAGTTTAAAAAAATGGGTTACTTTTGCAGTTCATAAATACAAACATTGAAGATGCACATAGGTAACTTAGATATGTTACTCTGTATATTACAGATAAATGGGAGCTTGTTCTTACTTTTGCACTAATACAGAAGGCCCCAGNTCGGTTGTAAGCAAACACCTTTCAGTTTAAAAAAATGGGTTACTTTTGCAGTTCATAAATACAAACATTGAAGATGCACATAGGTAACTTAGATATGTTACTCTGTATATTACAGATAAATGGGAGCTTGTTCTTACTTTTGCACTAATACAGAAGGCCCCAGACTTGTGCAGTGGAAAGATGTTCAAGTCATGTGTCCATAGCTAGCAAAAGTTAATGTGGCCTTCCACGTGGTGTTATTTCCAAAGTCTTACTACATGGCAGCATCTAGTGGAACAATTGTATGTTGACACGCTTAATGTCTAAAGATCTTGTTGCGTTGTGAGTCACCATCAGTTTTTTGAATGTTTTCAGATAAATCCTATTTTTTCAAAACAAAGTTTTTTCCCAGGTAGCTGCAGATATTTAAACAAAGATGCCTTTGTAACACCTATTCAGTGTATACTGTGGAGTGAATGCCTTGCTGAGTATATGGAGAGAGAGATCAAGAGATCATTGTTTAATGGTATTACCTTATTTAGACCTTGTATAGGAATAATATTAGTTGAAGTTGGGTGGCAGTGCTAAGATGTTGGGTTTTTAGAGCCTTACCATGAAGAAAGATGGTGGTTGCTTTGGAACATTGGGAAATTAAGCAAGTTTGAAAGGAAAATCAGAATGTGCAAAAATATGTATTAATAAGTATCTGTTCTTAAAATTACTTGTAGGTGCACTCTTTTTATAAAAGGTCCTTGAGCATTGTCCTTCACAGAACGAGGCTTTGCTCTGTTTTTTGTCAGCCTGCACTAGTGGTGGTCAGCTAGTGATCTGACTGAGCAGATAAACTTCTTTTTATACAAGTTAGTATTGTCTGTGTTGAAGATGAAAAAACGATCTGTGCTGGAAGCTTGAATGTTTCACAACTACTGAGCTCCAGATTTAAAGTGAAACCCTCATAAATCTTCAACTTTCTCTCTCTTTTTTTTTTTTTTTAATATTTATAATAGGGGGAGCAAATTAGAATTAAAGTTTTTGGAAGATCTGGAAGATTTTTTTTTTTTTTTTTTTTTTTTTTTTTTGGCTTCACTCCAGACTTCATTATCTGTCACACCATCCTTCAGTGTTCTTGATGATTTATAATACCTCCAGGAATTTGAGTGTGTTCTCAAAACTTGCGAGATTAACCATTAGCCTTCAAGAACACAACTTCTGCATGTTTGTGCTACCCTGAAACTCTTAAATTCTATTCTTGGGATTCCTCACACAGTGAAAAGTGCTGTGCAAGTTGAGGTATTCAGACCAACGATTTGAGTTCAAAATGTACTTTGTATGTTCCCTGTTTTCTGGAAGTTTGCAAAGCTTACTCAACTGTGATGTGATGAAGCAATTCTGAAAACAGCAATTGCCACTTGGAAGCCATCAGGCTCCAGCCATCCTTCGGGGATTTGTTTTTAAAGCATGTGTTTATATAAGAATGTGTAGCTTCCTGAGATGTTTACAGGTTTGTTTACAGGATAAAGGCCTGGTTTTGAATTTTTTCTTTTGTTCTTGGGTTTGGCGTTAAGGCATTTGCAATTGCATACTGAGCATTCTGTGAATGCTGCCGGGTAAGAAAGAGCTTAAATCAGAAACTCAGGAACTAATCCTGAAAAAGTAGGTGCCTTGAAAGTGTGCCATGTCCAGACTAACTTGCTGCACTAATTTCTTAAGGTCTTTGAAGAGCTCTTACTTGATGCAGATTGGAGTGTGAATGCTGGAAGCTGGATGTGGCTATCCTGTAGTTCCTTCTTTCAGCAGTTTTTTCACTGCTACTGCCCAGTGGGTTTTGGCAGAAGAACTGACCCAAATGGGGATTATATCAGGTAACTCACAATCCAGAAATTGCAGTGATTGATTCACGGGTGTTGCTTAAACTGTTGAGCAGCTTTATATGTAACATCACCTTTTTACCTTTTTATTATTTTTTAAAAGACGTTATTTGCCAGTACTTAGAGGTTTCCCTGCAAAATACATCTATGATCCTTGGAATGCCCCAGAGAGCATCCAGAAGGCTGCAAAATGTATTATAGGAGTTAATTATCCCAAACCAATGGTAAACCATGCAGAGGCAAGCCGTCTGAATATCGAGAGGATGAAACAGATCTACCAGCAGCTTTCACGATACAGAGGACTGGGTATGATTAAAGATTATTTGCTTTGTTTACTTATTTAAAACTTTTCTCATCTTCTAGCAATTAATAGTTTAGTCCCATAGCCGTGGGAATCAGGTGTAAGCTCAAGGTAGTGACCAGGGTTTGTATCCAAGTAAATGAAAATCATATATGTAACTGAGAAAGGAAAGAGTTTGAGGGGAGTGCCTCTCCAAATATTGCCTGGATTTTCTTTTCTATGGGTTTTTGGAAGTGTTTTTGTTTAACTGGGCCTTTTGTGCGTTCTGATACTGTTGTACAGATAGGTGTGAGTACCAGTGATTAGAAATTTAATGTGGTTCATAACTTTAGTGATACTGTATTTACATATGCAAATGCTGTTGCAGAAGTAGGCACCAACCTAGCCCCTGGTAGCATTCTTCCCCTTTGCTCCCAGAGGTAAACCAGGTGCATTGTACTGCTCAGGAAGCTGTGAGCTGTCAGTATGTTCAGATACTGGATATGGAATCAGGATATGTTGCACTTAAACCCAACATATTGGATACATGTAACTTAAGGAATATTGAAAAAGTTACGCAGAATATTAAGTCAATGTGAACTAAAATAGTTTGGCAACAGAAGTAGGCAAGACAGAGAGGTGTTCTCCTGTTGTGAAAGTAAACCACTCAAGGTGAGGGTGGAGAATTGGCTATCACAAGGGAAACAGAATGCTGACAATTTTTTTTTTCTTGCTATCTTTCTTTATATATTTTATTTTGTTTTTTAGGTCTTCTTGCAACAGTGCCTTCTAATCCAAATGGAAATGGAAATGGTGGCCTAATGGGCTATTCACCAGGAGAAAGCATTTCTGGTTGTGGTAGTACAGGAGGTCAGTCAAATTCTTTCAATACATAGAATTGTTGGAACTGAACTACATGAACTTCTTTTATAATGCCCTTGCCATTTTGTATTATAAGAAAGAACTGCTTTCATAAGACAATTTTGAGTGCAAGTCACAAATATTTTCGAATTTATTCACTGTTTGATAGTATTTGTATATAGACATTGAAATTATTAGTCTCAAATATGCAAATATTTTTAACCTGTGTTTTTTCCTCCCTCCAAAAATTAGTTACTAACTTCTATTGAGCAGTTTGACTTCAAAAGCATTTGAATATGATTTTCTCCTAGAAGTGTATAAGCATCTTGATATTTATAATAAAGAGTGACTTGTGAACTTCCAAGTGAGAATTGTTAACTTGTAAAGTTTTCTAGTGCTGGCATTAGATTGCCTACTGGAATTTAGTGCTACTAAGAAAAAATAAGAACAGTATTAAGATTGTATTAACCCATGGTGGATCTTAAATACTGTATACACACTATACACACCTTAGACTCTTCAATGTAAAAGGATACAGCAGAACTGGAAATCTACTGATTTTATGTTCTTCATAGGCTTTAGTCAAGGTTAGAAGCAGATTGTGGAGGAAGATGGACCTGATTGTTCTTAGCCAGTACAGTTCTCTTAAAGATTTAAAATGTGAACTCCTTAAAGCTGGGTGCTTGAGCTTTTATTTCTTATATTTCTTTATTTCTTACAACATTTATAAGACAAGAAGGTTTTATTTTTAAAAAATTAACATTATTTGCACTTTTTTCTCCTTAAAATGGATTCATATATACATGTACTTACACTTTTCACCTCAGAAATGTATTCCTTTTGTAGGAGGTTCAGTGAATTTGGAAAGACAAAAATCATTAGAGCTTTGGACGTGTAATGAGGTGGTTTGAAAAAAAATTTTTAAAAGCCACAATAAAAAGCCTATCTCTTGAAGAGGGGGTAAACCCTCCACACTTTAAATTCCAGAACTGGAATTCTACCTTCTGTTATGTTTAAGTCTTCTCTCTGCCTCTCCAGGAGCTCAGCTGGGAGCTGGTGATGGTCATACTGTTGTTCAGTCATGTGCCCTGGGAGACTCTCATACAGGAACAAGTGGAATTCAGCAGCAAGGTATTATGGCAGTGCCTGTCTGTAGAGGATCTCCAAATCCTTGCAACTATGGAAAACCAGACAAAACATCAAAATAGCATGGGTAGATTTTGGGTGGTAGCTGCTGTCTACAACATGAACGACCTTGTTTCTGTTCTTGAAACATAGAAATTATTTCTTAGAGTGAACTTGCTTGTCTTGTCATTTTTATCTCTAAAATGCTCATCTAGAGCAACATTTGTATGTTTTGAGCGGGAGGGATCACAAGTGGGACTAAACAAAAATTAATAAACATTATCCTAGGCTACTTTAAATGAAACTGAAAACCAGAGGTTCACCTTGTGCATTGGACAGCAAAATTTGTATGTTATCTTTTCCCTGATTTCACTACCACTCTTCTCATATATAATTAATTTCCACAGTTTTGTGTGGATAGTCTCTTGTTGTGGAAGCAAATTTTTGTTACTTTAACTATACAGAACCTTAAGCTGTGGTTTCTGATAGATCCAAGTTGCCATCAAATTTAACCCAACTGTTTGTTTCTTTGCAGTCTTAACACAGGTGGTGTGTTTACTGATCATGAAGGGCTGTAATCTGTGTTTTGTTTAAGCACCCAGAACATAACCGGAACACCGCAACTGTTCAGAACAAGAAACCTTGCAACTGCTTCTGCTGATTGCACTATTCATGCAGAACACTCAGTTTCAAGGTTGCCAGTAGATAGTTTACATGAATCAGAAGAAAGTTTGCATCTTTCTTTTAAGTTACTTGCTTTATTTGTTTTTCCACAACTAAGTTATGCTAGGGATTCATTAGCATTGCTATATAACAAAATAATAAAAAGGAAGAGGAGACTTGGCAGAAGTAATGTAAAATTTATAACAACTTATAATTGAAGTGTTCAGATATATAAACATTCTGCTTGTTGCAAATATAATGCATAAATATTTAGGCACTTAATGTTGTTCACTCTGCATATATAAGTGCATATATGTTTAACTGCTGTAGACTACCATGAGGCTTATTTTTCTTTTGCATAAGAACTCGTCTGCATTTAGGGTAGTTTCTGGCAGGATTTTTCTTCATGATGGAAAAGAAATCAATTGGCTCCTTTTTGTTGTTGTAAAGAACATAATTTTACACTTGCTTGCAGCTCTAAGTTTTATGTAGTATAATAAATATCTACTGTATCTGAACAGGTTACTGTCAAGCAAGTAGTATCTTACACTATGCTCATGGAGACAATCAGCAATCACATTTATTGCAAGCAGGTAATTTAAACAACAACAACAAAAAACCCCAAATACTTTTCCTGAATATATAAGGGTGCAATAGAGTCTTAATGTAAATACTGATTTTAAATTATCAGGAAGAACGGCCCTTGGTACTGGCATTAGTGCAGGGAAACGCCCAAATCCAGAAGAAGAAACTCAGAGCGTTGGACCAAAAGTCCAGCGACAGAGCACAAATTAAACTGGTAAGATCTGAGGCACCTTAAAGTTATCAAATTTCTGTACAAATTTTGTGTCTGTGATAACATTCATGTCACTGCAATGCAAAGGATCCTAAGCTGTTGCTGTAAATACTTGTTTTCTGGGAACTGTACAAACAGACCGTACAAAATTCTGGCTGTAAGAGCTTGTGAAGAATGACATAGGAAGTAGTTGCAAAAATAGAGCCAGACTGAAGATTGTCAGACACAGATCCAGGTGTTAATGAAAGGGAGATGGATAAACTCTGGTTTTAATACATTAGCAGAGCTGCTTAAGTAGCTTCAGTTACTCTCTGCTCCCACATCTCACCTGAAGTTGTGCCAGTAGCATTGTTTGTGTGAATGTATGGTGACCTGAATCGGGACACTTAAGACAACTTAAAAGAAAAAGCTCAGGGCCTGGATTAGTTTATACATATAAGTGGACTAAACAGAACATGTTTTAGAGAGATACTGCCAAAACCCTGCAAAATGCTGATGTAGTTATTGAGTGTGAAGACGTAGGGTCAAATAAGATTTGAAGACGTGAGCTTTTGTCATTGGTCTGTAATTGAAGCAGGTTACTCAGACTGCCCAAGTTTGTCAAGCTGTGATGAAAAAGACTTGAATTTGGAGAAGGAGGTTCTGTAGACAGATACAAACAGGTGTGAAAATGTGTAGAGAGAAGCGGAAAATTGGAGAAGAAATTTTGTATGTGTAAAATCATCAGCATAGAGATAAGTTGATTTTGATTTTCAGATGAAGTTGGGAGCAGGATAGAGGAAAGAAAGCCAAAATTGTAACACCTTTTCCTCCAGTAAGCTTGATTTGAGAGGAGCAAGGAAGACGACCTGAAAAGAATCAAGACTAAATTAAGTTAAAGAGTAATTACTAAGAAGGGAAGTCAAATAATGGAGGACTGTCTGAAATAAGAGAGGACAGAATTTCAAGACTGGGAGTGTGGCTGCAAAGATTAAAGGTGACTGAGATGTTTAAAAAAAACCAAGTGGAGCATTGGTCATTATGGAGTTTGAAGAATAAGTAAGAATAGCACATCAAGCGAGATAATAGCACATGAAGAGACTTTGTTGGAACTGAAAAACAGGGATTCTGTACAGCAAGTGTAGGAGATACATTCATCATCTCTAGAGATAAAAAGGGAAATTCAGTCTACTTCATTTGGATTTGACAGCAAGATCTAATTTTGCTTGTTATGCAGTGGCAGCACTTTGTCAAAGTTACTGTGGTGCATTATGAACAATTGTGTCGTAGTGATTTGATTCAGTGCAGAACCACAGCGTTGTTTCCATAATGCCGTCACTTGAGGAAGTGAGCTGAGACCTTAGTGAGTGATCCATCTGCTATTTTCTCACACACTGGAAGCGCTGTAAGCTGCTTCTGTGTTCTCAAACTGATTTCTGTTACTTGGATGGGCCTGAGTGGAACGTAATTCCAAGAGAGTCTGTGTTTCAGTAGCTGTCTAATCCTTAGTATGTGTAGATTCATTCAGCATCCATGTTTTGTATTGCAGAATTCCTTAGGTGCTCGTGTCTGTGTAGAAGAAGTACCTGCAGAGCGAACGTCTGGTTCCTGTCTAAGCTCTTTTTCAATTGAGAGACAGGTTGGAGGGGTGTCTAGTTTGGCAGAGAAGACTGATTTTTGTTAGGGGTGTTCAAAGCATGCTGTAAAGGCATTATAGTCAATACAAACATCAGCCAAGATCATACTCAAAAACACTGCTGGCAAAAGGTTGTGAACTTCTGAATGGCACTAAAGTACAGAGGCTTTTGTTGGGTTTCTCTTATTTTTTTTCTTTCCCCTTTTAGCCTCTAAGGTGAGAAATAAGAATTCTGAGTATTTGGGCCAATACAGATGGGGACAGGGCTTCGTGCACTGAGAAGGGGGGAAACAATATTGGTCCCTTGAAGTTCTTCTGTCGTCATCAAAGACTCACATCAAACTGCTTAAGAATATTTTTTTTTCTTTTTTTCTTGCAGCTTGATTGGAAGAGAAGTTTGCCACTCAAAGAACACATGGGACAAAATTCCTGCTACTCTGTATTGGAACTAAAGTGTTGTGAGAGTTCATGTTCTAAAATTACATACTTTTTCATAAATTATTTTCAATTGTTCTCAGTTGTAAACAAGTCCAATTTTTGGAATGCATTATTTCTAACTGGCATTTCTATGGTTTTTAACTTTTTAATGACTCTTTCACAAAGGGCAAATTGAGTTTTGTATATAAAGTATTTGGTGAAGAATTTGCTAACTTATTGTAAATATAAATATTCATGATTAGTGATAGACCCATCAATATATTTTTGATAATCTTTCATGTATATGGTAGTAGGAAAAGCTATAGTGCTGTTCTGAAAAACAGATGAACATAGAAAGTTTGGAAGTTTTTAAATTGTTAGTATTTTTAGATTCCATACTTGAGCTCTGTATGATCAACTTCGTATTTTCATAATGTAAGTGCTTAGGACTGTGTTTAATCAAATACAGTAGAGTTGTAACCATAATTAATCACATCTGTATATAAAACATATGCCAATTTTAGTCAAGTTGTAAAATTTTCATGTGTATGTCCAGTCCTTGTATTTCCCAGTTGCCTTGTTCAGTAATGACATACCTTGTTAATAAAAGGAAATTGTATATATAGATATATATGTTTGTCTTTTGTGTATTCTATTGCTCCTGCATATATTTTCAAACAAAACTGTTTCAGGAAAGAAGAGAAATACTCTTTTTAGACTTAATCTGGAAGGCACAAACAATATTGCCTTTCACTTCCAAGTTTCATGATACTGAAGAAAAACAATACTCAAATTATCCAGGCCTTTTTCTTCAAACTGCATGTATGTATTCTGACCATTAAGTGTTTTTCACTGATGTATTTATTAAGTGTTTCTTCACAATCTTGGTGTTTGAGCTGGTTTTTTTTTCCTGCTATAATTACTATTTGCGTGATAGCTGGGAAGTCTTTCCTGCAATGCATTTAATTTGCTGCTTTTTGAGGATGTTGATTTCAGACTTGCTGAATGCTCAGTCAATACCATCTCAAATATTTAGAGAAATTGTATCTAAATGTTTTCTCAGACCATTAAGATCTCTGAAGAAGCAGTATGAATTTGCATATGCCTAGGTTAGTTTCCTACTTGAATGGGTACCCAGATTAGAATCCTAGAATATCGTGAGTTGGAAGGGACCCAGAAAGATCACCGAGTCCAACTTGTGGCCCTGCACAGCACTATCACAAGAATCTCAGGCACCATGTAGCTGGGAGTGTTGTCCAAACGCTTCTTGAGCTCTGTAAGGTTTGGTGCTGTGAGCACTTCCCTGGGGCACCTGTTCCAGCTCCCAACCGCCCTCTGGTGAAGAACCTTTTCCTGATACCCAACCTAAAACCTCCCCTGACACATCTTTAGGCCATTCCCTGGGGTCCTGTCACTGATCACCACAGAGAAGAGATCTGTATCTGCCCCTCTTCTCCTCATGAGGAAGTTGTAACTGCAATGAGGTATTCCCTCAAGTTTCTTCTTATCCAGGCTGAAAAAACCAAGTGCCCTCAGCCGCTCCTCATACAGCTTCTCCTCCAGACCCTTCACCATCCTTGTCTTCCTTTGGACACTCTCAGAGCTTTAGATCCTTCCTGTATTCTGGCACCAAAAACTGCCCCCTGCAGTCGAGGTGAGGCTGCCCCAGTGCAGAACACAGCAGAACAAACCCCTCCCTTGCCTGGCTGATGGTGCTGTGCTTGATGCAGGATACACCTGGCCCTCCTGGCTGCCAGGGCACTGCTGGCTCATATCCAATTTGACATTGACCAGGACCCCCAGGTCCCTTTCCATGGCACTGCTTTCCAGCATCTCATTCCCCAGTCTGTCCGTGCATCCAGGCTTGCCCCATCCCAGGTGCGGAATCCAACACTTGTCTTTGTTAAACTTCATACGGTTGGTATTAATTATTAATTAATTCTAAAGTGAGAGGAGTTAATTATCTTGTTCTTAGTATCACATTGGTGACTTCTAGATGGGGGGCACTTTTGTGTGTTGGTTTAAAATTCAGATTAGAGTTTTGGGTTAACAACATGTGCAGCAGGGCTGTTGTGGCAGAATAAATTACAATGGTACTAGGTTTTAGATTATAATTGTTAATGTAAATATCTCTGCATACTGATTTGTATACAATGGCAAAATTAAAAGCACTACTATGAAAATAGAGGCATGTCTACTGTCTTGAGGCAGAGAATGTTTGAAATTGAAAAAAAACCTCAATGGTGAGGATAGAGAAGCAAATGCTAAATATTTCACACAGATCAGTCCAAGTAAAATGGAGGGGTTCTCTAGGGACATACATAATAAGGAGAATAAATAATACTTTTTTTTGTTTAGGTAGTCTGAAAATAGAAAAAAAAAAAATAGGCCTAGCCTGCCTTAAGACATGTTTACTCTGTCAAGATCATGCTGAATTTTTCTGCTAACCTTATATTAAAAAATCCATACCATCTAAATTAAATATTCCACCTAGATTTTCTGAATGATTAGGCTGTGAAACTCCCACAGAGAAACTTCATCGAGGTAAGAACATCTGCGTAAATATTACCTTCCTCCCAAGCAGTCTGGAAGTTCAGTAGGTGAAAGAAGAAATTTCCCAAGAAGTTTATTTTTATGGTAAGGTAATTCACCCCTTCTTA
Organism: Ifrita kowaldi; assembly: GCA_013398055.1. Taxonomy (NCBI): domain Eukaryota; kingdom Metazoa; phylum Chordata; class Aves; order Passeriformes; family Cinclosomatidae; genus Ifrita; species Ifrita kowaldi. The sequence continues at coordinate 46,701 of VZRS01008159.1, forward strand.
AGTGCTGAAAGGAGTATTCCTTTTCTTGGTGGCGACAGATCCTTGGATTTGCAAAGGAAAATCTGTGGAGATGCTGTTTCACTTGTGTGCTGGCTTGAAAGAGTTCTGGTGTCAGGACTGTGGTGGAAGAAATGGTCTGTGATTAGTTTAGTGTGAGAGAGGGGAGAAGTTGCCTGCAGAGTATAGCAGTAGCCTCATAAAAACCCTTTGTTCATATTTTTCCCCTCCAGCCTACTAAGTGCTGTGGCCACAAAAATGACTAAGAAAAGGTGAAGGCTTTGGTTGCACATTAAAAAATTACTAAAACCATTGTAACATAGGGTTTTTCTCCCCATATCCCCACTAACCCCTTGTGATTTTTCAAGGAGTTAGACATGTGCCATAAATCCAGTATGGAATAAGGGCGAGGATATTGTTGCTTATTAGATCTCTTCTCCAGAAATGGAGCTTAAAATATTCCTCCAAAAAGTTCTATTCCCAAGGGATTTAGCTGGCCCTTCCCTGGGCTGGTAGGAGAAGGGGAGAGGAGAGTTGCAGACTTGTGGTCTTTGGAAACCAAAAAATGTGCTCTGGAAGCATGCAGGAACAACTTTAGGGGGTATTTGGGATGAAAAAAATTAGCTTTTAACTACCTTCAAGCATTCAGAACCTGAGTATTTGCAAAGGAACTTTGTGTGACCCGTCTTGTACTGGTGCTACCTGCTTACAGAGGTTATTGAAAGGAGGCGGACAAAAGGCGTTAAAACACAAACCCCTTGACGTTCCCGGTGTGTGTTTGTGCCGGGGCTGGCTGGGGCAGAGTTAATTTATCTTTTTTTCGGAGTCGCTGGCACGGAGCTGCGTTGGATTCGTGCTGGAAGCAGCGGCTTGTTGTGGCCGGGCCTGCAGGGGGCGCTGTGAGCGCGGCCCTGAGGGAGAAGCTGGCGTTTGGGAGGGAGCGGAACCAGCTCCTCGCCGTCCCAAGGATTCTGGTAACAAAGTACTCCGGAGAAGGGAAAATACGGGGAAATTATAGAATGGCTGCGTAATAGCTACCCTGTGCTTCCCAGTCAGAAACCAAACCTCTTCTGTTACTCTGAAAGTTGCTTTTCAGGAACGCTGCCATGTGTGCTTGCCTGCATAGACATACACTCGCTCTGTTTTTCAAATGCACTTTGCCTAGAGATTGTTTCCAAAAGCCAGTTTTTAAGTATTGTCAAGTTTTTACCTATTTGAAATGTTTGCTGGGCTGTTGCTGTCCCCGGGGAGCCTTTTGGACCAGACCATGGAGCCAGGACGCCTGAGATCCAGGTTCTTGTCTCTGCTCCATCATAGAGCTGCTAAACAGCCTCACGTGAAGCTCTCCCCATTCCCAAAGACTTCCTGCACAAGCTCTTGCTGGCAGCCGTGTTGTTCTGCTTTAGATTGGATTAGATTAGAGAAGATTAAGCAGGCTACAAAGAGAACCTCCTTTCTCTTCTTTGTGCTCCTTATTTCCAATAGAAAATTGTTCTTTGGGCAAGAATTCCCGCTCTTAAAGGACTAAGAACACTAAGACACTTCACTCGCTACCTCAGCTTTCAACTCGGATGCTTATTGCAATTTTTTCCCCAGAACTTTAGAGTTTCACAAGTGGTGAAAATTTCTGGATAGAGGGGAAATTTGAATTGATCCAAAAAGCACTGGGAAATCTAAAGCAGACACATAGAAATAATTTTAATGTTGATTTCAAGGGATCTAAGCTCCTGGTTTTGAATAGTGTGCACCGCAAATGCAAAATTAATTCAATATTAAACTAAAGAATGCAAATAGAGTTGATTTCAATATTTTTTACAAAATTGCCTGCAGAACAGAAAGATGGAAGAGGCATAAAAGAAATGGAAAAGAGACCCAAAAGGAGATTCTTTCTTTGGGATGCTGTTGGTTTGCCTGCTTGCAAGAGGTCTTAGTGCAAATTTCAAAATCCAAAACTCTTAAAGAAAAGCCGCAAAATGCCAAAGTGCAGCCAATGTGCAGGATTGCATCCAAGAATCTGTGGTTAGTGGAAGCTTGCGCTCCTAATGCAAGGTAAATTATACTTTTCTCTGTTTTTCTTACCCCTGCTAATTACACAAAACACAAGAAGATAACCTTCTTAACTATGATTATTCTGACTGGGAGTAACCAATAAGCACATTAGCTAATAATAAGAGCAATTTATAGGCAGCAATTACAGAGAGGGACAATTTTCTTCAGGTCTGTTTGGCTTTCTAGAGCTTCAGACCATGTGGTCATCACAAGGTTCTTAATTATCTGGACCATACTTTTTTCTCAAGTGCCTTTTACCTGGACCAAGCCAGGAATATTTTTAAGCAAGGTCATCTTTACTTGATAGTGGTGGAAACACATCCCTGTTATGAGCAATGGCTTGCACCAACAGACATTAACAGTGTTGCATTCAGACTTCGAGGTGGCTGCTACACACCCAAAACCACAGGATTTCAAGAAAGCTTGGCAAATGGATGGAAGGAAGATGACAGAATTAGAGAAGGATTTTTGCAGAAGCCTTAGGGAGGGAAGAAGGAAAATTAAAGGGATGGTGCAAGGGAAGTAGCCAGCTGAAGGAAAGAAGGAAAAAAGCAGGTAAGAAATGGAAGTCCATTGGTAGATAAGGGTTTATGGATACGTTTAGCATCCACTGTGTCTTGGGTAAGTGGATAATTGTTCTGTTATAATATAAGCCTTTTTTAAAGAGGGTGAAGAAAGGGAGGAAATGATCCTTGCCGCTATTTTAGGTGCTACACAGTGCTACAATTTTCTGAAATACTTGCATTGCATAGGATTTAATTTCCAAGTGCTTGTGGATTTTGATGGATTTGGTCCCAGTTCTGCTGCCAGCCCCTCCAGGGAAGAGTTCTGGGGTAGCGTGCCCGGCTTTTCTCCCTCCCGCAGAGCAGCTGCCCCCGGTGCTTCAGCATCCCTCTTGTACGCTCAGCAAAGCATGGCTGGGACTTAAGGGACTGTCTTGCCTCATGTAAAATGCTTGCATATGTGTATTTTTTTGTAATTAGTGCAGTCAGGCCTTGATTTTATTTGTGACCTCAAATGCTACTAATTACATCACTTACTGATGAGGGGTTCCCTCCTCTGCTGTGCCTCCTGTTGCTAGACTTCTGCCTGAGAAGCTGGAGCTCATCAGAGGCTTTTCTCCATGTCACATGTGTGTTGAGGGTGAAAAAGCTGGGATTTTAGATGCTTGTAAAAGCTGTGGTGTTGCGTGGTTTTGGCAGAGTTCAATATAAATACATTATCCAGGCCTGCTCCTGGGAAGCAATGGGAGCACTGAGGTGGCTGTGCAACAAAAGCCACTTGCAGAGCAGAAACACCTAGTGGTCACTCAGACTAACCCAGCCTGCCCCACTGTGACTCAGGTCACCATAGGGAGAATTAAGAACTATTCCTTAGTTTCTTGTAGCTGCCTGGTCTTGAGCAAACGGCAGCTTGCTGGGAGACACCTTTTATTAACAGCGTTCTTAATGGGCTCCAGCCAAGACCTAGAAGCCTGTAAATGGTCCCACTTTGGAAAGCACTGGTTTAATCCTCTGGTTTAATGCCACAAGTGTTACATAAACATGTAAAAAACCCAAATCAACTCACAACAGGTAATGGCAAAATCACCTTGGTGCAAATTTGAAGGTACTATCTGATACATTTATTATGGTTTTACGCTCCATACCGTAAAATATCACCCAAAGTAATGAAGCCTGTAGATAGAAGAAAAATTATTGAAATGTTATCTCTAAGAATGTGTAGCATTTGTAATGCAAGGCACTTTGTTGTGTACTTACAGGCCTACTACAAACCTGTGCTTGTGGATCCAGATAAAGAATAATGCAATTTTGAAACCCCTGAGAACAGCACTGCTTGATGAACTCTCCTTTAATTCACTGTTTACAAACGCCAAAGAAATCCTGGGCTGGTTCTCAGGCTATATGTACCCGTCCCTTGGAATTGGTGGGCTGGGAGAATGTGCACTGGTGAAAGAAGTCACTCTCCTCTTACTGCTGTTGCTAATATATATGGAAAATCCTGACAGAAATGAAGCCATGGGAAATGGGAATACGCCAAGACTTTCAAATTTGAATACCTGACCTCAGGATCTAAATCAGATTTAGATGGTTTCTAAATAATTGATGACAGCGAAATGTAGTCAGAGTCTTGGTTTTGAGCTAACAATTTCTCATCTAACACTGATAGGCACATAGCTTCTTTCACACAGGTGCCATGGGTGTGTAGCTCCTGCCCAAATTCAATCTAGTACTCTTTAACTGTGCCTCTGCTGACACTGAGTGCTAACAATCTCCCCATAAACAGGATAGCAATGAAATACACAGGAGTGTGAGTTTTCTGTGAAGTCTATGTCCCAGGTTTGTCTTCCTCCCCATGATGTGAGCAGAGCCTGGAGTCTCTCCTCTGGCTGCCCTAGCAAATGCTCCAAGTTTAGACACACTTTTCTGCAAGCAAAGCCAAGCCTCGATCTGTAGCCATTTTGCATTGTTTGGTGGGTGCTGTTACGAGTTAGTGTGATTTATATTTTACTATCTCTCCTGCAAGAGCTGGCACCGTTGTATGGAGCATATTTACAATGGAAAGAGATTCCTGTGGCTTCACCGAGGTGGTGGTGGATTTTATTCCCCATGTAACTATTTTAATCAGATGACCTGGGGTGAGTTTCTGTCTCTACAGCTATCATGACATAATGCATTTTAATTTGGTAAATAATATTATCCATAAGTTTCTTTCAGCATCCAGTGCCTCCAAAAGGAAACATAGGCCCACCCCCACCCACGGAAATCTTTCTTGTATGCAAGAGCAGTCATTTTCAAGCCAATCTCTTCTCTCGGGACAAGTATAAATGAATAGGTCCTTTTTTCTCTGATGCTAACTGCAGTCTGACAGTTGTGGCGTCTCCACTGGATGCTGGAGGCAGGCAGGGGTGGGATTTCTTCCTGCTGGAATCCCTGCCATGCTGTGTCTTATGATGAGAACTCACTGGCTGAGTTTCCCTCCGATCTCCCTCTCTAATTTCAGTCTCTCGTTCTTGTGCCCATCTATACACAGCAGAGTAGACTGTGCTGCTTCTAATTAAGAAGATAATTTCAAAATATCTCTTGAACCCTTGACCTTCACAGTTCCCTCAGACGACATCCCTCTGATCTAGGGAGAACTCTCTCATGGGTTGCCACTCTTCATGCAAAAATAGGTAGGGCATAATTTGCAAATATTTATAAAGTTCTGTTCTGGATAATTGAAACTACTGTTAATTGCTCATGATTTCAATCCAGACAGCTGGTTTGTTTTTCTGCACCGCTCCCACAGGAGAAGTTGCATTTCTCCCTGCCTCAAACCCCCAAAGGTCTGATGGTTTGCATAGCAAATTGTCTCTCTACTCTGTTCTCAGTAACACTTGACTGAGTAGTAAAGGCGACCACGGCTTGTTCCAGGCATTGAGATGGAGAAGAGACGACATGTAAACTTTTTGGCTTTGAAACTTTGGGAGTGACTGCACTGGGAGCCGAGTGAGCATGAAGAGGAGAGGAAGCAGAGCTATCTGCTGGGGCTCTGAGCAGCATGGTAGACCTTGTTAGGAGGGTAGATGTTATAAAGCCTCTTAAATGGTAATCTGAGGTTAGTAAGAATTCACCTTTGACTCAAACTAACTCTCTGAAGGTCAGAATGGATATATTTCACTGCTGCAGAGCACATTTCACCAGAGAATTATGCATGAGTAGATAGATCCCACTGGACAGCTAGCAAGCAGGAATGGCATTGAAAGGGAATAACAGGAAAGGTGGTTAATACTTTTTGTGAGAGACATGTAAGAGAGAGTGTTAGGGGCAATAAATCAGTAAGATAAGCAAACACCAGGTAATTACAAAAATGCTGCAAACCCAGCAAAGAACAAAGAGGCAGAAGGAAAGAAATCTTCTCTATACACACATATATATGAGTGTGTGTGTATGGCCTTGTATATAAAAGGAATAGGGGATCAGTAAAAGCAGCAGTGCTCTTGAAAGGAAAGATTGATGAGCTGGATATTGCTGTGGAACTGAAATGTCTCATTACAGATAGCGAATGAAAAATGGTCTCTGAAAATGGGAAAAAATTAGAAGGAACTGGACTAAAATCCATGCAGCAAGAAAGTCAAAGCACCTACATGTGCTTTGTAAGTGAAGAAACTACTCCAGCTGCATCTGTCGAACCACAGCACTCAGCAGTGGCCTCTTCCAGCTCCATGACCTTCCCCAAGGGAGCAGCCTCTCCCACAGAGCTGAGGCTTGGGTCCTGGAGGAACATCTGAACTGGGCTGCAACACAGGTGAATATGGGCTGTGGCATTCAACATGCAGGGTCTAGAAACCACAGAGTGGCTGCCTCTATTGCTTTCCAGGGGTTTCACTCCCAGACCACTGTTTTGTCTTAAGATAGGCAGGATGCAGCTGGAGGCAGTGTGTGATGGAGTCTTCCAAAGGGTAGTCAGTCACGCCTGGGTGACCTGATGGCTTCTTTATGTTAGCTTCTTTATGCTCGTCGTTTTGTGAGGGCTCAGTCTCCCCGCTTCACACCAGGGCTTTACCAGCCCTGCCTAGCCAGCAAGCCTGGCAGCTCCCAGCCCTCAGCTGTGTCTGGGGACACAGGGAATAATTAGGGCATGAGGAATAATTCAAACCAAGCAAAAACTAGGTAGTCTACAGCAGGAGCCAGCAGTGTGGTACCTTTCGATCAATTTGTGAATGAAGGAATGTGCATCTGTCAGACCCAAAGTCCCTGCAGCAAGAGGAGATGCCCAGTGGTTTGACCTTTCAGTTACACACTCATGGCTGTACAAACTTCAGTGCATTGTGGTGTCTTAGGCACATGCTAAGTGTGATATACATGATTTAAGTTACTTTTTGTTTCTAAGAACTGTTCATTTCAAGATAGATTTAGGAGAAACACAGTAGGTTAAACTAAAAAAAAAAAGTCTATCCCAGAAGGAGGGCTATGTCTAAAAGAAGCTGGGAAAATTAGACAGATCAGCAGTAGTGTTGATAAGTTTTAATTGTAACACACAGAAAAAAATGGAATTAAAATGCTTTAGATAGAAAAAGAGTTTATTTGGATAGTTCTTACTAATATTCACCCTATGCCTGTTTATATTTGATATATTATACAGGGTGAAATGTCCTCATTTAATTTTTAAAAAGTGGCTTCATGCACATGAATTGTACCATCTACCCATTTTTTTAAAAAATAAAAAATACTTTTGTAGCTAGCATTAATTAAGGAAAGATGGTGGCAGTCAGGGGAAGAGGCAAATATGTCCATCTGCTATGTATGAAAATCATTGTGTTGTCCATTCTCATTTATTGCCATCTCACTGTCTTTAATGGCAAAAGCTAATGACTGCACAACTACAGAAAATACCAAGTAGACAGAGTACACCCAGTAAGACCCTCCAGCCAAACTGAAACTTCCCATAAGATCTCCATTAATTAAAATCTCTACAGATGGGTTCCCTTAATTGTAGGAAATAGAATACAATCCCTATAATTAACTCTCCACTCAAAGGCTTTTTTCCCCCCCCTCAGCATCTGGAAGGAGGAGCAGTGATTGTTTGGCACCTCGTTGCTGGAGGGCGCGGCTGACTCTCCAGAGCGCCCCCCTGCCCGGGGCCCCGCACCAAAACCAGTCTCATCTCTTCTCCCGGACTCCTCCACAACCCACCACACTGCACTGAGAGGTTTTTGCCTTTGTGTGGGTCACAACACCGGTGTCCACTAGCACAGTGCCTATTTCTCCCCATCTTGGAGGGAAATGTTGGTACTTCTCCAAAGTCTTTTCTACAGACTGGGTGTACTTTCTACTGCGTGGTACCAGCAGTACACAAGGAATGTCAGCCAATCCTGTGAGAATTTCTGCCTCTGTTTCCTGGGCTTATTGTTTCTTCTGGCGCAGCTCTTATGTGTTGCATTTTCTCTCTGCTCTGTAATTAAAAGCCTTTGTCCAAATCTTCAGATCACTGTCCTGGCTACTACCTCTTTCTCCTCTTCCATCCCACTATCCTCTAGTTATCATCCTCCTTTGCACACTCCACATCCTATAATTATCTCAGTCTTCTTATTCAGAGTTGTTTTCCCTCCATTAGCTGATCCACTATCCAGCACTGAATCCCGTCTGCTGTTCTGCCTTTCTTCTTCCATCTCCTTGAGTCAGAGTGCCAAAGCAAGGCACAAAATGCTTTCTCCCCATGGCAGCTGTAAAACTGTGCATCTTGTTTTTCTCTTTTTCTTTCTGCTGCAGTGTGAGGCTCTGTTCACAGCGAAGAAAACTTCCCGAGAACTGTAAGCTGGTGCCAGGCAAACTGAAAATTGTGTGCTCTGGCTTCAGGCTGCCCAGCACTCCTGGTCTTCTGGGATACTTTGTGTGCACAGCTGGTGGTAACAAAAACCAAGGCTTTGGGCATGGACAGGCCCTGGTCCCTAAGGGAACAGTATTACCAGGAGCAGCTGCTGCAGAGAGCACTTGCCCACATGCCTTAGCTAAGGGTTGAATCATCATCACTGGTGTTAAATGTCCTTGGGCTCTGCCATAGGTCAACCATGTGTGTGGAAGAAGTGGTGGCACCTGGCATGTGGTGGCTTTCAGCACCAAAGAAATGTATTTCTGGCCATGTACCAACTCACCTGAGGAAATGTTCCACTTTTGGGGAGAGCCAGGGGACACCAGCTGGAGAGAGGTAACATGGTAGGAGGGTTCCAGGGGACCTGCAGGCCTGGAAGTAAAGCAAATACTTGGGGTTACTCTGCTGATTTCAGCCCTTCCTAATATCACTGTGGAACCTGGGGGATCTACAGCTCTCCTGAATACAGGGCAGTGTTTTAGAGCTACTTTCTGCCTGCTATGACTAGCATGGATTCTAGTGCCTTGCCTTGGAGGAGCTGCCGCAGAGATCCTTTTTCTTGGGGCTCCCAGGTGTGTCAAAGCTGTTCTCCAGGGAGCCGTGGGAGCGTGGGACCAGTTGCAAAGCTGATGTGCATAGTGGCTGCAAAGGCTTCCCCAGGAAGTTGCAGATCCTGCATGAGAGGAGTGTGGAGTGCAGAGGGCTGCCTTTCTCCCTGCCAAAATTACCAAGATGGTCTCTGCTGCAAGTTCAGAGCACATCTAGCTCACAACTGTGGCAAACAATACAAGAGAAGACATGGTCACACATGAAACTGAGGTAGGTGCTGTGAAACGACCTGGTGTCTTGCCCATGGACTTGACTAGGGAAATGTATGTCATGTAGCATGGGCTGTCCGAGCCAGCTCTGACCAGGAACAGCACATTCAAAAGGGAAGAACATGTACACAGAAGAGGGGCGATATGAAAAAAGCCATCAGATTTCCCTTTCTGCCACTCAGTATTTATTTTACTGCAGTGTGTGAGTACCCACACAGTACAATTCACTGGACACTAGTACCAAAGGCATTTCCATGTTACACAGCACAGCACTGTTTTGCTGCTGCTCCCCATGCAAGAAAGCCAGTCACTGAAATACTGATGGTTTAATGCTCACACGCCTTTGCTTTGGTCTGCAACAGTGTTGTCAGAGTTTTCAATCTATGTCACTTGGGTTTTTTCCTGGTATTTGGGCTGAGTTAGTTTTAGGAACCCAAGTCTGCTTTTAATCAGTGTTTTATAAAAGAGGGGTTTTTTTCCTTGGAAATAAGCATTGGTATCACTGAAGTCACTTGCTCCCTGAGATGAGCTGTCAGCTGCTGTGAAATGCTAGGGTCTGCTGACTACTCTGCAGACAGTTTCAGACATTAAAGAATTACACATTTTGCTCTTTGTAGACAAGATAGACATCCTTCAAACTGCAAAGGTTCACCTTCGGGGTGGGCAGCACTTTTCTGAATTGAAGCAGGATCCCTATGCTTGTGCCCACGTAAGGCACTAACCTGCATCTCAGGGGCCTGTGTCCAGTTCTCTACATATTCAAGAGCAACTCAGTTCACATAAAATTTTCAAAGATGTCGGAGTCCTCAGACTACATCCTCAAAAATTACATAGCTACTGTAAAAGGCTTTCACTGCAAGTCAATTTGAAAATGCATGCCTGAGAAAATAAGAAAAGGTAAGCATATTTGTGCCTTGTAAAGCCATAGGACATCATACAGTGCTGCCATACAGGGCCTTGAGATGTCCCTTTGTCAAACTCCTTGAAGATGGTGTACCACCCCTTTTGCTCTTGTGCACAGTATTTACTTTCTGCTATACTCTTATCTCCTCTGGGGTGGCTTCACCTGGTCCTTCTCTCTGAGAGCCCATAGGAAGAGCAGTCCAGTCTAAACCATTGCTTCTGGATGCAGCATTCTTAAAAAAATGAGTTCATTCACCTGGCAGAGGGATTTGTAGAAAAGTGCAGAACAGCATGTAGGGTGCAGCAGAACAGGTGTATGATTTACTAGAGACAAATCTAAGCATGTGTTTAAGGGCACTGCTGAGTTGCTGCTGTAACCCCTCAGTCACCAACACACATGCAGATAGATAATTTAACACTAGTCTTAATTTTACATAATATAGGATAAACAAGACAAAAATGCCTTGTTTTTTGCTCACTAGCACCAAGCTGGCTGTAAGCTGAGTCCCACATTGTTTCCTGCAGTCTGCAGCAGCCCAAGGGTGCCACAGCCTCCTCTACCCTGCATTATGCCAGAAGTGGTGTAGAGGCACAGGTTACCTGTCTCCAGAGGGCAAGCCCTGCTGTCACTGGAGGGCGTGTTCTCTGAAAGGCTTGAACTGCTCAAAGGGCAGACTTACTTCTCACTGACCTAAACAGTGCTTCTGGCACATGCCTGAAGTTCGGGATGTGGCATGGGAGGACTTTTCTTCATTCACTGCTTACAAGAAGACTGATTTGAATTTTTTAAATACTTCTCCTTCTACCAAGTGTATTCAATCTGCAGGGATATACCCAGCAAGTGAGTTTTCTTTATAGAGTTTGCTAGCCATTTAAAGAGACAGCTTCATGAAAATTGCTATCTCAGTGAATGTAGCTTGTAAACCTTTTTGATGACCTAATTAATTTTCCTAAAGTCTCTTTAGTAGAAGCATTTCCTACATAAAGGCAAGGTACCCACTGCCACTCAAAGAATTTTTAAATGCCTCTGGTTTTGTTTTTCATTTTTCTTTAATGGTCTTTGTTGTTGAGCCATCAGATGTCATGATTGGAACACAAACTTCTCTATCCACTGCATGTGTAAGAGTGTAAAACTGAAAGTATTGATTCAATTGTACACTCAGCTTGTGAGAAGCTGTCTCGTAGCTGCTGCTCTTCTACTGCTTACTGAGTGAAAAGCAATTCTGCTTAGCTTTTCCTGCAGAAGGTATCCTGCTGGCTTTTCACACCACGGGCTTGTTCCCAAGCCTCCAGAGTCATAGAGGTTTCATCACTGATTTAATTAATTTTTTTTAAACTCTTTATTTTGTAAGACAGGTTATAGGCAGTAAGGTGATATAGAGTCTGATCCTGTCTGTACTAAAGTCAGTATGAAATTCTAATGGATTTTGATGTCACTGGATTTACTCATTAATTGTAACTGTATTTGCAGGGTCGTGAGGACTGTGAAACACACCTGTCATACCTGCCCTGGCATAGGCATAGACACAGTTTCTAGTCTGAAATCCTTATCCATAATCACGTGGGAAATCACTAGATTTAATAGATTTACCAACTCCACAAAACCAAAGCACAGCCTGGCAGTTCTCCTATCACTCATTCGAGGAGTGACCTATGCACACCCAGACATGTCCACCCAGAATAATTTCTTAGATGTAAAATGGCAGGCTGAAATCATGCAACATAAAAGAAAACATGGTGTGTCAAAATACAATAATATTTGGACAGTTAACTTGTCAGTTATTGGGATGGATACCTGTCCTTTCCACTGATCCCTCCAGCAAATGGAAACTACTGCTTTTTTTCCTCAGCTTTGTCCCATGCAATGCTATAGTCAAAGGTAAATACAAATGAAATGTATTCGTTTCTCATTTGAGCAATGTCAACTTTAACTGCTTTTCATATACCAAACTCATTTTATGTATTTAAATCTGCTTTCTGTTTTGCTTTCTACCATTGATGTGTTGCAGTAGGCATAAGCCTGACAGAAATGCAAGGAAAAAGAGCCTCGAAGGGGCTGGTGCTTCTGCCTTGTTTGATTTGTTGATGTCTTTCTTCATCTTGACTTGCTCTCCCTCTGACAGTACCTAAAGTCTCTCAAATGAGACTTCTTCCTTTTTGTAGTCCTGCTAGGGAGAATTGTGTGCAATGGCATTTTTAGGAGGGTATTTTTATAAATGTTCATGTACGCTAAATGAGCCATTCTCAAACACAGGCCATTTGGTCTGAGAGGGGAATTTGAACTTGGGAAGAAGCAATGGGACTAGAAACACTGGAGAACAGCAGTACTTGCCACTAGCTAAATGTAGCTGGAAAGATAAAATAATTTTGTGGAAATAACTCCACTCTACTTAACTTTTTTCAAAACTTCTGGGGCCAAATCCAACCCATTAATATTTTTAATTTTGTGAACTTCCAGTAGAAATATTGATGCACAGAAAGGCACAGACTAACAGTCAATGACTCATCAGTCTTATTTTATAGATTGCCTCTGTCTCTCAGCTCTTCTAATCAAATATTCATTGCTTGGAAATGCCCTCCCAGTGCATCCTTGCTGGTTAATTAGAATCCCCTCATCGTGACTCTGAAACCTCTCCCACAGATAGAATGGAGCAGACTTCTGCTTCTTACCCAGGCAAATCTTCCAGCAGCTCCCTGGGGTTGTGCAGGGTGATGTTGAGCCCGAGGTGCTGCTGAGACCCTGCTGCCTCTGCTGGCAGCCACAGGGAAGCCACGGCAGCTTCTGCTTGGAGAAACCCCTCTGTCTTCATCAGTGCTCAGAATCCCAACCTGCAAACTCAGTGAAAGTTGTTGAAACTGGAAGAGGACTAGTCTTCTGTCAGAGTGAACTGGAGCAATGGCAGTTAATTAGAAAACAAACAAGCAAACACAAGTCACCAAACCACAAACGAAAAACAACCCACGTCTTCTCCAGCTCCACTGATAACTTTCCCTGTGGGTCTAAGACAAATGTAAGCAAAGTCCAAAGATTAGATTTACCACTTCTCTCTGATCAAGACAAGCACCTATCCAAACAAGTTTAGTCTAATGTGATGTGTCTTTCCTAAAATCACATTGCCTTTTGGCCTCCTTTTGTTTCTGCATCTTGATTATTATTTTCTCCAATATCTGTTTGAAAAGCTGTACATGATAGAGGTCAGATTAATGAACTATACTTTTAAAACTATTTCTTTTCCCAGCTCAAGATCTGACCCCAAATCTTTAAAATTGTTTCCGTCACTTGGGTGCCTGCACAATTTCCACTACTTCTTGTACATTAACACACATTGCAATACCTATGGAAGATATGCATAACCTTGTACTGTCAGTATACACAGGTTTTCTGGCTGTTCAACATCAAATAAGGTTTTCAAGAAGTTGAACCAGATGCGGTTTAAAACTTTCTCTATCACCATCCTTACATTTGTACATGTGACTGCCTCTGCTCAGTACTGCCATTTTATCAATAGTTAACAAACATAGGCAAAAATTTGAATCTGTTTCATTTGAGTTTTTCAGATCAATAGAAAGAGTGTCTTTGGGATTTTTTTTTCTTTCCTATGCAAAAATGTCATCAATTATTTATCAAAGCAGACTATATATCATTGAAAATCTGACTTCCTGCAGCATGATACAGTGTACTTAAATGTTAAAGGTGCATTCTTTCTTAAAATGCTGCATACTAGAGTAGATTTTAATTGCAATATGAAATGGATCCCCTGGTAAAGCCTAAATGAATGTAAGTGTGAAATGTGGGCTGCAATGTTTTCACATGCAAAGTTTTAGCATAAGTACTGAAACTGTGCAGAGCAGGCTACACAAATGGTCCCGTGGGACTTCAGCAGAAAGCCTGTAGGATTGTCCTGCTTTTCCGGGGGTGGGGCACGGCAGGGATGTTCACCCCTGTACAAAGGGCAAATAGGCCCCAGATCCAGATTGGCTTTGGAAGAAGTGGAGGCGTGACAAAAGCTGAATTTCAAGGCTGGGTGTTTCTTTCCTGCAGACATTTCTGATGACCCTCACCCTGGCTAACAAAGAATCCTCAGCCTGCCAGGCCATGCCAGGACTGGGGTTACTGAGGGAAACAGGGACGTTTGCTAGATTGAGACTCAGACCTTGTATCAGTGTTGAGCAAGCAGCTTCCACTATTTATTTTAAAGCTCTGTTGGCTCAGTAGAAGCCATGCCTGTCATGATAATTATGTTCAAATGCAAGCTAAAATGACTTAAAGACGTATTTAGAAGGACTGTGAACCCTGTCAGAATCGATAACTGAGGCCTCACTTTCTTTATTGTTTTCACATTCTCAGTTATTCAATATGTACAGAGAATGAATTGAAAACCATGTGCTGTATTTGTGAGACATTTAAATTATGTATTAGTAGCTCGAGACACTGTGGTTAGCCATTAAATAAATAATCGTAAACAGACCAATTCAGAATGATCTATTTCTATACTTATGTTTGTGGCCTAAGAGAGGAAATGGATGCTTTTCATGGAGAGGAAAAAAATCCATCCATCAGGCAGTCCTCCAAGCAAGGTATCCAGTGCTAGTAAAAATGGTATTTTAAAACATAATATCAAATGGATTTCTAGCATCTCCTAGGAGTGGAAGGCAGCCAAGTTTCTTTGTATTACCTTTTTGTATTCTATATGATGTATATATTCATTTTGAGAGAACTGTAGGAACAGTTTGTTGTCTGGGCTTTCTTTTTTTCTTTCTTTCTTAAGAAAATTGTTTTCTGTTAATTAAATTGGAATTCATCCCACTGAAACTCACCTGCCACAGAGCTCAGCAGGCAGGAAAAGGCAGTCCTGCTGGCCTTGGAAAACAGTAGCAATGCTCCAATTAATTGCAATTGGACCAGAAAAAATGGCACTTCTCACAATGACCTCATGGTTTCAATGTGTGCACTCAGTTGTTCGTGCATTTCTTTTTACAGCAACAGCTCCTGGAGTCACGAGAGCCCTGCTGCATTTCAGTCGTCCTTGTCAGAAAAAAAAGACGGGAAAAGTTTCTCCCTCTACCTGTGAATGAGAACGAAAAAGGGGACCCTTAGGACTCAGGCATGAGAAGGTATGTAAAGGCATCTCAGGTTTTCATAGTAAACTTACTCCACAAATGCTTTTTTTGAGTCCTTGCTTCATAAATTTGAGAGACCAGAGGTTGGTCATGCTGCAGCAGAATCACACCCTGTTGTTCAGAGTTGTTCGGTTATGCAGGTGACTTTCACAGCTGATGAGAAGTTAAATGCACACCTGGAATGTATAACCCTTAAGCACATGACTGACATGGGACCTAACTTTCTGAAAGTATCCTACCCCAGGGTCTGTTTGGGCAAAATATCCTGTCTATCAGAACACATTGATGTAAATAAAATGTAAGTTAGCAAAGATTAGGCGATTTTTTGGATTCTGCTCTACATTTTGATAATGGTATTATTTCTCTAATTTACATCTCATTTTGGTTGAGAAAAGTAAATTCCAAGCGTTTTTTGGGGTTTTTTTTTTCAGATCTTCTGGTTAATTTAAGGTTTCCATTCTCAATCCTTAGCTGTAATTACAGCTGTAATAGCAGCAGTAAGTGCTTTAAGGGAGTCCTTGGCTTTGGGGGTTACCTTTCTGGGGGAATATGTACATAGAAGAAGTATTTTTATTGTTTAAAGAAAAGGATCTTAACCTGCTAATTTCCCTCCAATTTTATGTGCTGACCTCACTGGGTTACATCAGCAGAGATATGAACCCATGTGGGAAACCTGAGAAGCTGTATCCAAGTGTCAGGAATAGGACCTCCTATATTAATACCTTGTAAATAGGGGAACAAGCTGTTCTTTGGAAGGAAGAAAAATTGCACAGCTCTGTATGTGAATGATGGATCTGTTACACTTGCACAATTTCTCTAAAAATTCTCCTGGCAAGAAAAATGCTCTGGTAAAGCATCCCTAAAAAAAGCAACACTGCCAATAGTGTCAGCCATGCAAACACCACCTCTGTGTATGTTATCGTATGTAAATCCTGCATAAATGTTTAACTGAGATAAATGTTTAACTGAATATTTCTGCTATTTTCCTCTCACCCTGAGAGCTGTTTGCATTAGTAAACAAATTCTAATGTTTATGTACACAGACACCCACTCTGTCTCGCTCCATCATTTAGCTTTTATTCTGCAGAACTATTCTCTCTGGTGATGCAAGGCTGCTGTAATAGCTCCACTGAGGGATCCTGCCTCCCAAAAGACAGCTATACCAGTGGGGTCAGATGATAAAAACTGGGTCAGTGCACTTCAATGGATACCTAAAGTTCTTTTAATCAAAAGCAAAAGGTACTGCCATGGTCTGTCTATGATTGGAAGAGATAAAGACAAGGATAGAAAGCAGGTCCCTCACTTTCTCTGAAAGTTAATCCAGGCAGAACAAGACTTACAAAAGAGGAAAAATACTGCAATTAGGCATTTGGCATCCACGCAGTCCTGGTGAGCAGAGGAGTCCACAGTGGTTCATGCAGGTGGGTACTGTGTTTGTTCCCGGAGGCAAAGCCATGGCATGGAGATGGGAGGTTTCTTCGAGGCTGGAGAGATTCTGGAGTAGAAACAGGGAGAAAAAGAATATTTTGTGATACCACACTTGCTGCTGTGTCCCCTGGAGGGAACAGAGGAAGCTGTGAGATGCCGATTGAAGCTTCAACAATTTTCTCCCCTCTCTGGCTGGTGAGTACTGTTGTTAAAATAAACTCTTTCCAGCCATCCTCTTCATTGCTCCTACAAACCCCAATAGTAAAACCTGGCAGGGATTCCCTGCATCTGCCTGAGAGTTACTAGGAAACATTATCTGTTCCCTTAATTACTGTCCAGTCCTTTGTTGCCTATAAATTATTTTCCTTGACCCCAAAGGAGAACATTGCACTGGGTCTGCAGCATGCACCATGTCTAGTCTTGTGCTCAGATGTTGTAGTGATGGGCCGTATTTTAAAACTCAATGGAAAGAAGAAGCAGGCTACATAAATACCTTAGAAAAATTGCAGAGTATGTTTGTTGTTTGTAGCTGAGTTAGGGTTGTTCGCAGGGTAGTGCTTCTGTGCTGTGGGATGTTATACTTGTGCTGAAGGACATGGAACGTGGAGGGTGGGGGCTGGTGTTCATCAGATTTTGCTAGGAAAGATTCACCTTGGTGTGGTTGTGTCGATGAACCTGCCACAGAGACCTTCATGCAGCTGTCAGCAGGCACATTGCAAAGAGGAAAAAGCAGTCACTGGAGGATGCTGCCTGATGTTGGTATGTGTCCACTCAGCTTCAGCCCTGCTCTCTCCCGCCTGGTTTTGGGGGCTGACACAGGTGATGGAAACCAGCCCAAAGGCAGCCCAGGCTGTGGCAAGAGCAGTCTAATCCCTAGATGAGAAAACCCACCAAGGCACAGTCCCTGTGAGCACAAGCATAACTAATTTTACATGGCAGGGGCCCCATGGGGTGGCAGGGTGCTGGGGGAGTCAGCAAGGTGACCATGTGTGCCTGGCAGTGGGAAGCAAACTCTCTTGGAGCAGTTTTGCCACTGATTTCAGCAGAGCTGGGATTTTGGCACTGGTGGTGCCACACAAAGGAGAACGCTCCCATCCTACACAAGCTCAGCTGCTGTGAGAGACGGGTGTCCTACCACAGTTTGGAGTAAAAACTTGGGGACTGGAGATAGCAGACAAAGCACAGAGCCATGATAAAACAGAGCTCTGTTCTTCCATCTTTACACAAACAAAAGTCCCATTGAAAGCCATAAGACATTGAGTCCTCTGATTGAAATATATATATATAAATACATGTAAAAATTTGATGTATTACAGTTTCAGCTCTACATTTTCCCTTGATTTTAATTTTCTCTGTGGAGTTCAAATACAGAGTGTTCCTTCACAGCTTATTTTCAAAGCCTTTTTTTGACTTTCATATTTAAACTTATTTAAGGCCCTTAGATTTTTCTCCCAGCTGTGGAAGGCAAAGACAGGAAGAGCTAGAAAAGTCAAAGACTCTTTTACAGTCCTGGAACCTTTAAAGAGCATCCTTGAAATATAGAAAAAAAAACCCGCAATAAATAATGCTTCAATTTTTTTAAAGGAAATTATCTTTTTGAATATAGCCTTTTCCCATTTAAAGGGTATGAAATAATTAAAGTGTATATATGCATAATTATGCTTTGTTTCTATACCTGCAAGTCTTGTGGGGTTTTTTTTCTCACTTTTGCTCCTGTTTTCTTACTCTTATGTTACCAATCAGGCCCTGCTTCCCAAGCAGGTGCCCTTGGAAAGGAGAAATGCCTGAACTTATGCCAGAATCATTGTCCTTGTTCTTTGGCAAAACCAGGCTTCTGACATGTGTCACATGCAGCACATGCCCTTCCTAGGCAGATGACTATCTCAGAGATTTTGTTCAGCAAGGATGGGTGTTGCTGCCTGAGGTTTTCTTCCTGTCCTTCCCTGTAGCTGATGTGACTGCTTCAAATTTTCTTTGCTTGTTGTGGGGAGAAAACAGCAAGGTTTGGTATTCAAGCAGATTTGTGCAGAAAGAAGCATGTGTCCAGGTGCCTCTCAGACATCTGAGCATCCCTGGGTGACTGAAGCTCTCATTAACAGGGCTGCAGTCTCGGTCTCGCCCCTTTGCAGGTCTTAGGAGCCCAAGGTGCCTGGACCAGCTTGTCAAGTGCAGCTGGCAGAGGCAGCTGGCAGATACAGCAGCTTGTGCAGCACTTTTTGGGCTCTAAATCTGAGACTGGGCAGTGGGAGGCTCTTGGGAGCCCTTTGCAGACTGTGAGGTGAGGGGTCCACTAGTGAGCTCTGGTAGCCTAGAGTTCATCTGCCCTCTGCAACCTGTATTGCTGTAAGATGCCGATGCACTGAAACGCTTTGCAGACATTTCCCTGTTTTGGTAACCATTTGCTTGAGTGACCAGTGGTGAGAGCACTCAGCCCTAATCTGTATTGTGCAGACTATGATTTCACCCTCCAAACCTATACCCAGGTAACGCTTTTGCTTGCTCTGCCAAATACCTAAAGAATTTTGATGTGCCTAACCTCATCCTGGGCAGGGATTGGCACTGTCTGAAACTACACCTTTCTTTTTCCCTCTCTGACAGCAAAGTTTTATTTCTTTATCTGCCAAAAAATCTGAGAATTTTCGTATTGCAAATCTCAATTTATTGTATCACGTTTCTCCTGTACTGTTCTTCCTCTTCCAAAAGCCTCTTTCTCTATAGTTCTTCAGTCAACTGATTATATCTGTCTGTATGACATTTAGAAGCTCAGTGGCTAGAGAAGAAGGCAGGGAAAGAGGCCATATTCCCCCAGGAGAGACACAAAGCAGTTTGGTGCTGGAGCCACTCAGCCTTATGGGGTGGGCTTTCTCCCTAATTGCTTTTCAAATGCTGGAAGCTTTGTGCTCTAGCAGGAGCAGTTGGGTTTGCTTTTTTCAAGAGTAAAGTAAACTATTAACAACCCTAAGGGGTGTCTCTTAAATATTGAGGTGCAGGGGTATCAATCAGACAACCTAGGGAGTGTGGAGGTCATCCTGGAGGGTTGCCTCCAAGGCCAGATTCTCATAGACTCTCCTCACTCTGGATGAGAGGGAGATTTTCTTCCCATGGAGGAAGGTCCTCTAACTGAAGCTGAGCAGGACAACTTTTCACTTAAAAAGCTTGGAGCATCACAAGGTGCTGCCTGCTGCTTCCTGTCAGCAGCTCTGTAGTCTCCAGGTCATACACAGGTCACTTTATTGGGTGTCTCTCCTGAAGCTTGGGGGCATTGCCAGGGATGCTATGTTTGTAAAATACCCTGTTAATATAGCTGGGAAGGATGATGAGTTAATTCCTTCCTCCTTTATTTTCTCTGGATGAAGCATTTACTTGTGCAGTGTAATTAGCAGGGGTTTGTGCAGGTGTCTGCCACCTGGAACACGCCCAGTTAAGTCAGGAGACTCAAAAATGGGCTGTGAGACTCACAGAGAACATGAGAGGGAAGGGCATACTGAGTGGGAATAGCACCATAAGGAAGATTCCCGCTGCCACGCTGCTCACAGCTTGCCCCGAGTCTTCCTTGCCTCCCAGAAACAGTTGTTGCAGTAGCAGTGTAACCCACTGAGTCAGGAGGGGTGGTAGAAGGAGGTGAAGGGATGTGGGCACCATGGAGGAGTGGAGGAGTCTGCCCCTCACTCATGGAACGGACACTTTTTCCAGCCCCCAGTGTCAGGATAGTGATGCTTAGCTGTTTGTCACTACCATTAAATTTTGATCCCACTGGCCAAATCCATCAGAGTTTGAGAGAAATTTAGGAATCTCAAAGATAATTATATGTTCTTGGCAGATCTATGAAGAGGCTCATTAAATCAGGAAGTTGGGCCCAGCCAGGGATCCTCTAAGGGGGTCCATGCTCATAGCTCGGTCTACCAGATGCTGATCCAGCATCTTGCCCATCCATATGTCAGTGGAAGCAGAGGGTGGGAGCTGATTATTGCTGGGATGGTGAGGATTGTTGCAGAACAGAAAATGTAAATCTATGGAAGCACAGGCTCTATTAATTTCACTGTTTTTTAAATGAGGGTGGGGGAGAAGGATTACTAGGATGCTTGTGATTATTAGGACGAATCCATTAGAGCCATGAAATAACTATTCTTAAGTATGTTAAGTCCTCTGGATGTTCTTATTCATAAGTCACTTTTTTTTTCTCTCAGATCTTTTGCTAGATTGTTAAAAAATAATTAGAGGCCCAGTTAGAGCTCAGGGTGGCCAACCACGTGAATAGGACTGTACGTGAGCAGAAGCTCATCAGATAAAAGCTGAAGAAGTAGAAGGAAAATCCCAGAGAGGTCTAAAGAAAGTGTTTCCAGAGCCCAGGAAGGGGAGAGAAGCTGAATGTTCTGCGTGTATATGAAATACATCTCTCCAGTTCGATCTTGCAGAGATTACCCTGAAGGGGCTGTTGTGACTTTATTTCTTAAATATGTCAGAGAGACACTTCTAAGATAGTACATGTATTTCAACTCCCTTTTGTGACAGTGGCAGATTCTCAGCAATGCTTGTTATGAAGTCTTGTTCTCAAGTGCCTTTTAAAAAAAGCTGTAGAGACACACTTATCCTAATTTCTATGGGGATTTGATAGATTTTCTGCATGTTATACGACTCTCAGCATCTCATGAACAACTTGAGTATTTTCTATTTAAAAATGGAACAAACCCACTTCTCAAATCAGAGATTGAAACATGATATTGAAAATGTTCTTCATATTTTAAAAACAATTAAACATGTTCTGCTCCTGCAAATGCAGGTCACTGAGGTCTATGTAGACTATTGGCCGAAGGGCAGGACTTGGGTGTTAGGGTCTTTTTCTGCATCACTTAAGGTTGGTGTCATTCATAACAGGCTGTGTAACAGCACATGGGGGCTCCATTTGAAATTGGGTTTCCTTGGAAGCACTATAAGACAGCCTCAGACTAAAGGCACTGTCTGACTTGAGGATCTTCTCCCATAGATATATAAAGTGAAGGGTGATGGGGGTAAGGAAGTGCCCCCAGGTGCTGGTGAGCCTAGGTAGTGGAGGCAGGGACAACAGCAGGGATTTCCTCGGTCCCAGCCTGACATCTCTGCTAGAGCTGCCCTCCCACAGAGCCCCTGTCTTGCTGTGGCTCAACTGGTGGTGGCAGGCACAGGAGCTCTTGCTCAGCCTCTTGCTGGTACAACGTTGCTCTTTCTGCAGAGCTTTGGTGCTCAGGCAGAAGAGGCTGACTTGCTAATTGGAGAGCATTGCTTTTGCTGACGGACATGCCTCGGTAGCTGCTCAGCTGGTGGCACTTGCTTCCCTCAGTCAATCTGAAGCAACTGAAAACACTGTGCCAAACTCTGCCAAAACCCTGCACATCTGCCAGGCATTATAATTAGAAATAATCAGGCACGGGAGAGGTTGTGCTGCGGAAGGCAGTGGTATCCATCCAGGCCAGCTCCACATTTGGGGTGCTCCTTTGCTGCCAATACAGCTGAAATTAACCGCTGAGCATGATGTTGTCTGGGCAGCAACACTGCGCAGGCCGGGCGAGCAGGCAGTGAGTCCAATCAGTTGTGTAGGTGCTGCCCATGATGCACTAGATTTGATACCTTGCCATAATGTCTTTTTGGCGTGATTTGGTGGGTGAAAGTAATGGGTGTAGGAAGCATCACGGTCAATCCCAAAAGATTGAAAGCAGCAGCCCATGCAAGCCAGAGCAAACCTGTCATGTTGACCAAAGCTGTTTTGATATAAGGCTCTTTGGTGCCTCTGGTTCCATACGCAGCAAGCCTATGGCTGCTTTTTTGCTGGATGAGCACGAACTGGCGTTGTTACATGGCACCATTGTGACTGCTGGCAGAGCTCTCATTCACTTTGAGAAAGGACGTACTGAAACATGACTGCCATTCTTCCATATGCTTCCACAGCACAAAGGTAATATTTTCAATTCTTAGGTGACTTTCTGTATCCATGCAGGAAACAAGATCAGGGAGCTCATTGTCCACAACTCGTGAAACAAATCAGAAGTCTTCCTCCTGTACAAAATCCCCACAGTAAAAGTGCTGTAAGACAGAATTCAGAATCCCTTGGGCCTTACTTGACACATTGTATGCTAGAACAATTCCTGAGCCATTTACTGCTTTTTGGAATAGGAAGAGGGATTTAAACAGGGCTCATAAAAATGTTTCCTTTGCACTTTCAGTTTCAAGCTGGTGCTCCTTGTCTTGTCATCTCAACCTCCTAATTGATTTGTCTCTTCTTTCCTTCATATTCTTATCTCTGAAATTGTTCAGACAATTAGCTGTTTCTTGTCACCTTTGGTCTTTTTCCTTAAAATTGGGAATGTTAGACATCTGGCAGTACTCATGCACAGCTCCTTCTCATCTTTTCCTTGCTCTGACAGCATTTCTTAAGTCTGTCTCACGCTCAGACCCATTGGCTTTGTAATACTGGAATACAGCTAATAAGCAGCATGATTTTTATCCAGATTTGTGTAAGTTATTATGATTTAGTTTTACTGCAAAGGTGGCATGATTTTGGGAGCAGGGATGCTGACCTTGCTGTGGCTAGGAAGGGAGTAGATCTCTGCTGTAAGCAGCACTAGAAGCACAGAGCAGTGGCCTTCTCTTCCCTGCTTTGTCTTTAGTGGCTGTGTGAACTCATTCAAAGTGTTTTCCCAGTTAAACTGAGCACTAAGAATTAATAATAATCTAGAAGAATTGTAATTACTTCTCCTGCTCTTCCTGGAAATTAGGAGTCCTGCTAGCCATGTTTACCTCAAAGCATCCAGATTTCTTTTTTGTTCTTCAGTAAAAGTGCACAGACAACCACGTCTCTGTTCTGGCGTGACAATGCAATTAGAAAATTGTATCTTTAAATACCAACTTAATCTAATCTGGGACAAAAACAATGAAAGGCTTTAATCATAATTGCATGGTGCCTGCAGGCTGTCACCAGAGGGCAGAGACAAGGTTGTTCATTGCCACGTGTGGATAGTTTAGAAATTAAATCCCCTTTTCACAAAGGCAATAAATTCTGTTCTCACTTGTGTCCTTTCCAAATATTTCAGCTCTGTAACCAGATAGCTCATTTCATCAGCATCTGTCAGAGACTTTCTCTTGCTTCTGTCAAGCTATGTACAAAGGGGCAAGGAGAAATGTCTTTATAAAACTACACACACTTGACTTTGTAACATCACTGCTTACACGAAATACTAGCTCTAAATATAAACATGGTACTAACTTCTCCTTCATGGGGATTTTTCCACTGTTTTGTATTTATAGTGCACACACTCTGAGGATTCATCCCACCCTGGATATTCACAGCAAGTATGGGGGGGATTTACTTGGAATGCATCTTTGATCAAGAACTGCTCTCACACAGTACATGTAGAAAACAGGTATGGTTTCAGCTGAGAAGAACAAGGGTTTTAAATCCCAAACTGGTAAGGTACAATTTGTACACTGCCTACCCTGCGTGGGAAAGGCAGATTCCGAGAACTGCTCCATTTTCCATTACCTAAGTTGGAAAGACAGCGAGGGTTTTGAGAGCATCAGTGGCAGCCTATGAATTAATTTCTGTTCTAGTGAATACTGTGAGGATTTTGGCACCAGGAAAACAGCTCAGTCTTAGACACTGAAGCAAAGCACATCAGGGCACACCCCAACCCATCAAGGAACACCCCACCTTGGCAAAATCCCTTGCAGAAATGGGTAGTCATTGACTTGAAATAGCTCTGTCAGTGTTTCCACTTGAGGACTGGCACATGGAAAATCCTAGTACAGAGGGAATGGGCAAAAGTGCCACGGGCTGACTGTTTTAAAGAGAAATGCCTTCCATCAAGGAACAGGCACTTTCTGGAGTAAGAAGCAGAAGTAAGAGACTTGGAGTCCCTGGGTTTCCTGCAAATATCAGGGACCTGATGGCAGCATAGGTACGTGGTGGGAGGTAGACGTGCTCAGTGTTCTGCTTTTCCATGACTGCACACCTCCTTGTTGTAAATTATGAGGAACTTGGTTTTGTTTAGGAAGAGGCTTTTAAAAGTCCTTGCAATTCCCCCGGGTTGTTTCCTGGATAGCTAAACTGAAAATGAATATCTAAGGACTCTGCACCTCGGGGAGGCTGAAGCTCCTGGATCCAATGATGCCGGGCAGGAAATATGTGCAGGAGACCAGGATTACACATAGGACTGGAGTGCTGCTCATAGCCTTGGAAGGAACAAGGCAGGCTGGCTCCTGAGGACAGCATGGGAGTAAAATGGAATTCATGAATCCTAGAGCACAGATTAAATAAATATAATCTAATGTACTTTTTGTTATAGCATATAACAAAACATTCAGCTCTGTATGTATTCCTCTCTGAGAGTGAAAAAAGATTGGAAGAATCCATAGCTTGGAAAGGATTTCTCCTATGTCTGAACTCCAGTGATGCAGAAACATGCTGGGTGCTATTCACAGTATTCCCAGATCTTAAAATCCACCACTCTGCACAACGAAAACAAAGTTAAGCTGAAATAGGACAATGTCCTAAATGTGACACGGAGGTCGTGTTGGAGGCTAAATGGATATGCAACAAGCAGATTCAGCATCATCAGTGTTGACCATATTGGTACAGATGTGATCAGCTTTTTTTGCCATCGAGTTCCCTCTTGCTCCCATCTCCTGCAGGTTTGATGATGAGCCAAGGCATCAGCACGTGCAGAACCTCGGCACACATGGGAGTTTGGCAAAAAGGAAGAGCAGCAAAACCAGAAAGGGAGCTGTGGTTCTTTCAGCATGCCTGGTTTTAAGGAGTTACTGGTGCTGAGTGCTCTTGAGAACTTGAGAGGCAACATTTGCAATTAACTTGCACTCCTGCAATTCAAGTAGTGATGTTTCCCTCTCCTTCCTCTCTCCACACTGCTGCTGGCCATGGCATTAGTGCCATGGCCAAGGGATGTGCTTTTCCATGGACACCTCTTTGCTACCAGACAGCTCCACAGAGGGAAGTTGCTCCTCGAGTAAGAGGCAGAGGCTCAATCCTACTCTCTCCTTTCCACCCATCCTATTGTTTAGATAGCTAATATGATGAGGGATCAGATACTTAGGTATTTCTGAGCTTATATTTGAGATGAAGAATAGAATAAAATATGTAGGAAAGCAGACTTGCTCTTTCACCCATCCCCTTTTCCTGATCTCCTAAGGACTTAATCAGAATCCAATTTTTCCCCACTTTACCCCAGTATATTTTATTGTTTAATTAGAAAAGTATTTATACAATAGCTCAGGCAATAGAACCAAGGGAAGGGGGAAGAGCCTTGTCAAAGCGTGTTACAAATATATTGTAGGGTAATACTGCTTTTTCCTGCCAGCTAGTGCTCAGGGTCTGCGTTTATTTATTCATTTTTACGTCTTTAAACCTTAAATTTCTGTAAAATAATCAGAGTATAACCCTGATCACACTTACCTGCCCACAGTTCTAGTTTAGTTTCACGGTCATAATGTTGAACCACCTTAAAACAGAAGCAAGATACTTTGACTGCAGTGATTATTTCAGTGCTCAGCCAGGCTTGTGTTATTTCTCAGTGTGTTTTTCATGCTCAGCATCTAATACTTAGATTTTGGACCATTGCAGTGTCTGTGACTTTTTACCCCAAAATGCTATTTTGAACTGTCTCCCTTCAGCTATACCTTAGTGCAGGTTTGGTTTGGGAGAAGTTTTGTTACACAAAGCAATGCTGCCAGGCTACATGATGAACTGCAAGAAGACTGAAGAATGCTGCTTATTTTGTTTTTGCTTATTTTAGTAGAACTGAGCTCAGTTTTTCATCTCATGACTATGGAAACTGAATTTCTGACCCAGCTTGCTGCTCCCACACTCTTGGGACAACCAGTGCTTCCAGATAATTGCTATCTGTCTTCTGAGGTGGATCCAGAGAGGTAGGCAGCAGATGGCTGCTGCCAGTGAAGTTGATTTGTGCCAAGTACCACTAAACAACCAGATTTGGAATCTAGAAATGATCTCTTGGGTCTGCTGTTCATCACTTCAGTGCAAGGGCTTAACTGGAGTTAAGCCTTCACTCAGCAAGTGTGGAAACACTTTTAATCAGAAGCAGGAGTCATTGGACCAGCTTGCCAAATCAGATTAGGAGCAGTTTATATGACCACTGTAAGTATCATAAAGTGCCTGGACATGGGAAATATCAATATACAAACAAGATACCCCCGGATTTTTTTATTATTTTGGCCTGCAACAGTGAAAAGCATTTGAAAGGCCAGATCCTTTGTAGTGCTGAATATTCTCAACTCCAGCTGCACTCCTTGAAAGCCAATGTGCCCAGTGACTCTCCAGGAGGCCCATCTAGTAACAGACCCACGCTGCTCTCCCTGCCGGGGAGCAGCCACTACCACCCCAAGAATGGAAATTAAAAGAGCAACCTGACTCCACTGAGAACCGCAAGACATTCCTTGTATGTGAAATTACTTCATATTCAGGGTTTCTGCATAGTTGTGCTGCCACTTACAGAAACATATTTTCACAGTTTAAATGCATTCACCCCTACTGAACCTCAGCTCTCTATTTAGGATTTGACATGTCTTCAGGAGATCTTCAGGAACGACACAGGAATATATGTGAACTAAGCAGTGACAGGAAGAAAAAGAGCCACTCCTGGAAATTAAAAAATAACTGAATTTAGATCAAACACATGGAAAGTCTGGCTTTTGCCCTAGAAGGTTAATCACTGTTTGGAATTTTTTGCTGTGGGAGATTCCTTGTGTAATTGTTGAAAGGCGAGATCAAAACCCAACATCATCTTTTGAGTGCCAGTGTCATGCCTGGATAAAAACAAGCTGGATCAGCCCTAACGATATTTGCCCCCAGACATGCTGCTGAAGCTCTGACTACATGTGGGATAGGAAGGAATTTCCTCATGTGGTGAATTGGCAAAACTTTAGGGTTTGTCTTGTTCTTGTGCATTGCTCAAGGACCATTTTTTGGAGTCTTGTTTCACATTCTTTGACTTTCTGTAGCCTTGTGATCAGAGCTGAATATTCGGCTTTTCCCACCACTGGGCCCTGCTTTTTTTCTAAAGGTTTCTGCTGCTTTACCAAAAGGTATGGATGGATCTCATTTTTCTGCATTACAAAGATAACTCTAGCAATGGCAAAAATAATCTACATTATTGCTTACCTGGAAATAAGATACAGGGAAAGGTAAAAGGGCAAAGGGAATAATAAGCTGCACAGTCAGCTACAACCTTCAACTTCATTCTCTGGAAAACGAGTGAATTGCAGGATGCTCTAGTGTACAGAAGTATGGTCAAAGTACCTGTTGTGTTGGGACAGCACTACATGTAGGGAGCAACCTCTCTGCTTTCATGTGTGACTAAATCATTGTCAGGCCTAGTATGAAACAAAGGAAATATTTGCTAAACCTCACAGTTAATGACAAAATTCCTTTATTAGTCTCTTGCTGTTACATATTTGAAAATGGTCTGCAGGTCTGATAGATACTTAACAGTACACTTGATTACTTCTGTTATTTTAGGCACGTTAGTTACAGATCTTTATGAGCAACCCCAGTCCTTTCTTTTGGTGTTCTTAACAACCTTTGTGTACTTGAGCTTTGTTCGAAGCCAATGTGAGGCTTTGTACTGGGCTTGCTGAGAGTGACCTTTGACTTAGGTCAAGTAGGGCCAATAGCTCGATCCAGCCACAGCTACTCAAGCCCATGTTCCTCTAGTTGTTTTTTTGCGTTCTGTAAAAGTACTCTTGTTTTAAATAGAAGTCCCTGGCTTGTTATGTACCTCCCTCACAAAAACCTGTGGTTTGAAACCTACCAAAACCAGACAGCTATGTAAAGCTTGTCTTGTGAGCATGTGAGAAAAGTAAAAATCGGAGCACAAAGAAAAGAGTAAATGGAATCATTCCTCCCAAAGCAGTATCAACTTCAGCATGTTGTAATAGAAAGCAATGTTTACATTAGTTCAGTGCCTAATTCCATTAGCTACAGTTACACCGGTCCATTCTGAGGGGTGCTGGGGGACTTCTCCCAGATAGAGCACTGCTGTCATCCCTTCCCCCTATTGCCTTGGCAGTGCATGTTTGACTTTAATATCAACTCTGTTCACGGGCTGCCCCATGGATCAGAGGCTGATGAGGATGCTGGTGCAGGACAGTAGCCCCCGCACACATCCGACAGGCATGACCACAACTATGTGACCAACAAAGTGCTCATTGCTGCTGTCGACTCCAGCATCATCCGGCTCGCAAAGCTTAAAGGGCTCTTTGACAGGCCCCAGATCATACTGAAAGCCTTTCACTTAGCTCTGTTTTGCCCCTTTCCTGCTGCTGCTGAAGTCCATAGCACAAGTGCTCTGCCCTCAGTTGTGCTGGAGGATGTGTCCCGCTTGACCAAAAAAAGGAGTAAGCTGTGATGGTGCATAAAAGGCAAGTGGAAAGGTAGGAACTACAGCTTCTTCCATGGTTTTATTATTGTTCATCATTTATCATAATTTTAGTTTCACTGTTAATTGCTGTTCATCTGAGGAATGCATATGGAGCATGTTTCCTATTTGGAACTGACAGAGAGGGAGCATCTCACAAAACCCCTGAGGATTTTTGAGATCACAAACCTTAGAAAGATAACAAAATTAGCACACATAATTCCCCTTCATTTTCTTTATGCCTGCAGGCGAGGTTAGCAGCAACCCTTGTTTCTGAGTTTGTTTTGTCTCCTCAACCAAAAAATCCAGAATGGTAAGTGTTAGGCCTGATTTATTATTGTATATCTTGTTTTTCTTATGGAAAAGGTGGTAAAATTAGAAACAAATTACATGAAAACATCATAAATTACAAAAGCTGAATACCAAGAGAAATTAATAAAAAACTTTTCTTGGTGGTTTTTTTTTTTTTTTTTGGTTTTTTTTTTTGTTTCCTTCATCATTATCTAAAAGTGAGACCTGAAGGCTGTCCCTGACTCCTTTTTAATACACCTCCCCTCTAACTTGAATTGGGGGGAGGGTTTAAGCAACTCCCTTGTGAGGTGAACGATGAAGCCCAAGCTTGGTGAAACTGCACAGTGTGATCTCTGAGTGTAGTCTGCAATAGAGCCGTCTGTTCTCAGATGAGTTCTTCTTGAGTTACAGTAACTCAAGCAATTCTGACTGTCTCCTAGATGCCAGCTCTCATCTGTTCCTGGAATTAAGTTCTAGACTAGTAGCACACATTTTAATAGCAAAACATCTATTCAATCTCCAATTTTTTCATTCTCATAAAGAAATGTTAATTTCTCTAATTTCTGTTCATTTTTCCCATGCACCCCCTGCTTTTTCCACATGTTCCAACTTGTGTCAGAAGTGCTTCTGTGATGAAAGAAAGTAGGACCTACTCATGGGAAGAGGCAGGCACGATCTGGATGCTTCAGAGGATCATCTTGTAAGTAGCTTGTCTTTATTGTCTCATGGTATGAACATGAGTCCCTGTCCTCGTTAATCTGGTTGATTCAAGGGGTAGGAATGGGGTGCACTGGTATCAATGGGTTATCCCTAGGGCAGAAAAATGAGGCTACCCATTACATACATTTGAAAATCTCAGTTATTTATGTTCTCAGCAAAAGCTCCTAATTTTCTCAGCTTTTTCTGTATACTCAGCATAAAAGGATTGCATAATGGACACAGTGACTCCCACAACTATTGTTTACAACTGTCAGCTAATCCTTTCTGTGAGTCAGGCGGTGCCTACTGGGTTGGGCACTTGATTGGGATTAGAAACTCATTATTATGGTGATGCATAATGCAGTGCTGCCTGGAGGCCTCAGTAGGATTATGGCCACACTGTGCTAGGCAGCAAGCAGACCTAGAGCTTGTAACCTACTGTTAGAGCACCCTCACTTTAATTCTGGATTAGACCCCATTTCTTCTCATGGCCCTTGGGGTAAAACACCTAATCCTGTTCTGTTTCCATACCTTTTCAGGGGAGATGATAACTCATTCCTACCATCAGTCAGTGTCTGTAACCACCTGCTTTTGGAGGAGAATGCCAGGATGATGTTACCCAAAGGTCACAGGTAAATGCGGCAGCAAAAGTGGAAACAGCACTTTCCCTGTTCGAGTGCCTCTGCTATTCAGTGGAATGGTTTTTCAACGGGAATTTGAGCCTTTTCCAGCAGTGCTGCTGCACCCAGAGAATATGCAAGGAGAAAAGCACAGCAAGTCTTGAGTTGCACTAAAGCTGTTTGCAGCTGTGTGTTGCTCGCTGAGCCGAGGGCTCAGTAAGTGGCATTAGAGTCTCCCTTCTCCCCTCTCAGGGCTGCACATGTCTCATCCTAGTGAGTGGCCCTTGTAGGGTAGCAGGCAGACTCTCCTCTTCCCTATCCTTTCAGGCTCTAGTTGTTTCTGCTGCTGCTGTTCCAGGTGCCAGCACACCCTGTTTGTACTCCATCTGTGCACTGCCACAGCCACGCACCTGTGACTGCAGCTAAACCTGAGCCTGGTCTGTGCCTGCCCTTCACTCACTGGCACCTACTGCTCTACAGTGTTGCTTAAGTGTGAGCCTTGACAGGGATACACTGTACTTATAGTTGCTGACTGGCCTTATAGTTTCAGGTCAGGGTGAACTTGACTGGATTTTATCACCCCATAGAAGCTGCTTCTTGTCTGTCCTGGGTGGTTTGCTGAGGTGGCCATACAAATAGCTTGGGAAAACGGAGATGAGCTGTGTACAGGTGAACCGTTTGAGTGTTGTCCGATACCCCATTTCCTTTGCTGGGAATACTGCTGGTCAGTGGGGCCACTCTGCAAGATGCTCCTAAGGAAGAACAAAGTTGTCTGAGACATCTTTCAAAGATAGGAGCAAGGCTGGTGCTTGCTGAGGAATTCTTGAACAGCTTCAGCTTCATCTCCCTCCTTTTTAAGCCTACAGTTCTTCTCTAAAAGCTATAACAATGTGCTGACATTGTTACAGCCATCACAGGCTGCAGATGGCACACACGGAGTTATCCCATTGCAAACTTTTTTGTCTCACAGGAAATTTGAGACTTAAACACTCACTTGGTCTGCACCTCTTTGAGACTGACTAGTCCGAATCACTTTTGATAAACTATTAGTAGTAGTCTCAACCTTGGTTGAGCTCCTATCAGCTTAATTAAAGAAGATCACTGGAGAGAGAACCCCTGTGAAATGCTCCCATAGTGTAGAAAGCTACACTGTGAGTGCTCCCCTGAGTAATCACCAGAGGCTGCTATCAGCAATGTAATCAGAAATGACTGAAGAGCTTAAGTTGAAACTTAGACATCAACACGTGGCAAAGAAAAGATGAGACAACAGCAACTGAGAACTAATCGCATCCATTGTATTGTGAGAGTAACAGAAAAGAAAATAAAGAAGGCACTGTAAGGTAGTCTGAGACATAGGTCTGTAGGAAACTGGGCTTCATTAGGGTTTATTATACAATATGGTCAAGGTTTTTACATACTACTCCTATGCTACTATAGGCACAAAGTCAGTCAGTAAAAACCTTGTTAACCAAACTAAAGTTATATTTGAAGACTTTCTTTACCTATTCCAGCTCTTTCCTTCAGTAGCTTTTGAGGACGTGGTACCACGGGAATGAAGCTGGATATGAGAAGCTGGAGAAAGACAGCAGGGAGAAGAAAGCATGTAGGGTCAGCATGGAGTTTACTTCTTGCTTCTTCTTCACTTGTGAGTTAATGGTACTGGCCACAGTAGTATGGACTATATCAGGTCACCTTTGGGGACCAAAATGCATTTGATAGATACATCTTCTATAGTTTTTGTTTTGTCTTCACAAATTAGTGTTTATAGAAACTAACCAGAGATTCGATTAGTGCATTGCTCGCGTGGGATGCAGACTTTAGGGTTTAGGCAATCTTCTATGGCTAACAAGAGCCAACATGCTATACCTGAGTCATTCCCCTGGGGGAAACAGGCCCTGGACTGACGATGACAGGAGCCAGCTGAGCATCCTCACAGCGGATGACAAGTGTGGATATAAGGGCAGTAATCTCCCATTGTGTCTAACCAAGAAGAACTTGCAGTGGAAAAGCCACTGAGGTGACTGATCTTAACATTTATCCTAGTGGTGATATCAGGCTGCCAATGAGATTAGAAGGATGACACTTAATGTAGTCTTTTGGCAGTGGGGCAAGACTTATATTCTTAGCATAAGCTGCTTAGGAAAAGCTTCTTTTATTTAGCATTTATCACTTGTTACTGATGTTTTATTACATTGATAGCCATCCCCCAAAAATATTTTAATGGCCTTACCTGTTTCATACATAAACATACTTCCTTCAACACCAAACATATTTTGAGAGAACAAGACTGTAGACAAACTGAGTTAGACCTGTTTAGTTATTCTGACATAAACTTAGTGAAGCTTCCTTTTTGAGCAACAAAACAGGGCCTAATGTGCTTTCTGAGCTACAGTGTTTCTTCCTTGTGGAAGCTGTATCCAGCATACGGTGACCACAGATCTGCAGACCTTACTCAGGAGAAGCTTACACTGAGCCTAGCAGGGTCTCTGGCTTGAGCAAGAAATGGCAGATTTGATCATGTATGGTAAAACACATTCCATTTCCTCAAGTATTTCTTTGGTCCACTCCTTTCCCTTCCAGATGAGCCAAGCCAGACACATTCCTTCTAGCTGAAATAGTCCTTTTTGCCCTTTTTTTGGTATTTTTTTTCGTATTTTTTTCCCAGAAGCTTCTCAGGTATACAAAAGGATAATGCAGTGTACAGCATCGTCACCTAACGGTGACTGCAATGTGCACTGTGCAGAAGAGTCTCAGGGAGTTGTACAATGAAATTCTACAATAATCTTAGTAATGAAGGGCAACTAAGAGCAGCAGTTAACCTCTACTTTTCTACCCTACTTTAGGTGTCAACTTACACCCAGGATTTCAAATACTAGTTGGAAGTGCACTGCATTGTCCAGAGGCATAATTACAGAGAGCTGTAGTTGTCGTTATCACAAAGTTTTAATTAGCAGGACACATTAAACAACCAGCTGATACAGATCTTAATGAATCATTTATAGGCCTACATCTAAGACAATTATATATGAAGTTGGTCACACATAATCATTCACGTACTTCTGGGCTTATGTGAAGTGGAATATGCACCATCCTCATGTGATGTAAAGGTGAAAGGGACAGGACAAAACTGGGGCAATAGCCTGCTTTAACCAAACACCTTGTGCCTGCACCATTGTTGAAAAGACTAGGGAGGAAATATGAATAGCTGGCTTCAAAAGAAATCCGCCTTGAGGAAAAGCAGGAGCTCTGGGTTCCTGAATTGTTGACTGGTTTGGGTTTTGTGTTTTTAAATTGAGGTGGTTGTCCCACATGGACACTTTATGTGGTGCTGCTCAGGAATGAGGACAGATGCACACTAGGCCGAGAACAGGGTTTCTGGGGCAGGCTGGGACTCTGGCATCTGCAAGCCATGTCATGCCACTCTTGCTGTGGCTCCTTAACGGCCTAGCCTGCCCTAGATGTGTCCCTTTTTTCTCCAGCACTGCCTGTCCAGAAGCATGGAGAAGCTCCTCCAGAGCAACCGCTGCAGACTCCCAGCAGCCAGATCTTTGCTCCACCGGGGATGTTCCCAGCTCTCTGGTTCTACCAGCTTTCTTGCTGCTTAGTATGTCTAGATGAAAAAGTGGGAAACACGCCCAAACATCCAATTGCTCTGGGAATAATTTTTGCTCTGAGCACTGTTTCAGGGCCAGATTTTCATGGCATTTGTTTGTGACTGCTCCTTGATAATTAAAAAGAAGTATATGTCGTCTGTTTGGCCAAGTGAAGGGGGCATGGGAGCAGTTGGCTGTGAAAGCACATTTATTGTCACTGCTGGTTTCTGCAGAGCTCAGAGTATGCACACGGCATGGAGGAAGACATGGAAACAAATCATTTGTGGTGTAAAAGGTGTAACATATGCCTCTTCCTCCCCTTTGCCTAGAAGATGCAGCTGGTCACAGGCAGGCTGCTCTCCCCAGTCACTGCCGGTGGCAGGACAGTCCAGCTGATGTAGCATCACCTGTGGAACTTGTTTTTAGGGGAAGCCTGCCAGGCTCTGGGATGCATACACTGGGCATGGTGCCAGTCCTGGGTATTTCAGAAAGTTTATCCCTCCCATCTACTGTGCTGACCTCTATCGTGTACTTGCTTCTGCCTCTCCCTGCCCATGGACTCTCTTGGTATCCGCCTCAGGCCCTTGTACAATTTTGTGCTGCTTGTTTCTTCTCCTGTTTTTTTAACAAGTAGTACTTTAATGACAGATTGTAGGTAATACAATACATCCAAAACCACCCCCCAAAATCCCCCCAAACTTAGTGCATCAAGTAGATGTATTTGTCCATAGTCTTTCTTGCCATATCTGACTTGGCTTACTCTGCTTATTTGGAACTCCAGTTGGAGCAAAGCCTGTGTTTATCTGATTGCAAAGCAAAACCTAGCAATAAACAAACCATTGCAAATGTATACTTGAAAAGATTAGGAGAAAAGTATTACCAGCCCATGCAATATTGTAATCCAAAGTACTTTAAAAGAAGCATTGAATAATTTTCTCAATTATTCATAGAGTCTTCTGTTAACAGGTTTCCCTGCTTCCCTAGCATCAGAGGAACTCTGCTGATCTCTGCAAAACTTCTTTCAGTTTAAGTACAGAGTTGTCCTTAAAATTAGAGGGCTTTTAAGAGTTAATATGTTAATCTCCTGATGTACCACAGCAGGCGTCTGGAATAGATCTTACTAGACTGTTTACACTGTGCTTCCTTTCAGGGTTGTTAGAAGCGAGGGAGCACTTGTGGCAAGAACTGATGTGGTATAGGGTTTGACAGCATCTTTCCACACCTAGTTGTTGCTTTTGTGGAGGAGGGAGGAGCAGAAGCTTCCAGTATTGCTCTCAGCATGGCTTCTCAGCTTCTTCCCATCAGGGGAGGAGGCTGTCACAGAGCAGGGTGTGATCCCATGCTCAGTTTTCCCGGCACGTCCAAGGTGGCAGAGGTTTCCTTTGCTGCCTTCTCCTGGAAGAAAACAAGAAACCTGATAAAAGAGGTTTACTTTCCCTCTCTAAGGCAGAATATAGTCAGTACGAGCTTCAACCTTCTGAGCCTAGGGGCACCTATACCAGAGAAGCATGACATGTGCTCTATCCAACAGGGCAGCTGCCGGGAATGCTCTCGGCACCATGTCTGAGGGCAGCCTACGTGCTGAAGCTGACAGTCACTCTGGACGGATGGCTGTAATAACTTTGCGATTTGTGGCTGTCGCTGTTTTTATCCTCCCAGTTCCCCCGGGAGGTAGGGAAGTGCTTTTAGTCATTTTATAGGGAGAAAAGGAGCCATGGTATGATGAGGCCACACAGGGAGTCAGCAGCAGAGACACTCTGCTATCAGACCCTCCTCTCCTTCCTTATCAGCTTTGCCTGATCCATGTGCACTGGTAAGATTTGTGGAAATGGCTCCTGAGTGACTGTGAAGAGTGAGAAGGAGCCAGGGAAATGGGAAGAGTAGTGCCTGCTCCCGACACCAAAACTAGGCTGCCTGAAAGCCCTCAGTACACTGAAAGATGACAGGTCTGCTCCAGTGCCATGCTTTCAGTAGAGCAGATTTTTTGCCAGTTCTCGTTAGACTTTCAGTATTGGTTTTCCAGCCACCGCCAACTCTGTCTGGGCACAGGTCCATGTTTACTCGAGCTCCACAGCCAGAAATATGGTGAGCTCTGGTTCATGCTAGTGTGTGGTTGTGCTGAATGCATCAAATGCGTCATCAACAGTCACCAGCAACATAAAGTACGAGCCGTGGCATGGAAATCAGAGAATATATAACAAAACACTGAGGAGAGTAACAGCTCTGGAAGCCAGAAACTCATTTAAAACACTCTGAATTTTAAAAACGCTTTATCAGAAGGCCAGATCCTGAAGTAAAATGCTTTGCTTTCTTTTTTCTTTTCTTTTCTTTCTTTTTTTTTTTTTAAATGTCATGTTTTGATTTCTGAGCTGGATCAGAAGCACAGTTTATTTTACAAGAGCCAGTGGTACCAATTACAGCCTGAGACTTTCAAAGCAGCACACCGGACTCAACTACACATCTTCCATTAATTATCTCTTGGCCAAGTTAACTCTGCACAAGTAATATGTCACAAGCTCATTTTCTGTCATTAAATTCAGCAGATGTGACCTTGATCCTTTCTGGGAGCACACCTTCTCAGTAAGAAGATGCTGTTTTATTGCAGGCATTTTTTGAAGAATGCCATTTTAATGTCAGGTTATGCTGAAGAAGAATCCAGCTCCTGCTTTTTCAGACCTCCTGAAGCAGGAAAGAACTAACAGCCTGCACTAGACCTCTTATCAGTTCAGAGCCTGGACTAAATGTGTCTTTGTTGACCTTCTCCTCCTCTTGGTACAGCAAAGAAATTACCTCAGTTTCAAAAAAGCTGACATGTAGGTACAGCTGGTACATATTAGCACTTCAGTTGTATATTGCTGGAACACAAATAATTTGCCAGCTGTGATTTTACTTGCTTGACTCCTTGATGCATGTGCTGAAAAAGTTCTGAGAGCAAGTACTCTGGATTCCAAATCTAACATTTTGTCCTTCGTGGTGAGGCAGCTTTGCCCTGGGAAAGGGTGTCCCTTGCCCCTACAGCCGTGGTCTGGGATCAGACTATTGAACTAGGGCTTGCCGCTGTTTTCCACCTTCAGAAACCGTTTCAGGTTTTTATGCTCCCGTTCCCTCTTCCATCCTTCCATGTAAACTTCAGGGGCCAAAAGGCACCTATTTCCAGTGCCCACCCGTATGCATTAAAACCCAGCAATGCATTAACTGCCATGACAATTTATGCAGCAGCTTGCTCTGCCACAGGTTTCTTCTGAGAAGGAAAAATAAAAAATGCTCAGTTTGGAATAAACTCATAACATGTGTAGTGTTGCCATTTTAAAAAGAAAAGATGGAACAAACCAACCACTGGTGTTTGCCATATCCTTGTCTTACCCTTCACCAAAAGCAGTGCTGACAGAGCACAGTGTCCAAAAGGCGAGTACATCGCTCAGTCCATCTGGCTGCCCGGTGCCTCTGAAGACAACAGCTGGCCTGAAAATGGGAAGGAGGTAACATGCTGAGTGAAGGTGTCCAGATAATAAATTAGCCCCCAAAAAACTGAGAAAAATATAAGAAAGAAGTTACTATCCAAAAATATAAGATAAAGGGCTGAGGATTATGCCGTGTTAAGTAGCCTCTTCTGTGGGCAATTATCACTAGGCATCAGCAGCAACACAGCAGGTTTTCTACCAGCTCCTGGGAGGTCCTCCAGCAGGATGGACATAGAGACTGTGAGGCAGTGAGAAGCACCTGAGCCTCAGCATTTTAGAGGTCATTGTATCTGTGTGGGTTTGTCCTGACAGACACCAGCTGGAGAAGGCGTCACATGACTCAGATGGGGTCTGCAATCCTGTTGGGATGTTATGCTAATTCAGGCAGTATTAATAGAAGGTTGCAGTTAGAATTTCTTTATGTGAATAGCAGTGGGTGTATTTTTATTATTATTTATTATTATTTTATGTAATACAAAAAATATATATATTTAGTTACTATTATTAGAATTGTCACTGCTTGTGAAGAGTCTGCTTTTTCTTTTACAGCAGCTATTTTGAGACTAGGAAAAAAGTTGACTTGGAAGACTTGCTCCTCTTGCTGTGCAGGCATTGAGCCAAGAAGAGCTGGATGCAGACGGAGCCCAGCTGAAGCCAGAGCAGCTGTAAAAGTGGAGTTTGCTCCTCTCCGGGAGTCACAGTAAGATCAGAGGTGGGATTGTGTGCCAGTGCCTGCAACCTAATTTCAACTGCTTGGTTGTAACTATGCACTGGGCTATTGTGTGTATCTATGTGGCACAAGGGCTCTGAAGAACCCCTCTGAATTGCTGTCACAGCGTGGAGGATCTCTACTCCCACATTCATCCGCAGCTACAGGCACAGAAAAACAATCAATCTGCTGGACCGACAAAGCTGCAGAGGCTAAAAGCTTCTGTTTCAAGGCTGTTTCAAGGATACATATTGCACTTTGCTTCCTCCACATCCTGGAGAGCCTTTCCTAGAAGGGCTCTGTGACGTGTTGCAGCAGGTTTTTGGACCTGATTTCCCACAGGCACAAATGTGAGTGCAGGTGAGCAAAGGCTGATAATGTCTTAACCAAACCCACGGGTGAAGAAATAGCTACTTGACAGGAATGTCTTAAAGTGAAACACACTAAATATTCTGATGAGCTGAAACACTACAGCACTGGGAACTGTATACATTTGCAATGGACTGTATCCAGGGAAAACTAAAAGAAAGTCAAGATTTTGGGAATAAGAGGAAACTGGTTTTAAGATGATTTCTAATAAAATAAGGCTTACACAGTCACATTATTTCTCTCTCTCTCTGTGCCGGCTTATACCCTCCGCATTCTCCACGGTAACTTTTGCCTCTTTTAGGGTCTCTGTTGACTATCAAAGACAGCAATGATCCTATGAAGTCTGTAAATGCCAGCAGTGCACTGGGGAGAGATCTGGGGAGATGCTGCCTGTGGACAGTCAGCATTTGCACAGTTCCAAGTTCTCCTAGAGCCAGTGGCCATGGCCAACTGCCCTTCAGCTGCCCCTTACACTGGATGTAAACTTCCAGTGATGGTTTTCAACCTTTTCCCAGGGGAATAACCTCTGGTTTTCTTTGCTTCCTTGTGAATAAGAGAATAATCTTCAAAGTCTAAGACATAGGTTGGCTTCCATAGATGTCTTCCAGGCTTATCTTAGTGTCTGTTTTAAGCCAGGAGAAATATTGGCAGTCTGAGGCTGGCATGGTTTTGCCGTGCTCTCGGGAAACCAGTTATCAGACAGAATTTTAATGGCTCTTATGGGTCATATGAAAGACTAGGGATATCAGAGGGAATTCTTAAACAGACTTGTTTCGAGCTTTACACAATGTTTTTTGCCTGCAGTAGAAATGTAAGCCCTTGCAAGCTGCAAAACAATTTGGTTGATGGATGCTCTGGGAAGATGGTGCTGGGAAAAGCTGTCTCTGTTGCTGGTTCTTTCCAAGGGTGGTTTGCAGTTTTTTGCCTGTGAAGACAACCTGGCTCAAGGGTTGTGCTCCTGTCCTGTGAAAGAAAGGGCTGCACATTACACTACCCCTTGTCCTTCTGGATGGAGCCATCTCTGCATTTGTGGCTTAAAAGCTGCGTACTGGCAAGGGGACAGAGGAAGGTCAATGATCATTGAAGGGATAAGTAAGACAGTAGCTTAAGGTAAAGCTTCAGAGAGCTCACAGTCAGCATTAGGAGGGACAAGCAGTGATGTCTTATTGGCATATCTAATTAGAAATTGCTGGGAGCTACTGGACTGGACAGTCTCTTCAAATGCCAGCGACCCTGCGGGAGCTGGATGTAAATGTTGTAATTGATATAAAGATGGAAGCTGCTCTGCAACAAAGTGACATTTCAGATATTGTGGGAATGGATGATCTGAAACATCCTCAATGAGATCTGTTTCTCTCAACTCTTTTGACTCCTGTCAGAGGTGCATGTTCGAGCTTTTCTCTGGGCAGATGGCTTCTGCAAATAGAACTGGCTTTGAAATATAAAGTTTTGCTGAATTCATTATATGCCTTCTGACTTCAAAGCTTTGTACTTTCCTCTTTAGTTTTAAATAGCGTCACTTGGCTGCTTTCAGGCCTGTTACATTGGAGGCAGGTGCTGCCGTGGATGTCACTGGCGAGGCACAGCAGCAATGTTTATTTAGGGTGCACTGAGCAGTAGTATGCCTGCCTCACCCCTGCCCACATCCAGCCAGAAGGTACATTATTCCTACAGTTAGAGGGGTCTTAGGGAGTTCTCTCTGTCAGGGACTTTCTTGTTTTTCCCGTTCCTCAAGGAGAGGGGTGGCTGCACTAACCTGGCACGGCACCTCCTGCTCTCCTAGGGTGCAAGGAGCTGTGCAAGGAGGAGGATGAGATGGAGTGGGGATGGTGTATGCAACAGGAATTGTTCTGCCCATCTAGGTGTAAGTTCTCTCCATTGAGGACTTCACAAGCAGCTTCATTCTGGGAAGGGAGGATTTTTATGCATTTATCTTTATAGAACCTTATCTTGAACTGACCCGGAGCATGATGGTTTTCTGCATCAGCTCAGCAAGTGGACACCAGTAGTCAGAAATTACTGTCAGTATAAAGCAGTCATTGTGACTTTGCTTTCACTGTATGCACTTCAACTGAAGTGATGGGGTTTGGGTGTCACATCTCACTCACACTTTTAAGGAGTATTGGAGCAACTTAAAGGGACACAAGTGGGAGACCTTTCTCTTTGTATCTGCTTGCTACACAGAGAGAGGACATTTCAATGGTCAGAGGTTCTCTGGGGGAAAAAAAAGTTACTTTGGAGACTGAAATGTCAGCTTAGTCAAATTGTCCATATGCACAAAATGGGGGGAGAAATGAGCACCCAAACTTCAAAGCAGCTGAACCATTTCTTTCCTTTGCCACAACTTCATATCAAAATTATTCAGGTTCAGTTTGAAAGTTTTAAATGCTCAAAGCCAAAATGTTTAGACAATACAAAATGTTTGCTTCATTCACAAACTACTTTTTCATAATTTTCTTTTTTTTTTTTAGAACTAGCACCAAGCTGAAAGTCTATTCTTCACCCTGCTCTGGTTGCCTATAGCATCTGGGTAAGTTGGAGACAAAACTTTCTAAACAGAATAGTATTTAAGCAGAAAAATTAGGTTCTTCACCAGAACCTCCTCTCTCAGCAGCTGGATCCTTTATGGATGATGTAAAAGAGCAGTATATTACAGCTTTCTGCATTCCTCCATGTAGTTTTGAACTGAGCAGCTTTTGTGGCATTTTTGTCTTATCGGCAGTAAATTATAAAAAATGTCAACTCTTTCCAAACCTTTATTGTTCCATTGGAAGGATTATTCTTAATTTCAGCCCTGGAGTCAGTTTATGTGTGGTTTGATCTTCTGTTCTTCCTTGCATACAGATGCTATCAGCATGGACAGCAGAGCAGCCCTGTCACACAGGATTAATGGCAGAGTGTGGTGCTGCTTCTGGAACAGTAATGTCGTACCATATGAATAAACACCGAAATTGGGATAATTTTTCTAAATGTTTCAGCATTCTAAGTACAAAGTAATAACCCTGTCAGGAACAATATTCACTGCTGTCTCATCTGGCTGTGCTGGAATTAGTGGCAGTCTCTGGGGAAGAACACAGGTATGTCAGTGTTGGAAACACAGCATGTGGTTGTATTAGAGCAGAAAGCAAACAAATCCCTTGGTCACAGTACAGGGAGAGAAACTTAATACTGCTTGGAAAATCAGCGCAGCTTTGAATATAGCATTTGTCTTGGTTTCCTCATGAGAAGGATAATGCAAAAATGGGAGATAGATGTATATTTATTAGTATATCAGAGAAAATGTGTTGTAGAATTCAGCAGAAGATGAAAACCAGAGTCTGTGAAATCAAGAATTAGGGCAGGAACAAACAGCGGACAGTGAGGAAACTCTTACTGAGTACTCTCTGCCTTAACACAAAATCAAGGAGGAGCAAAGCCTTGATGAAGGATGAGACTTAAAAATATTCCAGTTCACCTTGGAAAAAAAAAAGAAAATAAATAATTCTGAGGCATTACAGGGGTGAGGGGAGGTTGCTCAGCCATTTTTCTGATTTGTTAAACAATTTGCCTCTAGGTTTCCATGAGTGCTCATTTTTAGAGGCGCCAGCAAAAAGATGCTTGATGCTGAAAAAATTGTAAAAATCTAGCTCTTCCTAGCTGCCCCAAGGTCACTGCTTAGAGCATTTAAATTTTGGAAATGTCAGGTTGAGACACTTGCATAGAAAAAATAAATGCACAATTACACTGTTTATCCTATCTACTCAAAAACATGTTGAGCTCTAATCATCTTTGAAATAAAATCTTCCTCCACAACATATTGCTGCCCACTAGCATGTGTTACAGAGCGTATTTAAGACTTTTTTGGAAGAAGCCAAGATCAGACACTGCCAGGAATCAGATATTCAATTAAACCGTCTCATGCTTCAAGCCAGTATGACAGGGGTACCTCTTAATGAAAAAAAAATTGCTGCTGTGGCAACAGCTGAGAATAAATGATTACGGAGAGAGAATTTTTACATTAGCAATGTGGTCACTTGCATGGATGTAACGGTAGGATCTGAAAAGAATGTGGGCAATATCTTTCTTGAGCACTCTTCAGCCTCCAAACATGGTCTAGCCTGACCTGGGAAAATCAGAGAAGAGACAAAAAGTGGCTGTATTGAGATGACAGCTTTGCAAAAGGAGGTTGTGTTCCAGCTATGGCTTTCCAAAAAGCGGCTGTGCTGGGGCTTTGAGTGTTGTTTTTGACAACAATGCAGGTTTGTGCCTTCATTCCTGCTCCCCCCTTCTCCTCATCTGGCTGTGTCCACCTAGAAGGCTGACCCAGCACTGAACTCTATCACAGAGTGGAGCTCATGCCCTCCCCTTCCCCTTTTGCTTTCTCCACGCTACTTTTCCCACCAGTTCAGCTCTCTGCTGCCATTTGTGGTGCAACCAGTGTCCCCAGTGTGGCTGGGGATTACTGTGCTGGGGCAGAGACCTACTCCAGGGAGCAGAAGATTTTCTGTGCCTGCGGGTGGATGTGTGAAGCACTGGTGATTTTATTTGCCTTTGGATCTAACTTCCTTGGTTTAGCTATTGTCAAACAACTGAAAGGACTGACATTAGCTGCCTGGTTCCCATTAGCAAAGGCACTTTTAAATCCTGTTGCAATCACTTTGTTTTCTAACATGTAACTAAAGGCCTTTTTTCAACTTCTTTACATGACCTTCTGCAATTGGAGCCGTGCAAACAGAAATCAGGCATATGCACCTTGCTGATACCAGTATTTTGAAACCCTTTCCAAATACTTTTGCCAGTGACTGCAGAAAAGCTTTTATACCAGTAAGAATGTGTATATTGGGCTTTCTTCCAGAAGCTGTGAGAGGGGCACAATATGTGCTGCTGGGATTATTTTACTAACTGAATAAATGTAATCTCTTTTCCAAATAAGAAACTTGGGCTAAGGCAGGAAAATTATTTCAGTGTTTAAATGCATTCTACACATCCTGAGCAGGAGCTTGGTGCCTTTATGGGGCAGGGATGCTTAGATATAT
Source organism: Ifrita kowaldi (assembly GCA_013398055.1). NCBI lineage: Eukaryota > Metazoa > Chordata > Aves > Passeriformes > Cinclosomatidae > Ifrita > Ifrita kowaldi. Next base: position 90,547 of record VZRS01008159.1, read on the forward strand.
GCAGACAAAACACCATCATATTTCTTAATGTCACAGGTTTTGACAGTCCAGTACTGTGCATGCTTTTTCCTTGGATGAATTGTCTTTTTAAAACCGCAGCTGAGACCAAGGGAAATATGTGAGGCTTTTACAAAATCTCAGGCTGAACTTCTGATTTTAGGCCACATGATTGAAAATGTGAATCCTGGGCTTTTACCCCCACATCCCCTGTTGTTCTGAAGGATGATTGGGCTATATGCTGTTTTGTTGAACGTGAGGGGCTATTGCAACCAAAAGCCTCACTGAGACACACGGTCCTTCTATCTGCTATTATGTCACTGTTGTATTTTTCATTCACAAATGAGAATGCACGAGGAGCAACAAGTCTCCTCAAGAAACGCAGCATGAGGCTTAAAGCATAGAGTACAAGGAAGGAAGGAATCACATTAAAATAAAGGCTTCTGCTTGTAATTAGGAGATTAGTTAAGTGCTGTGCTCTGCAGCTCTGGAAGAGACATAGGTAGCAGCTGAAATGCCCTGGGAAGGACTAATAACCACCCTGGCACTTAGGAACCAGCCTGTGTCAAGCTGTGAGTGTTCCCTGAAGTGCAATGTTGCGTGGATCCTGATGAGCTTGTCCTTCAAGACAACTACCAAGCCAGCCTCGCTGTGCTTGGTGAGGGTACCACAGATGTGCTGTACAGATGGTGACCCCAGGGAGTCCAGTTCCTACATGCTGATCTGGATGCCTGAGCCAATGGGGCTGTGCAGTGTGTGCAGCATCCTGTGACTGGAGAGGCTGTGCAGCAAGCACAGGTTTTTTTAGAAGAAAATATCCATATAAACCTATTCCTCTTCTTCCTCATTGTAGGACTTTGGAAAAGGCAGAGTAGTGTCTACCATCCCTGCAGTTCCATTCCTGGGCAGTGCAGGGTCATCACGGATGCTGATACTCCCAGCAGACACTGGTACCCACCACTTGAGGCAAGCCTGTGGCACGCAACTGCTCTCTGCTCACCAGTGGGTGAAGCATATCTGTCACACACCCTTGTTAAAAATGCAAGAGTTGGGGCATCATAAGAATGAAAGCAATGCACTTCTCTTTGAGTACAGTAAGTGTCTTTTGCTTTTGGGGGTAGCTCCTCTAAAGCTTCAATGGGCATTGACTGGTGATGACTGGCATGTGTAGAGGAAGGGTCGGAAGCAGACAGTTCCTCAACCACAAAGTAGCAAGTGGATTTGGACTGCCTTTTAGCACAGCATAGAATTAGGCTGGTTTCTTTGGAAGCTTTCCTAGAAAAACCTTGAATTCATTCTTCAGTTTGCCTCTTTGCTTGATGGAGTACAGAAGATGTTCTTTTGAGCTTGCATGGAGTTTAGGATTTTTCTTTCCCACTGTCAGCAAATGGGACAGTGCTTTTCTTCACAGACAATTTTTAATTTTTAAAGCTGATGAGTGCCTCACTTTGACAGTGTTAAACATTTAAATGCATCTTCTTCATATCTAACTCAGATGGCTCATCTGCAAAAGTAATCCCCAAAACAAACTGAAAACAGCTCTCTTCATATGCAGAAAACTTGGCCAAAATAACTTTTTTCCTTCTGTGATCAAAGCAGAAACTATGTAGTTTGGTTAATGCTATGGGGTTAGATATTTTTTTCCTCCCTGTAACATAGCTTCAGTCAGTTGTCAGCCAAGAGATATGTTTGGATTTTTCATCCCCATGTGGATTTGTGGGAACACACACTAGGAGACCAGATCAATAATGTAATAGTGCCTGCATTGATCTAACACAGTGTTTATGTGGACTCCAGCCATCATTCATTTCTTCTCCAGCATCCAGGGGCCATAATGGATTGTTTTGTACAATAATCATGATAGTACTTAGCTGTTGTCTAGCATTGCAAGGCATTTTACGAAGAAGGTCAATATAATTATCTCCCTTTTACAGCTGGAAAGTACAGGCTGAGAGACATGAAGTGATTTGTCCAGGTTCATGAGCACCACGAGGTGTGAGGATTCAGGGACTTCCTAAGACTAAACTGAAATTAAGATGTGAGCCCAGACGTAGGCAAGGGGCTGTCCCAATCCCCATAGAGCTTCTGTGCTTGGGGGTAACAAACTTCAGGCATTGCGAGTCGGTGGAGAGCTTATCTCACTGCCTTAAACTCAGCTGAAGAAAATCACAGGATTAGTCTTTAACACGGCCTAAACCATCTGTGCTTGCAAACTGGACCCCACCTAGCTTGTGCAGCTTATGCTCAGCAGCTACTTACGGGCACTTTCCTGCACACAAGCCCTGCCCACAAGGGACAGGAGGGAGGGCCAAGTGTGTCATTAGCCTTTCCCTTCCACAGTCCTTGTAACTGCAGGATAAAACTGTGCGTGTGCTTAACCCACACCTCCTCCCAGGCCCCGGGTAAACTCCTGTCCTTTATTTATAGTCTCCTTCAAGCATCCAGCAGCTGTCAAATGCGAGCCCTTGCCAGCCCTTGTTTCAGGTACTGGAAATGTTATTTTACCTTTGCAACTGACATCGGCCTTGAGGTATTTCGAGATGTACAACAGGGAACTCTGAAAGGAGAAAAAGTTGCTTGTTTGGGGAGGTGTTTTGACAGGTTTCTAAATGAGATACAGGTCAGTTTAGAGCTTGTGATCTGAGGTAGAAACGGTTTCCAGCCCTTCTCACTGTTTCGGCAATGCTTGTTTCCCAGCCTTTAGGCATCTGCCAATGCAAGAAATACTTGAAATTACAACAATTGGAAGAGGCAGCTTGGTAGCTCATATTTGTTAAAGTACATGAAACTCTAGTAGGTAGCTGGTTGGATAAAGTGGATAAAGCATAATCCCTGTGTGCACCATAAATAGTTTGTCTATTCCCAGTAATGGGAGAGAAAGAGGGGGAGAGGATGGAGAAAAGTGAGAATTATGGGTTGATTAGAGGGAAAGATTTCCCACAAACATTTTATGATTTGCTTCTACCTTCACCATGTGTGAAAGCAGGAGTCTGTAATAACTTTCCAATTCCTGAAAACACAGCTACTCAGAAGCTGCAGTGGGTTCACAGAAGATGTTTGCTCCCCTGTGGAGGCCGCAGCCCTCGCGGGGTGAGTCCTCAGTTTTCCTAAACCAATCATAACCTCGTGCAAGCGCATTCCCCACAGCAGAGAGCTGGCCTTCCGCTCCCCATCTTGCTGTGCCCTTAATTTCTGACTCACCAGGAGACCTGTGCTGGACCTCACTGCACCATGTCAGGGCCCCTTGTGATGATGAAACACACCTCACGACAGACTTCAGAAATGTCAGTTCTCGTTCCCTAGTGCTCTCTACTGTTAATCTTTAAAAATTACTATTAATCTTAAAAAAGAAAAAAAGAGTTTGCATTATATGTTGCTATACGTACCATTTAATTTATTTTTTTTAATCTAAGCTCCTGGCAAGAATGCTCCCTTGTCTCTCCCATCTATCAAGATACAGTTTGTTGTTGAACCTGGTAGACTGCAGTGATATCTCAGCAAGGAAAAGCATTCACAACAATATGAGTTTTTCTGGAGCTAGTTCTTACTTAATTTGAGCGTGCTGGGTTGAGTTGGTTTTTTTTTTTAATTTATTTATGAGCATTTCAGCAATAGTTTTGGTCAGTCAAAGAATGAACAGAATGCTGTAATGTTTAAAAAAAAATGGAGATTTGATCAACTTTTGAAGGGAAAACATGCAAAAGAAGTTGTAAGCACTAGGACAAAGGAAAGGCATTGACACAACATTATACTGCCCAGTTCTTTAAAGGTTATCTTATGCCAAAATCCCTAGGTTTTGTTTTCTTATTTTTAGGGGGAAAAAAAATCAACCAAAAAACTTCATCTTAACATGGCTTCTTTTGTGATTCGCCTACAAATAGAAAGTTCTTACTTTATATCAGGGAATTATTAGTCTGTTATCTTAATCGTGCTTTGCAATAGGGTAGGCCTGCAGCTCACTGATGTCTTCCCCAGTTATTGCAGGGGGAAGGGGAAAAAAATCTTTGCCTGCTTATATAAGAAAAGAGTGATGTAGAGAACCTGTTTGCAAAAGCCCCTTTTCCTGGAACTGGCCTGGAGGGTGATGGTGTAAGAGCTATTCCCTGCTGAGGTGGCTGGGGCTGCTTGTTTTGCTCCCCATCCATGGGTGGATGTGGTACTGAGGCCATGGGAGATGCCGGGAGCAGGACCTCAGCCGTGGCAGTGTGCACAGGGAAGGATGGGAGCTTGTGGTGCAAAGGAGAGCTGTGTGGATGACAAGGTTTTTGTCTGCCTGCAAAGGACCCCTTAAGAAAAAAAAGCATTAGATGGGAAAACTGAGGAAGTCTTTACCTGGGAGTTTCCTTCGGCAAATAGTGCTGGCTGGGAATAAGACACTGTGCCTTTTTAAAAGCAGAAATGTAAGTAAGTCTGAAGTACTGGCAAGAAGCAGAGGTGTGAATGGATTTTAAGATAACCTTCTCTAGTCATTTTCCTCTGCTCTGTTTCAAAAGAAGTCCCCATGAGTGGGGCAACGGAGAGCATGGCTGCCCTTTCCTTTTGCACATGTGCCAGAGGGAAATGTCATATTGTAGAACCTGTTCCTCCTAAAATTGCACGGACAACAGTACTGTGAAGAATCATATTTAAAACCTACAAAGTACTTACTTTCTTCTAAAATCAGAACTGACTTTTAAATTGCAAACAAGAACAAATGACTACAGCCCCTTAGGGCTTGTATTCAGATGCACTGCATGACACACCATTGGCCGAGTGAGCCAGAGCCACTTGTCACCTCCTCACAGCATCAGGATGCAGCAAGCATGGTTACACTGTGAGGTTGAACCCTTGCAAACAGCCAGCAAGTCTGAGCACTCTGCACCTTGAGGAGATAAACTGTCATTCCTGAACTACCAAGTAGGAAAAGGGTTTCACTGGTGACAGGCAGAGAGAAGCAATTACCTACAACGATAGAGTAACTTGAAACAGTTTTATGCTGGACATTCCCGCAAGGGAAGACTAAAGGGCTGGCTTACTCGACAGCCACTGCTGATCTCAAGCACATTTGTTACTTTAGATTTCACCTCTAAACTGTCTTCCCATATACCCATACATTAATACCTTATGCAGGTTTGTTGTGTTTTCGGTGGGAATGAAAATTACCACTGGCTGAACAGTCTTTCCTTGTGTCTGTCCTCTGGGAAGCTTGCTATTCCCATTTCTTTCAGTTCTGATCAAAACATTGTATGTATGTATAATCTTACTGCACATAAAGCATGCAAACACTGTCATGCTTTTTGGAGTGGTGTAGTGCAATGTGAGAAGAACCTATACCTGCTGTCTGGGGGCTAACTGCAATCTGTATTCTGCTTGGCTCTATCTATATGCTTTTAATACTGCCTAAGAGTAAACAAGACAGAGATGCTAGTCCAGACCACTAAAAAGTTTTGGTAGCATCTTTTTATTCTTTCCATTTGTGGCAAAGTAAAGGTTAGGTCAATGTTAGGAAGGTTGTTTCAAGCAGTAAGACTATTTGGACTTGGAAACAGAGCACCCAGGGAAGTTCTAGAGACTTTGCATTGGATCATTCGTATAACAGTTTTAAAACCTTCCAGGATTCAGGTAGAGGTTGCAGTTGATCCTGTCTTAGAACAAAGGACAAGATTCAATATCTTGTAAAGACAGCAAATACTTCTGTGTTGGCTGTGCAGAACCACGGTGCACTTGTGAACCGGTGGTAAGGCCCTTGGCTGGTGTGGAAGTAAGTGTTTAAACCAAAGAACTGCCTTGGGGGCTCTGGCCCTGTCTCTGCAGTGCAGTATCTCATCTTGCATAGCCATCAACGACAGACCCATTGAGTAACTGAGTGATTACAAAGTTCTCTGTCCCCTGTCATAACCTCCCCATTTCTGGCAAACAGCTGTTGAGAAACTTTCTGAGATGAAGATTGCACATGCACCATTGTGTTTAATAGTTACCAGTGTCTTTAGCCTCCAGGAACTTGTTAGATCTCTTTCTGAAATAATT
>VZRS01008169.1:0-19628 GCA_013398055.1 Ifrita kowaldi
GGCTTCAATAGCATTATGTTTATATGCCTTCATATTTCTACAAAATATCTTGACAGAAAACTAACACTCTCCTTCCAGGTGCCTCTATGCATCCACAGTAATATTAATGCCTTTTCCTCCAAAGAGGAGGGAACTTCTCTCTACTTAAAAATAGTGTTTTGGGAAATTAATATGAACAATCTAAAGAAAATATTGCACTATATCAGATTTAAAAGGAAAGTGGAAGATCTTTCTTTTTATAATATAGTGGAAGGGAGAGGGGGATGTTAATTTTATGACCAGTTGACAATCAAGTGAACCAATAATACCTCTAATAACGCAGCAGAATATCCCAACTGGAACAAACAGATCAAACATAGTGAAAGATAAATAATAGATACAATATTTAAAAGATGGGAAAATAAGTCAAGATTTATAGGTGTAACTTACTTTAATCATATCTTTCTCCAAATGGTTTTTGACTCTTAGTCTGAGACAGCAGCCAAATATTTTTAATTGATATCTTTTCTGGCATTATATAATTAAAGATTAATTTGGAACTCTTGAAAAGTAAGGCAGAGCAGAGGATATTCTTCTGAAAAGTCTTTACATTAATGAATCAAGCTATTTTGTAGTAGATTTGGATAAGATTTTTTCACCAAATCCTTGAAAAACAAAACCAGTATCTATTTTAAATAACACATATTCAAAACATTAAAATTAAGTAATTTAGGGGGAAAAGTTAATGTAACAACAAGAACAAAAATATTTCACATATTTCCTCAAAAAAGCCTACAGACAATTTAAAATTGTTTGATCATACAATACTTTGATCAGACAGTTATAAATAGCTTTGAGATTGCGCAGTCATTTATATACTCTCAGTGTTTTACGATGCAGCAAATAAGCACTTCACAACCTAGAAGGATCATACCTGAAATGGCTTAGAACTGCTGATGAAGAGTGTCTGTCTGATCCATCTGTTTTCTTGATTTCCAAACTTGTACCACAACAGCCATCCCTTAGTATTACTCACAGTTCTTCGGAAGACTGACAGCTTATAAACTTCTTTTCCAAACATATGATAATGAAAGCGGAAAACACAGGTTCCATTGCCAGAAGGGTTGAAGAGAGGACTAAGCAAAACTGCTTTATCCTGGAATCGGCGTGGCTCAGAGGATTCCAGGTAAAGATAGTATCCTCCGGCTGTGCCTGTCGTGTGATCATTTAATGGGCCTGTATTAACTGTGGGGGTTGGACCCCGGATTCTGATCCAGTCAAAGTCATCCTCTACATCCTGCTCCCAATTGCACAGCCCATTCTCAAAGTTACACTGTAGGTCAGGGTCTGAAATGTAAACAGAATAGACCATGAAAAATAAAAAAGCAGTATCAAAAGGGGATAGTACTTTAGTATATTATTTTTTATCCCTGCAAAAATTTATTTCTAATGTATAGAAAAAAAGTGTATCTGCTTCTCCTTGAAAACATTCCTGTCTGAAGGATGTATGTACACTTGTCTGCACATAAAAAAATTATTTTCAATATTATCTTTCAAGATATATCTGTCAAATTGTACTTAATTTATTGAATAAACAGAACTGTGAAAAAATTATCCATGTTATTAATTTTATGTATTATTAAAATTAAAGACTGTAAAGTTCTTTAACTGAAAGTGAACAGATCAACAGAGGTTAATTAGATGAAATAAACCATACCATGCAGTCTTGTAGGTGTGTGTGATAAGTGATCTAATGTATTTTTGCATGGCAGATGTAGTCCTAAAAACACGTTGTGGTCTAGATTTTTATTATCCTCAATAATATTAACACGATAGCTTTATCAAGGCTAAATCAAAGAGTTTATAACACAACTGTGCTTTTTTTATTTGACACCAAGGCAAAATATATTGATTACTTCTAATACAAAACAATAGAATGTGTCAGAGGTTGTGAACTCGCATTCCAACTTTGCATCTGCTTTTCATAAGCAGTAACAGACATTATAACAATTTTTTTTAATTAAGCTGTTTTATTTAATGATGTTTAAAACTGCAGCTCAAATCTTATTGTAGACCTCAAAATGGGTTATAAAGAAGCTAGACATTCCTCAAACAGAAAAACTAAGACAAGATGGAAAGCCTTCAATTTGTTTTAAATTTAGAGCAGTTTTAAGTTGATATTCAGCAAATATTACTGCAGATAGGTATCACTTCAAGCATGTAAGGTGCCCCCTGTTTCTCAAACTGATTGTGATTTGCATAATTTAGTTACCTCAGGAAGTGATAAAGCAAATGCTAGTTAATTTTATTTTATATTAATGTTCTTGAGTTCTTAAAATTGATGAATGCATGCTTCAGGGGAAAAACCATCAACAGCACCCTCCAGCACTCAAGGTGAATGTCAAAAATCTGAGTGACTCTTAGCTTTCCTCAGTACTTTCAAGTTCTTTCTTTGAAGGGGACAAATATGTTTAACATGACTCCTATCTTCAGCATAGATGTTTTAACATATTTTTTGATAGGAAGAGTATAGGTCCTAAGAAGTGGTTGGGCATACACTCCTCTCAGTCCATCAGTACAGCTTACACTGTACTTCTGTCAGTAAAATCAAAGATAGCATGTTGACCCAAAGCAACTGGCAGGCTTTAAATCCTCTCTTTTAAAACAAATTTGTGATGAATGTTTTACACAAGTTAAAGAAATATAATTGTTTTGGATAAAAGAGATTGAATTCCATTTACCCTCAGTTGTAGCTCATCATATGCATTTAAGTTTAAAATTATCATTCTGTTTCATCACTAACTGTATTCAGTGGAATCATTACTGGCTGTAGCAATTCTGTGCTCTTTCAGTCCAGGGATGAATTGGCAAGTCAATTTTTGAGTGGCATAAGTAAGCAATAGTGGAAAGTACTTACTACAGCTGTCTTCATCCGATCCATCCCCACAGTCATCCACAAGATCACAGACCAATAAACTGTCAATACATGCTTTTGTGTCTCTGCACCAGAAATGATTTGGACCTTCACAACTTAATGCTGGAGGCGGGAGAGCGCAGTTTTCAAATCCAATATCATCAATTGCTGAGACGCCCTCATAAAAACCCAGACTGATTTTATCAAGTGAAAATTGGAAAGGATGTGGAAGGCGTCCAAGCTGAATGACTGCCTTCAACCATTGATTTCCCTCGTTGTAATACGTTCTCCAAAGGACAGTAGGCTGTTTCAGCCCCTGAACAAGCAATTGCAGCTCTGCTGCCCCAACTGACTGTCCATAATTGCAATACCTAAAATGATAAAAATAAGAATGTTAAGGGGGCAAGTGATGAAAATGGACATCAGTTACAATGTCCAGTACCTTTTCTGTTATATCTCTATGATACATAGGAAGTCCTGTAATTCCATCCATTTTCTGAATGATGGTAGGACAGGCTGCTATATCAGTCTAGGCCTCGTTTCAAGAATTGAAAATTTTGAGAGAAGTAGTATACTTCATTAAATTGAAACCCCTAACTGAAGAGACACATTTCCTTCCATATTAAGCAACAAACACTGCTCACTCAGCTGCATAATGTCTTTTTATAAATTTAATTCAGTACATAATTGTAAAGTTTCAAGAAGGAAAAACAGAACACTTACCGAATGCATAAGTATGCCTTCTATCTATGTTAGTTATTGTTAATATGTTGCCTTCCCCAGCATTTAAGATTATTAAATACTTAGGTTGGCAATTGTACAACAAAACTGAAAGCAGAAGCAGATATACAACCAACAACTTGTCCAACTTCAAGTCATGAATCTCTGATAAAAAGACAATTCAACTTCCTATGTCAGATGTATTTGACGTCACTGAGACAAGCTGCACTGAATAACATCAAGGTCAGGCCAAACCTTTATTTAAACAGTAGCACCAATTTGGCCATAGTAAACAAATTATCACAGTTACATTTTTTCTGTCCATCTTTGGCAAGTTTGCACAAACACTGAGAAGACAATTACTGAAAATGTTCGCTTGAGTTTGATTGTTGATTTTTTGTTGTGTGTTTTTTTGGGGTTTTTTGTTTTCTTGTTTTGTTCTGATTTTTGTTTTGTTTTTGGGTTTTTTTCTGCGTATATAAAAAAGGAAGGGGAAGCAAAGAACCAGTTATCACACTGGGACTTTTAATTAAAAATTATGACATCTAATTTTGGATACTGTAAGTGACTCAAGGACCTACTAGATTTTTCAATGCTTTTCTTTTCTCAAAAAAAATTCCACATATTTAAATTTACTTAACCAAAGAATTGTTAGCAAAAAGACTGTGGTAGTTGCCCATACATATGCAGGCACAATCATTTACTATAATTTTGCTCAGAGCCTGAAAACAAAGTCATGTCATGTTTCAGTTTTATTCTCCAAGCGTTTCATGTTATATCTGCATAGTGTTCACAATCAAGACTCTAGGCTGACAGAATAAAAATAAATAAATTATTCAGAGAAAGGTGTATCTATTTCAAACCATAACTTCAATTTCAGTTCAAGAGAAGCCATGTGAGATGATCCAGGAATTTTAAATGCAAATTATTCTTTACCAAAAGGACAGTGTGCAATTTGATCCAGTTTGCCTGAACTTTGGGCTTCGTAGCCGAGCTATTTGTGAAATGCTGCTGCTGTTCTTCAGAATGAACATAAAATGACCTGTTAAAATAAAACAGAAAACAACTTTTCAGGCTGAAGAAATAAATGGTTTCTAAAGGTTTTTAAAGCATTCTTGGCCTTCACTTAAAATCTGTTATAAGAGATGGTTATTCCACTTCTCTTTTTCTAGGCCTGGCTTGTCTTACCTTCAGGTTTGTTATAGGTGTGATCCCATGGAGGGGCTTGCTTCTGAAACGCAGGTGGGAGAGCACTGCTGGAACTTCTTACCCAGTCAAATCCATCAGCATTTACAGTTTCAATCCAGCCACAGCTCTCTCTTTCAAAGTCACATACAGCAGCTGGAATAAAGAATGAGACATTTCATTTCTATACCCAACATTACTAAATGAGCTTTGCAGTATGAAAAGCAAATAAAATGTTTCTAATATCTCACCAATATTGTAGAAATAAGTCCAGGAAAGGGGCATGGAGAAGCAGAGTGCCGTCATACCAGACATGAGGTATTTGCTTAGTAAGAGCTGAGTAAAAGAGCAGCCACAGAGGAACAACCAAGCCATCGCTATGTGCACTGTACTCAGTGAAACAACTCCTTCTCTCTTAGGCTGCTTCAGCCAAAGCGCTCAAAGCAGGCAAGGAGGTGCTGAAAAAAGACCTCACAGTCCTCCTGGTATGGAGCAAGAACATTGGGCACACAAAGCAGCAACAAACCTTCTGCAAGATCTTTTTTGTTGTTGGAGCCAGAAATTAAATCCCTTTTTTCCTAAATGCCAGCAAGTATGCTAATGATAAAAAAAATCCTTCCTCTATTCATAATTGGAATAAAGTTAAATATCAGGCATTAGTGAGACACTGTGATATTTGTAATCCCTGAAACACAAACTACTGAAGTGAAAAAGATCTGAAGAGCTGCATTCAGCTGCATTCTTCAATTCTTCAATTAAAAGAGCAGCGATATTTTAGAAAATGTGTATATTACAAATACAGGGAAAAAAAGGAGTGGAAGTGTGGCATTTATGAATGAATGTAAACTGATTAATATTGATTATGTTATAATGAAGAAACACAGAATCATGGAATGATCTGGGTTGGAAGTGACCTTAAAGATCTTCTAGTTCCAACCCCCCGCCATAGGCAGGGACAGATCCCACTAGACCTGCCTTCTCATAATCCCATCCAACCTGGCCTTGAACACTTCCAGGGATGGGCTGTTCACAGTTTTTCTGGGCAACCTGTTCCAGTGACTCACCACTTCCACGGTAAAGAATTACTTCTTTACACCAGGTTTTCCTCTCCTGCATTTTATAAAAAATCTTCATTAAATCACAAAATTATATTTTTTATTCCTGAAAATATAACAGGCTTTAAATGAAAAACATTGGGAGAATTATTTAAAGATTTTAAGTAGTAATTTATTAATCATATACCTAGAATAAATAAAGCAAATATTCAGGTATGACTGTCAGAATTCTGCCATTGTTTTATAATTCTTATCACAGTTTTCAGTGGTCATATTATGCTATGGTCATAGTATGGTACGTAGAATACGCACATATCAGAATCATATGAAGTTTCCTGGGGAATAAGATTACATCAGTGTTTATTTATGGAAATTATGGGAGGTTTTTTAATTTGTTTTGTTTGATTTTGTTTTGTTCTGTTTTTCTCTTTAGAAACTATGTTAAACTAAGTTATGCATAATTTTTTAGAAAGAATGAGAAATTATTAATGAGGCATGTTAGTAATATTGATGGTTATAGCTTTGAAAAAGAGAAGGTTTTGTGAATTATTAAGCAAAGCACTTAAAAATCCACAGTTAGCTTAAAACAAAAAATATTCCACAAATGTGGAAGAACAAATAATGTTTAAGAGATCAAAGAAAATATAAGTTTTCTCTACGTATGGTGTATGTGGGTCAGAAATGCCAATGATAAAATGATGCAAATCAAATGTGACTAAAAAACAGAAGGAAGGAATTTTTTGACAGAATGTTTTGATAGAATAAAATGAAGACAAAATATATCTGCAAATATTCAAGGACCTAGGCATGAGAGAAATGACTGAAAATCCCCAGAGAGAATATAATGAAAAAGGAATATGGACAGCTATTTTTGATTTGCTTTTTACTCTATAGAAGAAACCATCACATATTCCCTGGAGAACAGCAACAAAGAATATGACAGACCTTGGACACAGATGGTTACACCAAATGAGGCAAATAAACAAGATAAAACTGTTAAGTCTGAGCCCAGACTTCTTGCATCTGTAACTAGTAACACAGACAAAACACAAAAGAAAGGATGCACCAGACCATTTAGCTTAAGCATGGATGAGTACACTAAGATAAAATAACCCTGAAACCTTCAACTAAATCTCAAACCAACTATTTAACACCTAGGGAAAATACAAGAATACTGGAATAGAGCAAGCTGGTAGAGCCTGGGTGAAACACACTTGGATCTTGATGCTTGATAACACTTCAATTATTTAATTGTCTTGTTCCATAACTTCTTCGACAGGCACTTCCATTTCAGACAGATTATTGAGAAAAAAAGGCTCTTGCTTGGGTACTTTTGTACTTTCTCTCACAGTGAACTCATACAAACTAATCTGCCTTCTCTCCTAAGACTTTTGTTTTTGCTTTTCTCCTATTTCTTTTATTTTCTTACATGCTGTCTTTATACTCTAATCATCACATGAGCCTATGGACTCTGCCAGGCTATCTTCCCTTGGCATGCTGATGAATTTATTACTAGTGTTTCTTGAACTTCTTTTTTCATCCTTACTGTGTTTTTACATTTAATCTACCAAAATTCATCATCTTTTCTACATTTTTCATTTAGAAAATACTTCAACCATTTGTTTGATGCTTTTTAACTTCTAGTAGTATACATGCCACCTGTATGGATACATTTTTCTTTGCTGCCCCTTTTAGCATCTTTTTTAACAAGCTCCTTCACTAATCAAGAGGGAATCAGTGATACTGTGAGCATAGCATTTGAGAGTGGTTGGCTTTGTTGATGCTTTGAGAAAGCTGCCTTTACATCTTCAACAGACTCAGTTTTCTCTGAGCTGACTTGTTACCACAAAATCCTAGATTTCTTTCTGATTTTGGGATCTTATGCAAAGTGCTTTTCCTTTTCTGTTTTGAGGAACTTTATTCAAACGCTTTCAGAAATAAGATGACCAGTTTCTCTGTTAGCTGAGTGACACTTAATAGGAATTCAATAAGCAGTCCTGCTCAAAACAGTATTTTAAAAACAAATGTTTAAGATATTAACATTTCTTCAAGAATGGCAGTTCATAAATCTCTACGATCCCCAAAATATCTCCTTGTCTTTCAGCCCATGTAAGTTTACACAGAATGCACCACAAATTAAAAAAAACAGGTGAAGAGATATCATAATTATTACTGGCTTATAATATTTTCTTTTACTTAAAAACTATTTCTAAAGGCTCCAATATGCCAATAAACATCACACTAATTTTTAATCTGCAATTTTAAGATAAATTTAGGACCTTATTGCTAGATGCTAGAAAAATAAAATTATCATCAGTTCTAGGAACCAGTTGAACTCTGGACACAGTCATCTTAAACTATTTTAACCCTCTTTATAATACAATCACACTGAAATACACATCTTCCTTCCCATTTTTATGTTTTCTATCCCAGCTACTATTTACTATAATTTCATTATACACACTCAATCAAGTAACACCGTACTTTGCAGATGCATTGGCCTAATTTCTACAGTGACAAACTGAATAGAAGCCAGTTAAAAAATTACTGCAAAAGTTCATCAGCAAGAAGTAATGCTAAACGAAACAAACAAACAAACAAACAAAAGACAAAAGGCAAGTCACTTCTTGAAGATCAAACAAGTCTGATCTTTACAAAATCCAAGGCAGAGTTCCCCCTTCCCTCACTTTTCAGCTACAATTATTAACTGCTACAATTTTGAAAAAAATAACCACCACTACCACTTCCCCCTGCCAAAAAAAAAACCCCAACAAAATAACCAAAATCAAAAAATCCACACTTAAAACATAAAGGTTTAAAACAAATAGATATGGTATTCTGCTCTACAGATGGCTACAGGAACAAATCACTCCAGAACATTTTCTTTTGCTACATTCTGTTGGGAAATCCATTTCAATAGCCATGAAATTACAACAGACCTCTTTGTGATTTCAGTCATGTGGGCTTTTTATTATTAGACAGACATGACCTATACATAACACAGAGGTGTATATCACTTGTGAAATGAGAAATAGCTTTGCATGTAAGGAAGGCAAAATATGCAGAGTAAAGTGTTTTTGTTATAAATGAATCTAGTGATTTCACTGTGCACCTACATTTTAACAACAACTGTACTACGTGTCTCCTAACTCAGCTGTAGGACTTTAAAAGATTGAGATTTTTACAGGAGGAAAATAAAATTCTAAAAATATTCTATACAACTGAAGGGAAGGCTCTTGTTTTTACTGAACTATACAAAAATAAGACCCAATAGTCCCTATTCAGGTCTTCTTGTTATTCACCCTGTTTTCTCTGCCACTGAAGCTCATTCAATATTTGTTATCACAGTGCATAATTTGCTGGAAACCAAATAAGAGTAACTATGCAATGAGACATAGGTTTTGGCCAAAAAATACTATGTAGGTAGTTGCTGAAAGAAGTAGACAAGTTAGACTTATGACTTCTGGGCTATATAGAAATTCTGAAAGTGTGTATGGTCTCTGTCAGAAAAATGCCCTTGGCCTTTCCTCAATGCTCATCTTTTCCACAGCCTACTTTCTATTTTACCTACTACACAACAGCTCTTTTGTGAGTCCTTATCTCAGTCCTAGAATCACTGGAAAACTGGAAATCCTCACTGTCTTATCTCATTTCCCCAAGCAGCTCCCTGCTCCAGGTCCTCTCATGCAGTCTCAGTTCTTTGTCACTCCATGGCCACATTTTATACTGATTCCTCCCAAAACATCATTGCTGCACATTAGTATTCCTCATTCCCATCCTCTCCTTGCTTTATTCTCTCTTACCAGACATTTAATCTTCCATTATTTTTTCTCTCCTGACACTGTATCAGAGGCACTTTAATCAGCTGGTCCCAGTCCTTTCCCCAGAGCAGTCTAGGTCACTCCTGCCCGGGCTTCCTCCAGTCCCACGGTTACTTCTCTCCTACACCAGCAAGCTCAAGCAATGCAGCCTTTGCAGCCATTTCTTGCCCGCTGTCAAAGGTGTTGTCCTTTCTCTGTAGATGGGATTTTACTCCCATCCCTTCCCCATTTAACTTCCTCTAACTGATTCTCATGTAGTTATCTAGGCACTTCCAGTATTAGGTACCTTCTCCAATTTACAAGCTGGCAACATTTTCACTCCTTGAACTTAAGCCCATCTTTTTGATCTGGCTGTTGTTTCTGGTCTCACCTTTAAAAATTACTGATTTGTCTGGCTGAAATGGAGTAACAAGCATATGAGACAGACATTTTGGTATGCAAGATTTGACTCTAAAAATGAGATTTAGGAAGAGTTACTATATAATTACAGCAGAAGTTTTATGCTTTGCCAAGAGTAGTAATGGAAAATATGGGGAATGTTTCTTATAATACTGAGGAGATTTTTATTATTTATATGAAGGTAGCCATTAGAAACTAAATAATATTTATCTTTAAACAATTATCCTACAAAAGTAGTTTTTAAGAACCAACACGAGCATCCTTCTCTTTACTTGCCTTCTAACTCAAATTAAGGTACATAAAACCCTGTACAAACATATGGATTATGTCCAGTTTATGAATTACTTAATTTAAGGCTAGCCTTAACATGCTTGTGCTGCCCTAAATTGTACACCATAGAAATAATAACTATTAAACGCATCTTTCATTTAGACATGAATACAAAACAATACCATGTGTGTATGTGTGCTGGTTTGGGCCGAGGTGTAGTTAATTTTCTTCACGGTGGCTGATAAAGGGCTATATTTTGGATTTGTGCTGGATTTAGGGATATTTTAATTATTGCTGAGCAGTATTTATATAGAGCCAAGGCCTTTCCTGCTCCTCACATTGCCCCACCAGCAAGGAGGTTGGGAATACACAAAAAGTTGGGAAGAGACACAGCCAGGACAGCTGACCCCAACTGAACAAAGGGATAGACTACATCATATGGTGTCATGCTCAGCAACAGCCTAGTGGGGGATGTTCCAAGTGGTTGACCTTCACAAGTCACCATAAGTGTAACAGGGCCCTGTTCCCCCAGGGATGGCTGAACACCTGCCTGCCCACAGGGAGTGGTGAATGAATTCCTTGTTTTGCTTTGCTTGTGTGCATGGCGTTTGCTTTCCCTACTAAACTGTCTTCATCTCAGCCCAGGAGTTTTCTCACTTTTACTCATCTGATTCTCTCCCACATTCCACCAGGAGAGTGAGTGAGCAGCTATGTGGGGCTGAGATGCCAGCTGAGGTTCAACCACGGCAGTCCTTTCCGGTACATGTGGCTTGAAGGGTTTGAGGCAATGACAAGTTTGATTGGAACGTGTTGGATCAAATTTACAGCTTTTATTGATTTCTAGATATTAATTGGCACACTCCTGTGCTTACCATGGGGCCTGTTTTCCCATTTATTAGAGCCTAGTGCTCATTAGTGGCTGCCTGTTGCTTTCACTGCTTTCTGCTCTGCCTGTCACCTTACTGTGCCTGGGAGCATTTCGATAACAGCACAGGTGATGTGCCTGCTGGCAGATGGCCGGGTCATTGCTGCTGCTGTACTGGGAGGAACAGGCTGGAATTCCAGTGTGGATTCAAGTCAAAGGGACTGTGACCTGTGGGTGAGGCCACGTGAGATTGGGACACCCTGGAGTGTCTGTGGCTGAGAATAAGCCCATGCCAGGGCAGGTACATCTTGAAGCACCTGTGGCCATGGTTACGTCTGTGTGGCAGCAGGTGTAACTCTGGTGGGTGAGTCCATGCTGGAGAAAGTACACCTCAAAGTATCTATGGCTGTGGGTAAGTCAGTGCTGCAGCGGGTATACCTCGAAATGTCAGTGACTGTGCACGAGGTCATGTTGGAGCACCTCAAAGCATGTCACTATGGATAAACCTGTGAAAATATGCTGTATTTTATATAAATGCATATTATTTTATATGAATTTGAATTATTTCATATTTATTTTATGTAGAAACCCATATAATTATTCCTGAGAATCCACACCATAAGTAGACTGAAAAAAAAAATAACAGACACAAAAGACAGAGCATAAGGGAGAAATTAACAGAGGTCAGACAGAATATCAAGAATACATTTGTTACCAGATTGCTTTCCAACCTGATCTTATTCCTATTCCATCAACATAATTCTTAGGGTGCAAAAGTGAACATTTAGACTCCACCAAATGCATAGGATGTAGGCCATACAACTCATGCTGCACATTCATCTTCCAGAGCACAAGCACACAACGTGATAGGTATGTTAGGTCACTGCTGTAAATCTGCACTTTGAAAGAGGCTGTCACTTTTCTCTTCTGCTTTAATGCATGGAAGTCAAGTATAAAAGCTTTATGACCATAGTAAGTTCTGCATCTGTAGAAGAAAAGCTGTGATCTAATAGTCAAGGGCAGCAGCACTCAAGAAAGAAAACATTTTGGCAGTCCCAGAAGTGGTAATCTTCAACTGAATTCCTTCAGGCCTGACAGACAAAAAGGCACTCATTTGAGTGGAAGTGAAAATCAAGAGATGTCTCAAGGATTGATATTGAGAGATAAGAAAATTGTATGGAGACCTTGCTTATTCAGTGGACTTAGTGGACCTGAGCACTTAAGTAAATCATCTTACTGGAATTTAAGATTGTAAGATTGAAATGAAACATGTTTTGAAAGACATTTTAAGCCCATGTAATATCCCTGCCTGGTTCTCATACAAAGAGAAAAACACTAACAAGGTTAAGGTGCATAAAATCACTATTAGATGGAACACCATGGAAAAAAATGTTAATATTGATGAAAGAAACAATGTAGTTGGAAAAGGTGAAGCAAACAAAAATCTGTGTTTAGCCAAGTTCGGAAATAACAAAAAGTGTCTGAGAAATTTGAAGTGCTTGCATCCAAGTGCAGGAATATGCAAAGAAAATATAGAAAGTAATGGTGCACTATATAAGCATGAAGATGATGAAATACTATTTGAAAATAATTATAAGAGCTATTCTAGTGCTGTAGACTACAGACTAATGTGCTGAAAGGCAAGTTTATTGCTTGGAAAGAGCCAACCTGCCAAACTTCTTGCAGGGCCCTTTGTGTACCTGCATTCTGCTTCCCACATTACAAGCTGTAGTGCTAGCACACATTGAGCCAGCTCAGCAGTAACAATGATTTATAAGTCAGCAATATACTTAGAGCAAAGATCACCATAAATATAATGGTTCCAAAGTTTAACCTTTAGCATGGCATTGTTAATGTATTGTCTTGACAAATGAGATTTGGGTATAATAAAAGTTTCTTTGGTCATATAATTAGAGGAAAAAGAAAGAGAAAATCAGTTGCCAGATAGGCAACTTCTAATTAAGGCTAGTCTAGGACTGGTTAAACACCTTGCTGGACATTTGTCTTCACCCAAATGCATAATGTTGAAATGGAAACACAGGCTGAATAGTTAAAAGGAAATACAAATGGCCACAAAAAACAGCAGATCTTAATTTTCTTGATTAGAAGCTACCAGTTCATTGCTATCACAGTGCAGTGAAAGTTGCATGCAGCTAAATCTACTTCGAACATTTTTAATTAAACTATTGATTTGGAAGTGTTATTATTTTGTCAGAGAACAAATACCCAGTACCTGAATTTAAAAAGGGTAATGGGAGAACAATCCAATCTATCATAACCCAACACTGCATAAGGTGTATAAGCATAAGTAAAGTAGAAAAAACATAAAGTAAATTCAAAAAATGTTGGAGTGTTACAAGAGTTTTAATATGAGTAACATGGGCAGGGAGGGAGTAAAGAAGTAAAAACTCTTCTCAGTAGTGTCCAGTGAAATGAGAAGAGGCAACAGGCACTTTTTTTTCTGTAAGGGTGATCAAACACTGGAACAGGGTGTTCTGACTGGCTGGGTAGTCTCCATCCTCATAGATATTCAGAACCTAACTCTGTCAAGCTCTGGGCATTCTGCTCTGGTGGCTCCGCTTTGAGCAGGGTGGTGTTTAACCACTTAGTGATCTTCAGATATCCCTTCCAACCTCAGCTGTGCTACAGTAATACCAGAATTTTCTGTACTCTGGCCCACAAGAGGAAAGATATTCTGCTTCATGAACATTTAGTAGTTATTTCTGATTTTAGGTAGGCAAACTGATATCTAATAAAACAAAATGTGGTTTTATACCTCAAAGTTTTGTACATTTTGGATACCAGTCCTTCTAAACAATTAAAACCCTCAATACCAGTGCTCTAGCTAAGAAAAATTCAATACCAAAATAGTAGAGAAATTTCATTGAAGCCGTAAATATTTCTTTTACCTGCTAATAGTCAAATAGATTTTTTTTTACTTGAGCAACTACTCTCAAATCTCCAAATAAAACCCATAAAATATAAACAGCTAATTTGGATTGTATTAGCATCTCTGAAGAAGTTTACATTTTTTGATGCATAACAGGACACAGAAAATAATGTGAGGATCTTGTCTACAATATTTCTGTCATTTCTGTTGAATGTGCTAGAAAGCATCATGCTCTATTTTTAAAAAGAAAACTTGCATTAAATATTGCTCGTGGCAACTCCTTTTGAAAATATATCACAAGTTCTACAGCAAAGTTGATAGTTCAAAGCAAGAAACTCATTTTCAAAAGTGCAAAGTGTAACTGTGATTTCTTATGCAAAGCAGGAGACTGAATGAATCAAAAAGACTTTTGAAGCTACATTTTAGAGACCCTGAAACAGTTCCGAGCTCCCTGCTGACTGTACAGTGGAGAGGGATTCTGAGATGCACCACTTCCCTCTGCTTTCCCACGTGTTTACTTCCATGCAGAGAAAGCCCAGGCATGTGGCCCTGACAGGAGTCACAGCACATCCAAACAGAAAATTCTGACTCAGCTTAAATTACAGCTGTGACCAGGCTTGTGGTACAGCTGTGGTACAGCTCTGGCATCTTCACATCAAAAATAAGTATATAAAATATAAAATTTGAGTGCAAGTCTGTGACCAGCGCATTAGAATTATAAAATAAAACACTATATTTTAAGTAGCAGCTTCTACTAAATAATTAATCAAAACCTTCTTTTCTGGTTTTAATGCTAAGAGGGAAGTAGTTGCTACAGAAAATAAAAGGGGAAAAATCACAGAACAGAATCAAAGTGAAGTAACTATTTCTCAAGAGCTTTTACTTTTAATTAAATTGCAAGATTTATGAAGTCATGAAAGCATTGCAAATAGGACAAAGAAACCCAGTCACAGGAGCTTAACAACACAGATTTTAAAGTTTTCACTTACGGCATTTGGCTTCATCATGGTTATTTGGGCAGTCAGGCTTAAAATCACAAAATTTGTCAGATGAAATACACTGCCCATCCCCACACGAAAAAAATCCCGCTGGGCAGTAAAAAGCTGAGGCATTAGCATCTGCAGATTCTGTTTCCCCTTAAAAATCAGAAAAGGACATGTCAGTAAAAAAAACCAAATATATAAAATTATAAGAAGTGCTTTTTATCTTCTTTTAATATAGCAACATGTTCAGCATAAGAAACAGAGCACCATCTATGCAATGATAGATTGTACCACAGTTGATAAGAAACACAGCTGATCTCAATATCTGATGGTCTTAAACTCTATCTTACTCTCCACAATATTCAAAAAGTTTTGTGAGAAGTTATCAAATACACCTTAGTGTTACAGAGCCGGGCTCCTCTTCAGAAGTGAGAGGCTGGTACGGCTCCCTGCTCTTTCCCCTGGAGCCAGGAGCAGGTTTTCCACCAAACCTTCCCTCTATAGCCTTGCTATCTCTGCGCTCAGGTCACAATGAAAGCTGCAAGAAGCCCAAGTTGGGTGCTGCACCACTACTAGCTTGCACCACAACCTACGCATTAGAGAGCACCCCAAATTTCAATGAATGGGGAAATAAAAAGCCAGGGTCTGCTGGTTTTTCTTCAGTATGTTTCTGGAAAGTAAGTGAGAGGAATGATGTGCAGCTCTTCATCTTTTTTGTTTAATCTGAATTTTATAAATACTCATATTTCTATCCAGACAGGAATTTTCTTTAAAAACCTCCATTCTAAAAACATCATCTTTGTGATTAATGGGTAAATGAGGCAGTTGTAGGGAAAATAATGAAAGCAAATTAATGTTTCTCTAAATACCCCAATGTGACTGTATATAGGGATCAGAAAAGCCTTAAAAACACAACACTAAAGTTCTCTATTATGTGTTTTAATTTTTGGCTGTTAAATTCAGATACCTGATGGCTACAACTCGTCAACATTACCCCTGACTGCATATGTGCCCATGCCATTTTTGAAAAGCAGCTGTTAGCATCAAGAGGACCAGAAGCAGCAGTCTGACAGAAGGTTACGTTGGTTTATATTTCCATCCATTGGCACTTCAAAACTACAGAGTGTGAGTACAAAGACAAGTTTGGTGGGCATTCGTTATATATCAGATATTTAGCAGTAATGATGGGAGAAGCCTCTTGCCCTAAAGGTAAAACAGCAGAATTTGCTCTTTAGTGGAAAATAGAGGATGCTTTTCTTCTGCCTCTGCATCCAAATGAGAATGTGAGCAAGTACTACATAGTAAGTGGTATCAGGAAATTCCCACCAGAGCTCACTTTGCAGAATTAGTGCAAACTTCTCATAGCAGCAAGTGTATAACACAAGGATGAAAACCTTCATTATAGAACCACAGAACGGTTTGGATTTGGAAGGGCCTTAAAGATCATCTAATATATCATAGGCAGAGTCAAAGACCCAACCAACACAGCCTGGAACTCTTCCAGGGAGATGACTGATTACAGAATATGGACTTTTCCCCCTCAGATTATCCTCTACTTTATTAAAAGTATCTTCAAGTTGTCAGTCAAATCACAGTTATATGTAGCAGGCATTGAGGAAAATGTATTGAAAAGCATGAAACTTGCCTTTGCTTTCCTGGCTGATTCCTGGAAGTGATCTATTCACAATTACACATTCCTCTGATATACCGATATCATCAATAGCAACAGCAGCATTTGTTGTTAGAATAGTACCACGCAAAATAATCTATAAAGACAGAAAAATAAGTTAATTCTTTAAAGGTGACATGATAAAAAGACACAAACAAACACACACACACACACATAGTTATATATTCCTTTATAATTTATGACATCTGCACAGGAACTAAATAGTGCCTACAATCAACTCTGAACATCAGACAGGAGAAACTACAACTGAGATTTGATCAGGTCAGAAATTTGCTCCTCAACTGTCAAAGCCGCAACTGCTTTTACCTAGGGAAAGTTATGCAACCCAGATGACCTTGCTTCAATCAAAACCGGTAAAAGTCATCACTGTTGCATGAATGATCTTCCTGCTGGAACACATAAAAATTATATATCTTCTTAAATTAGCTACTCGTGGTTACCAAATATGATGGTTTACAACACTGTTTGATTGTGTCCATCTATACTATGCCTGCTGAAGTTAGCAATGTGGTACAGTAAATGTAGGGATAGATTGCAAATTGAAGTTCCTGCACTGTCAGCCTCACCTCTGTGCCTGGGAAGAGCATGGAATAGATTCTCCTATAAGTTATGCTAAGGCACATGGAGGACAGGGAGGTGGCTCGAGACAGCCAGCATGGCTTCACCAGTGCAAGTCCTGCCTGACCATCCCAGTGGCCTTCTGTGCTGAAGTGACTGCATCAGTGAAGGGCTACGGCTCTCCCATATCTGGACTTCTGCAAAGCCTTTGACATGGCCCCCATGACATCCTTCTCTCTAAACTGGAAAGAGGTAGATTTAATGGATGAATTGTTTGGTGGATAAAGAATTGCTCACATGAGGAAGAGTTTCTCACAGCCAGAGACTCACATCAGAGTCCTGATGAACATCAGAGACCAGTGGTGTTCCCCCAGGAATCTGTATTTGGACCAGTGTGATTTAATATCTTCATTAATGACTGAGTGCAATCGAGTGCACGCTCAGCAAGTCTGCAGATGACACGAAGCTGAGTGGTGCAGTTGACACACCTGAAGAACAGGATGCCATCCAGAGGGACCTGGACAAGCTCGAGAAGTGGCCCATGGGAATTATGAGGTTCAGCAAGGTGCTGCACCTGGGCTGGGGTAACGCCCAGTATCCATCCAGGCTACAGGATGAACACATCCAGTGCAGCCCTGCCCCAGAAGGACCTGGGTGGGCTGGTGGATCAGAGGCTCAACATGACCCAGCCATGTGCACTCCCAGCCCAGAAAGCCTGGGCTGCATCAAAAGCAGCATGGGCAGCAGGGCGAGGGAGGGGATTCTGCCCCTCTAATCTGCCCTTGTGAGACCCCATGTAGAGTATTGTGCCTGGCTCTGGGGTCCCCAGTGTTGAAGTGAGTACAGAAGAGGCCACCAAGTTGATCAGAGGGATGCAGCACCCATGTGGGAAAGCTGGGAGAATTGGGTTTGTTCAGCCTCAAAATGAGAAGGCTCTAGAATGACCTAATTGCAGCCTCCAGTACCTGAAGGGAGCCTACAAGAAGGAGAGGGACTATTTACAAGGTCATGTAGTAACAGAACAAGGGGAATGGATTCAAACTTAAAAAAAGTAGGCTCAGATTGGATATTAGGAAGAAATCATTTACTTTGAGGCACTGGAACAGGTTGCCCAGAGAAGTTGTGGATGCCCCACCCCTGGAAGTGTTCAAGGCCAGGCTGGATGGAGCTCTGTGCAACCTGGTCAAGTGAAAGATGTCCCTGCCAATGAGGGTTGGAACTAAATAATCTTTAGGGTCCCTTGATGTTTGTTACAAAAAGTTATTCTAATGCATAGAATACTGAAACAATGGCTATGCTCTAATATTTGCACCTATGTATAAAGCTAAATTAAATTCTTTTTCATATGAGCATTAAAGAGTAGAAATTTTCTTTTTATATTTCATCATTAAAAGTAAATTAATTCTACAGGCCAAAGTAAAATATCTTTTTGAAAGCAATGTAAATGTGATTTCTAATTACCTGAAAAGGCAATTCCTCAGCTGCACTTTCCACAGGTATATTCACTTTTGTCCAATTCATCTCAGGCAATCCTGAAATGTCACGTAATTTTTCCAAATTTCCATTTAATGCAGTCCTCCTAAAGACAGAAAGCTGGGAATCCTGAGATAACCAGTACCAAAATCTTACCTGTTGAAAGAGTTTTTAATGAAAAGCTTTAAAAAATGATATAATCAATCTGCAAGAAATTCAGTACCAAGTAATATATGTACATTATAACAAAGAATGACATGACAAGTCTAAACACAGGCAGGGCATAAAAGGTGGGGACGTTTGAAATTACAGCATGTTGAGGAACAGTATCATGTCTAAAGACAAGACTATATTTAAAAGTAAAGCTTATTTTCACAATTTACTTTTAACTTGTGTTTATCAACTGATGCAGACTGAATGATACAAATTCCCTTAATTTCTTTATCTTAGTAAGCATTCAGAAACTTCACAAAGATTATTTTTCTTTACAAATGCTGAATATATGACAGTTTCATAGGTGTGTTAATTTCTGAAGTGCAATCATTGAGGTTCTCATATGAAAGAAACTTTATGATCTTTTATTTCCACAAATAATCAACATAAATGAATATGATCTGAAGACAGATTTTTAAAATAATCTATTCATCTCCTGAAACAAGAGGATTGACCAATATAGGGGAGGAAAAAACAATGACTGCAGGTGGATGAGGCTGCTTGTGGGGCAGAAAAGATCAGAAAACTGGGAATCACAGTTCACTTCCCTGCAATACAGAGTCAGTCTGATATATATATATATATTTATATATTTATATATATATTTATATAT
>VZRS01008169.1:20925-41495 GCA_013398055.1 Ifrita kowaldi
TTTATATATTTATATATATATTTATATATATAATTTTTTTTTAATAATACCTAGGCAAAAATTCAGCGGAGAACTGAGGGGAAGAAATAAGATTTTCAGCGACTAATTTTTTTCTTTCCTCTGAGTCCTTTCTGCTTGTTCTCATAGTGAAAGACTAAAATTTCATCAACTGCAGTATCTTTAGTTCTCTGCAAAAGCTTTGATACTGATAATATTTGAACCTTCATGAAAGTAAAACAAAAGCCGGATCAGTCGTTCAGAAATATTCCTGTTAAAAGACACTGCTACTTTTTAATATCTTTTGGCTTTGTGTCTGGTAGGCTCAGTCTCTCAATGTTTCTTTTTACCACCACTCATGAAAATCGTGTCTTATATAAAATAATCTTGATACTTATTGATAAATTGAAATACTTTTATGTAACTTTTATTCCCCCAGCAAAAAACTTAAGAAACAGAAAGCAGCAGTATACAAACACTTCCCAAAATGAGCTGTTTGAAGAATTTTTCTCTAAACAATTTAGATGGCTTTTGTCTATCAAACAGCTTTTCAAACAAATTTATGCTTTCATTAAGCAAGAAATAGTGTTAGTCTCCTTCTCTGTGTCTACACGTTCTACTACACAATGACTACTGTGTCCATTAAAGAGTCATAAACAGAGAGCTGGGACTAGAAATTTGCTTCCACAACTCCAAAACCTTGAGCTTAATGAAGATGTTTCTTAGCTTACATCTACAAAAAGACCCAGCTAAAAGAAGCTGCAGAAAGACGTTACTTCTAAACTTCAATTAACCAGAAAGGCACAATATAAATTTGTTATCCTTCAACTCCATCTTTTTTTTTTTTTTTTTTTTTTTTAACAACTGAAGCTAAAGAACTTGTAAAGCTAATAACAAACATAGATCTCTTTATGTGGATTCTCTTATCCTCTCAGCAGGACATCCAACAGAGGGCATCATCTCACATTTATAGGCAGAGAACATAACACATCTTAATGAGCAACCACTACTCCTTGCTCTTTCCCAGAATAAAAGTCTGCAGGGAAAATGTGGCAGAAAGCCAGGCTTCCAGTCTTCAAAAACACCCTCCTGACAGACATGTACAGCTAGGTCAGAACTTGCTCTAGCTTTTGTTGAATCTGAGAATTTTAAATTCATTCAATACAAGCATACTTATGACAAAAATTGTTTCTTTTCTGACTTTGAAGTAGAGAAAAATATGTTCATCCCCACTGCATTCATGTTTATTTTGAATGCAGACCAAACTCTGCAATAGATCTTACCAGAATAATTCATTGATTCACATATCAGTGGCGCCCAGTTTGCCTTAAGGGTTTCTAACATAAATTAATCTGAATCTGAAAGGTGCTTATCTACTCAGCATCAAAGTCAACAAAAGAGAGATGAAACTTTCTAAACAAATGCACTGTGATTACAAAGGCTGTTGGGTGTCCCAGGCCTTCGATGGGATGGTTCAGGCCTTCTGAGTTCCCTGCGGCAGCATTCCACTCGAGTTTATCCTGCATCCATTTTATTTCTGATGTTTTATAACACTAAGAAGTCATGTGAAGATTAAGAACCGTGAGAGTACCTTAAACGACAGCAAGGCACAGTCCTTGAATTGTTTCAGAGGCTTCCAGTCCTCAGCTGTAAGTTGCAACTATTCAGCTGAGCTCTGGTAACTCACTGATACGTGCAGTCCAAGTGAGTTACAGTTTCAAGTAAAACTGATTTAGCTAAGCTAGCACTTGTTTCTGGTCCCTTAGATGAGATATAACCTAAGAACCCTGCTGGAATAAAATTCTGCTACCTCTTAGGCCTTGTAAGTGCAGTTCCTTCTTTTCTGGCATTTTTATATTTGAAAAAAGTTTTCTTAAGTGGAATTAACAGTTTCTGTTTTACACTGAGTCTGAAAAATTAAGCAACCGGTCTAGATTTTATCGTGTTTCTCTAAAGCCTCTTTTTTCCACTGAACAAAATAAAATTATTTTGGCAAGCTTTCTCTGTCTTTTCCTTTTCTTTTCTCTGACTTATTAAATCAGACAGGGATTATACAGCATCAGAAAAAAGCCATATAATAACTACAGAACTTAACTTCTCCCCAACATGGCATAAGCTTTGAAAAGTTATAGAATGGAAAACAAAAAAGAGCCTCAGGAACGAAAAAAAAGTTGTAAAACTGTACAGTATCTATTCATTTTATTTAGTGGCCAATAGGACAAATAAAAATACAGCTGTGAATGTTTTCTTGTCGTGAATAGTTTCTGTACATATTTACATATTTGATGTACATATTTAATGTTCATATCAAGCTGTTACCTGGCAGCAGGTGAGCCCAGGGGACAGCTTGACAAGGAAAGGGCTTTCCAGATGAGACATGGCCATCTTTGTGTTCATCTGATGTGATCCACTGAAGTAAATGAATGCTCCTATAAACAAAATTTTTTTAAAGTATGAGAAATACGTCATGCTCCATTGGCAAATAGCTACCTCAGAGAGGTAACTATATGCTTCATGAGACACATAAAGCTTATTCACAGATCAGAACAATCTAAACTGCTTTGCCATCAGTTCAGTCTCTGTGGATAATGAGGAGGGTGTTGTAACAGGCTGTGACAACCAGTGTCTATGTGGGCAAAGACAAAACAATTGCTAAATGCTCCTGACTCTTCCCTCTCGTAAGACTATCATGACTGATAGCAAAGACAAGGAGAGAGGAAGAAGGAAAGAGGGCTATTTGGGCAGCCAAGACTATTAAGTCTACCCTGTCATAGTGCCTGCAAATACCTAAACCCAAGGAAGTGACTACAGAGCCCCTCAAAGGGAGTTCAGATGTCGTTTCTCTGAGAGCATTACTGTGCAGACCCACTGGAAGTATTTTTTATATGTTCTCTTCAAGCAAAAACCCTAAGATCTCCAGCCTCAAAACACTACAAACTATTACACATCACACATTGCCCATCCACTCTCTGCATGGACTGGGGAGAGCAGAGGAGCTGCAACACAGAGCACCCTGGAGATCAAACAACAGAGAGCTCAGCCAAGATCCCTAAAGGACACATTTTAATTGGCTTAAATAATGTTTCAAACAGAATTTAAACCTGAAATTAGTTCCTTTAGGGTACAGTATTCACTCTCAGCACAGCCCAGCCACTTTTAAGCATGCTAACAATGTTGCAGACCACAGGAGCCAATGGAATAAGCTATATTTTCTCATGGGGTCCACAGACTTGACATTGTTGTCTGTGCTAGTGGGGATGAAAGCTTAATTAAAGATCTAATCTGAACTCTGGCAAATGCACTGCGTTTGGATTTGAACTACAGCAGATGTGCTTCAGACAAAGGTAGGGAAGGATAAACATTTTCAAGGGGCCCTAAAGCAGCATATTTTGAATGCCGTCAGTGATGCCTTTGCTGAATACTGAGACTTTTTCATGAAAGTCTATGCAAAACAACACTAAAGGCTCAGTCTTTTTTGAGCATTGATATTACACATATTGCCTTACATCTTGGAAAATCAGCTATTGTGCTGCTGCAGTCATACTCCTTAGCCATTTATTTCCCATGGATACGTAATGAAGCTGAGGGTTAGGTCCAGCCCCATGTGAATAATGGCATCGCTTTAGCAAGGTTGGCACAAAGAGGGGACCATTCCAGCTCCCTGTACAAGCAGGATTGCTGCACTCCGCAGCACGAGGGAAGGTCCCCTCATTGGAATGCAAGGGTACTTCAAAGGACCCTCTTTTAATTTGCAACTGAGGCTCTACAGTAGCCTTGTTAAGATCTTCATTAATCAAAATTTGCTGCTGCCCTCCCCAGGAGAGGAGAGAGATGAGCACTCTGTGGTACTTAAAGGAGCTTTTGCAACCTGAAGGATCGTGGTTTAATGTTGGCAAAAACTTGCTCAGATTCTGGAATCCTAATTCTGAAGTCGTGGCTGTACCAGGCACTATGATAGATGGGTACAAAACCACCTCAGAAATACCTTTTCAGCTAATTGATATGGGGAATGCAACATTACTGGGCTTGAGAGGTGGGGCATGGAAACCTCCAAATCTGCTTGAGGCTTTAACCTGCAGCAACACCGAACCAAACTTGTAATAATTCAGGTATCAAAGCAGCTTCAGTGAAGCAGCACGTGGGTAGTTATGGGTGATTTTAACCTGCTACTTAGGCTGCCAGCAGCCTTCATTCTGACCACGTTACCCCTCAGATCTCACCAGCACCTAGAGCAGAGAAAGACACAAGCAGATCAGTGCACCCCGCTGGAGCTTTGAGAGTTTGGAACCTGTAACACCGTAGTGTTTACACAAAATAATAATATAATGTTTACATAAAATAGTGTTTACATAAAATAGTAATAATAATAATGCAGATCCAGTGCCACTCACAGAGACAATATTAAATGAAATATCAAACAGCTGCTGAGAAAAGTGAGTAGCAACTTTAGTGTGCCTCATCACATGAGGAACAGTGGAACAAATGACTGTTCAGTTAGAATCATTCTATAGCACGCACACATACTGCACCCACTGCTGTTTGCTCAGGCGAATTTTAATCCTGGAGTTCCTATACCTTTGAATGCTTGAGGTGGAACACTTAACATGTCACATTTCTTTAACATGAACATGGAAGAGAAGTGTGGAGGTCTGGCTGAAGATAATACACATAATTAATTAAATCTAAATTAAAGGGGCTCTGAACTGTAATGCAGATTTTAAAGTAATTTTATCTCCACTGGAAGCAGTGCAATAGACACATTTTAATAAAATTAAAGTCACAGAATACTTGCCAATATCATTTGACAATGACAAACATGCTTGGCAGTTTTATTTTTATGCAGTGTGCTACAAGATTTTCATTTTGGAAAAATATTTTTAACAGCTCTCTTCTGGAATAAAATTATTTCCCAGCTGAATGCATTGCATGGCAAATAGGCTGAAGGAAGGACAAGTCTTTAAAGGAAATTATACTCACTCTATTTTTCCCAGACAATATGGATTAATTTAACTGCAATCTACAAAAGCTATTTGTCCAAACAATGCTTCCAAGAATGGCCCCTATGTGAATATTGGGTAAACAATGGTTATGCACAAAGTCAGCTGTCTGCTCGAAGGTCGTTATGTCAAAAAACCTGAATTAAGTCTCATACCTCACTGATTGTGCCAGCCAAAAGTAGGGGTTACAAAGACATAGTAACTAGATCACAGCTAAGAAGGAGCAGCTCCAACAGACTGGCTTTCTGTAACGCGTTACCTGTGTTATTTACATACCATGTGGTATCCATTTCAGACCAGTTTTTATCAGTCTGTGACCATTTACAAGTAGGAATTTTCATGACAGAAGGAGAAAAATAAAAAAGAAGTGTCACCATGGCCCATATTATTTGTATGACCTCTGCCAGGGAGTTTTCTGTCAAGGGGAGCCTGTTCTTCCTTTATGTTCCAGTCAGCATCACCTTTGCTCAGTGGCTTCCATCCACAAAGGTCAGTCTCAAAATCACATAAGGTGTAATTAGCTGTAGGAAGAGCAACAAGAAGAAGGGATCAATAATTTGAACTTGATGCAACAGTTTAATGCCACAACTCTGAGTATTTAGATGTACTAAGAGTGTTGAAGAAGCACAAATACGTTTCACTGCCAGGTTATTCAGATGGATAAAATGCTCTAGAATACAGATAACAGGTCGGGCAGGCCCTTCCTTTCTTAATCAAACTCAGAACCATGAAATAAACTACCTGTAAGAGAAGAAACAAATAATAGTAAAGACCAGTACATAGTCTGCTGAGAGATTATAAAAGAATATTAAATATTTTTTAAAGAATTGTATTGGTAAATTAGTGATGAATGTGTAAGAAAAGTCAAATGTATTTAGAGCTTAAAATATATGGAAAGCAAAGATTAATTAAGCTTTCATTTAATTTTAGTTTTGAAAACGAGATTGAAATTTATGAATTATTCAGATCACCTATAAATTTTTATTGCAAAGTAAAAGACCAGTTTTTCAGTTGGTATGGATTAGACCAATTTAAGTTGCATAAAAATTTCACACACTCTTACATTTATTGAGTACAAAAAATTATTTTGATTAGAAAATTCTATACTCTCAGTTTTCTTTCCTGGTCCAGAGCAGCTTCCCAAAGCACTACACTTAACTCTTGGGGTCACTTATTGGAATTGCAACCATTACTTTAGAACTGTATTTGCCACTCTCCGCTCCCACAGCACATTTATCTGATCATATCATCCTCCGACACAATCATACATATTACTCCAACTTTCGGATTGTACAAAATCAAAATGAAATGCATCTTTCTTTAAGCACCATTGTAGCAAAGCTAAATAGTAAAAGTTTCCCAGGAATAAAAAAGTTATTTGAGCAGCTAAATCTTAAGGTACAAAATAAACTTCAAACATCAGTGTCTCTTATCTGGCTTCACCATATACATTAAAATTTGATGGTGCATGATTTTCTGTTTAGTGCAGCATATTTAGTTAAAAATGAAACTTGGTTAACTTATTTAATTACATTGTCATGCCTTGCACAAGGTATCTTTTTAATTAAACTTCAATTGCTGGTATATTAAGGTTGAATATGCAAATTGATATCCAGGACTAATCTGTTTGGCAATTAATACTATGTCTAGGCATTTTGCTTTCATTAGCTAAACAGTCTTGAGAGAACCATTGTGACACAAGAAAGGAAAACATTATTTGCTTAAATATCTCTTTCTCCTGGCCTCCCTAACCCCACAAAAGGTCTTCTGCATAAACAGCTAACTGCAATGTCTGCATAGTAATATCCAAAAAGACATCAATAAGTCACCCCATAGGCACTAAAGAAAAAAAAGATGAAATAATGGTTTAAATACGAAACTAAAATCAAGATGGTACTAATAACTAATATTTTACAGCTCTAAAAGGTATTTAGTATGGAAACATTTTTTAAAAATATTCTTTGCTTTTAACTAGAGGTATTTAGGACCTTAAGAAGACTTTTTATCATGATAAAAACAACAGCATTTGTGTGACCAGACAGAGACCATCGCTACCCTTGATGCTCAACAGGAAGAGAGATGTGGTGAAATCAGCATTTCTTACATTGGTAGCCAGTAGTAAAATTTCTTCTAACACTATAGATGTAGAAAGAAATGTACAAACACCAACTTTTAGGTTGAACATATAAGCAGTGGGGGGAAAAAAAAGCACAGCAAAACACAATCCCAAATCAAATTGGTTTTTTCCAGTTATTTTTTCAAACTTTATTTGAGTCTGAACACAATTATAAAGGTAGGGAGAACATTCATGGTGGTGCACTTCAGGGTTTTGCTTGTTGTTGTTCATGGTTGGGTTTGTTTTTTGTTGTTGATGGTGGTTGGTTTGGGTTTTTTCTTTTGGGTGGTGGGGAGGAAATAGAATATGATAATGCTGACCACACTTTAGATGCTAAACGTTTTTTCATTACACCTTTCACTTGAAATTTAAAGCTCTACACAAGCACCCAGTCATGCAGAAACACTGACCAGAGACAATTACCAAACCCAAGTGTTCCCCCTATGTAGTATCTGGAAGCGATACTTCAATTTAAAAGTGTAAATATGTTGTAGAACAGCTAGACTCCAACTGTGAGGAAATGCACTTGTCCAACTTAACAGCTAAACTTAAACTTTTTCCCCTACTTAATTCTAAAAACTAAAAGGGATACTTGTAAATGTTTAATCAAACTTGAAAGAAAAGTTCTGTGCTTTGGCTAGAACCCAAATCCAAGTAAGACAGTTTCTCAGTGTGTTTTTTCATTCATCAAACATTAATAAACCTTAAGAAATGTGCCTTTCTTATCAAACATTCAACAATTTTATCTGAACCTTCAAGTGATTATAGGTAATCTTTCACTATTCATAGTTGCAAAATAAGTGCCTGCACAGCCTACAGTTTTTGAGGAGTCATACTACAGTTAAGTTTGACATAAAGCTCTTTTCTGATGTATTATGTCCCTTCCTACTGCAATTCTCAGCGCCAGAGTTTATGTTTTATATTTCACTAGGAAGATTTCACTGGATTCAAACTGTAGACATGTTTTTGACATTTTGAATGGAAAATTAGTCAATTCCCTATTTCAGACCTTCATCTATTTAAAATTCAGGAAAATAGAAAGGAAACAACAACTTGCTTTCATTTTAACAATAAGTCAAATTTTAATTTTTTTTTTTTATTCATGTGGATATATCAGTGACTATATTCATGTGGCTATATCTTAACTAGTCAAGGAGTGAATTATTACACCATTTCTATAAAACCCAATGATGCAACCAGGAAAAAAATTGTTCCCCAAAAACCAATTGAGTTTTAAGAATAAGTGTAGGTTACTGAAGCCATCAAATACACTGAAATTATTTTTTCAGTTAATACAAACCCATTACAACATATTAAAAAAAAAAAAAAAAGAAACAGGAAACAAAGCACGTATTTCAAAAGCACTGGGAAGTTAAATGGGAATGTTTTTTGCTTTGACTAACTTACTCTTATCTATCCCTGCTTCTCATGATCCTCCCAGGGAAAACAAAGCTGTTCTGTTAACTAGGCTGGGTCACCAGCCAAGTCATATTGCTCCAGCTTTGCTAGCCTTCAACTGCATAAAGGTTTTCAATCCTACTCTGGGAGCTCAA
Source organism: Ifrita kowaldi (assembly GCA_013398055.1). NCBI lineage: Eukaryota > Metazoa > Chordata > Aves > Passeriformes > Cinclosomatidae > Ifrita > Ifrita kowaldi. Next base: position 29,589 of record VZRS01008169.1, read on the forward strand.
TCAAATGAACACAAATGGGGACACTCAGATGGTCTCTCCATCAGGTTGGTATTTCCCTGAATAATAGTATTGAATGTGGTAGGCTGCTCCGGTCATTCAGTGTGGCAGCACCTTCTTCGGAATTTGAGGTAACAACTATCTGTATGAACAGAAACCAAAGAAACCAAAGAACCTCTTTGCCATTAATATTTTGTCATTCCTGGCTAACATTTTATGTCATTTTGTGAAAGCGAAGGGCATATACCTTCTTTCTGAGTGTCTGTGCACTTCCCCTACCAGTTTGTGGTTAGTTTTATTTTTCTAGAATTTGTTAAAGGATTCATACAGAACTATCACAGATGGCCATAGGTCATCCAGCCTCAACTTCCTTATGTCGTAAGTCATCAGACAGACGACTCATAACTGTCATAGGTGAGATGGCCTCATCTCCTTCTGAAACTACTCAGTTCCCTTGCTTAGGGTTAAGAGAGCTTAAGAGAATCTCATGTCAACCCTTGGTCTGCAGGGATCACGTATACTTCGAGCTGTTTTGGTGAAACACAAAGGCAGTGCTACACAGGGCTCATCAGCAGACAAGTCTGTGAAAATAACACGGGTGCAGCTTCTCGTTCTCCACACGCGCATACCAGATCGATGAACAGGTACTGACAATTTCAGGCAAATTCAGCGTCACAGAAAACACAAATGTTTAGTAAAACAAGTGTCTCAGACTGAAAAGTACTCTTTCCAATTTAATGTCTAATGATAATAAAAATATTTGCATCTGAGTTCATCTGCTGTGGAAGATTTCAAGGACTGCAATTGTAAATTGCTATACTGTAAATGAAATGCAGTAAAAGGTACATGGCTTTAAAATTATATGGTTTTTCTTCATTCTACATATTCCATATTCATAAATTATACAAATCCTATGAAAAGCTGAGAATATTTAAGGTAATACTAGAGGTGTTAAATTAAAAGCAGAAGAGGTAAACATGGGTGTTTTAAGAAAGCTTCTATTTAAGCTAAATGGAAATAATCGTCTTTCAGAAATACCTGTAAGATGACCCCACCCTACAATAATTTTGAATTTACATGGACGGTGATGGGCACGTAATTTCTAGAAATACTGCTGCATCAAAGTGTGATATTACTTGAAAAAAACAAGTGCTTCCAAGGCTTGTTCCCAAGTTGCTAGGAGTGCTAGCTACTGATTCACTTGTATTTATGGGTTTATAAGTGTTGTGATGGTTATGTATAAATAATGTAAAATAATAATAAGTATAGTGTTTGAAATATTAGTTATTTGACACAGTATTTAGTGCAAAACTGCCTTAATATTAGGTAGTAAATAAAGAAAAGGCATCAGCATGAAAGGGATCTTTATAGTCCTTTAAATTATCTAAGTACTGCATGTCATTTTCTGTTTGAATATATTAACTAGGTTTTCATAATTTGTTGTCATTCAGTGAAATAAGAAATTTAGAAGTGATCACAAGTAAGAGGTGTCAAAAAACACATAATGAAAATGTAGAACTGAAAATAGTAAAATCAGTACTTTCATAACTTGTCACTTCATTAGATTCATTGATTTTAACAAAACTACTCAAATAAAGATGGTTACTCATGTACATAAGTGTTTCCTAGACAATTTCCTAATTTTGGAGACTTTTAAGTCTCATAGACTTAAATATATATTTATATAAATGAGCAGAGATTAAACAGAAAGGTTAGGAATCATTTCAAAACCTATATGTGTTTGCTCTTGTAATAAATTGTATTATTATAATAGTATTCATGGCAAGTCAAAATGACCAAAGAAAAACATTATTTTAATTCCTTATTATAAGGAAACAAAGAAAGCCTTAAAAGAGGGGAATCCTTTACAATAAGTAACAGCTGCCTGCCTTTGTTTTCATTCAGTAGGAGATCTCTCAGTTCTTTCAGTATCAGAGAGAACTTCATCAAAGGAAACTACTGAGGATGTGTCCAAGGATAAATGCTAAAAGACCTAATAAAGGCTAAAATATGCATCATTGTACCAGATAGGAAATTTTACCAAAAATCAATATGAATAAATACAGTGAACGCTAAACATCATGGAGGACAATATGAAGATCTTGTGGGAAATGGCTATAATGGGAATAAAAGAACAAAGGACAAAAATAAATGAGGAGTTTTTTCTTTACACCTCTTTTGCTCAAAACTGTGGAAAGTGTCTGAAAGATGAATCTTCTAAGATGACCAAACTGCTGAGTAGCTAAATTCCATAAGGATCCTCTTTCCTGAAGAAGAGTGTGGGGAGTATCCAAGACAATATCATCTATTAAAATGGACCAACTTTAACCACAGTTATTGCTATTTTAAAGATGGCTTTTTTTTCTTCTCCTTCTTCTCAGCCAGTAGTCAGAGAAATAAGCAAATACTGTTGGTTATTTATACTTTAGAAAAGAACCTTTTTCCACCCTCTTTTGGGGGGATGGGTATACTTTTGTGCACTGCTCCAACAAAATGATACCTCTTCAAACTGTGACTATCTCAACACATAGTTAAGCAAACAATCCCTACATCTCAGGTTCAACTGAGTGTCATAATTTCTTTAATTTGAAGGGAGACAGTGGAGAATCAGTGCCAGTAGCAAAACCAAAGTTAATTGCAGAATCACCAGCAGAGAACAGAACACTAGGCAGAGCTATTGAAGAGGGTTTTGCACGGATTGTGGCTCTCATCAGTCCTTGTCCCACCACCCTAATTCTGGAGATTCCACAAAGGACAGTGTTGAAACCACCAGGACATTCTGACGTTTCCTTTTTCTGCCCAATCTCCATTTTTCCTGACCCATCCACATCAGCATAATGGAAGAAATATTCCCAAGGGTATATGTAATCTTTAATCTTTAAAATACTGAGTAGATCTAGGTAATTTTTAATCTTTTGGTTACCCAGTGTCAACGTCCAGTGTCTGAGACACAGGCCTGTAAGTGTTTGGAGTTATCTTTATTTTCACTTTGTGTAGTATGGTAAGAAGCTCCCTTCACCTGCGACAATTTTTTTTTTCATCCTTTTAAACCTAAAAATTATTATTTTTTATTTCCGGTTGTTCACCACAATTCTCTCTCACTGTTATGAAGTGGGATCGCTAAATTGCTGAGAAATAAAGTCCAGTTTTGAAAGTACAATTCACCTTCATTGCGCTTCTCCCAAAGAACTTATAAGGACTCTCCATGCTCCTACGAGTGGAGGAAGGACAGATACAGAGCTAGCAGCATAGGGTCAAGCCTTGTAAAAATCGAAAAGAGCTCTCAGAGGGGGAGCCCCTGCAGACTTTAATGCTTGCTTAGATCCTACCCAGAGACAAAGCACTATCTACCTTCCTATTTAAAATATTATTTCAGGATTTGCACATATTACTTGTTTCAGAGATGGTTCCCAGATGGTTATTTAAGTAATTGAAAAAAATTAAAGATTCGGACTGAGAATTAAAAAAAGGCTTTCAGTCACAAACAGTTCCTAAAATCTCATCAAGCAATTAGATGGCATTAGATAATGTTAGATAAAACATTATCAGTATTTTTCATCCTGCTACCTTGAGCAATACACAAAATTTTAATTGGTACCTCCCAGCAGCAATATATATCACCAGTATCTTAAATATGTGCACATTTTTATCTGCAACATGTATTTAAGTGTTACAACCACAGGCAAACATACATACAGATGCATGCCCTGTGATAGCAATTATAAAAATTATAGGTTCTCTAAAGATATTTTCACAAGGAGATCTAAATTATTCAGATTTTTTACAGACATTTTTCAGTTGTTTTGATTATTTTCTTTTTACTCTTGATTGTACAGTAGAAACTGTGGCTTCTAAAAGTTACCTTCAACTGCAAATATAATGAAGGAGATGTAGCTTCTGAACTGTGGCCCATTTCTGTGGTGATTTGCAAATACCATGTCACTTAATGCATTTTCTGACAGTAATTCACAAACCATCTAAATTAGAAAACTGTTCAAACAACAAATCCCAAGACAGATTTCATTCCCTTGCAAATTATGGAAGTAGAGGCTATAAAAGTGGTATGTAGGGAATACATTTAAGCAAAAATATGGTAAATGTTGCATTTCAGCAGATTATTAAATAAATTGCTAGCTGTATCTAAAACATAAAGCTGAGGGCAGACAGAGAAACAGAAAGCAATGGAAAGAAGAAAATGCTATGAACATTTTCTCTACCCTGTAGTTCATTAAATATTCTGGGGAAAAGAAGCCACATAAATTTAAAATTTTTTTTTTAGTGATTTGTTGAATGGAACCGTTTAGGTTTCACAACACTCTTCAGCAGAGTCTCCCTCTAAAGCAATGGGATTCACTCACAGCAGGTGGCTGGGTTCTCATCGCTGCCGTCAGGGCAATCCGGGTGAGAGCCACGGGCTGATCCAGGCACTGCGCACTGCCCGTCACTGCAGGTGGGTTCTTCTGAGGAGCAGAGAGCTGGTGGCTCTGATGGTGCAGCATCCAAGAGCTGGATGCTATTCAGGCAGATGAAACCTGCCCTGCTTTGGAGTGTTCCTTTAAACATAAGCTGTAAATTGTTACAGTTAAAATATTTGCATTAACAGACAACAGAGTGAAACTGATTTTTATTTACACGAAACAGTTCTAGGTGTCAAAAGTGCTGCATAATTTCCATTGTGATAAATTTCCAGTCAGAGTACAAAATTTAGTATAACTATCTCAGGTTGAAATTACAGAAAATTTTAAGCTGAAATTTAATGAATTCCAAGTATGAAGTTTAAAAAAAAAAAAAAAAGGTCTATTTTAAAGAAAAACTCCTAATCTCATAAATGTTTAGCTAAAAAGTAGTAATGTCCCTGTGCTTTAGAAAAGTGTCCTGAAATGCAATATCCTAAAGACTCCATGTTCCTTTCTGAAGTGTCGTCAAAATCCCATTCTGCAGATGCCCTAGAGAAAAATTTCCAGTTACAGGTGCATAAATTGGGCTGGGGACTGTCCTCAGACACCAACCAGTGTAGCAGAGCTTAACAACTGAGAACTGTTTCATCACATAAAATAAAATGGATGCACCCAGTCTCTGCAGTGGGGTTGGTCCCTACCTGCTTGTAATCCTGGAACTGTTCTGGGCACTGGATGGGATGTGGCCATTTTCTTAGGTCAAAACCTTTCTAGGAACCATGCCGATGTTTTAGTTATTTGGGCTATCACACACCAGTCTTGGGCCTGTGCCCTCACCCTGCTTATTTTACTGCTATTGACATAGAGACAGAGATTCAAGGAGCATTCCTCTCCCTGACGGAGTTCCCTTGCTCTGAGCAGATTTAGTGCAAGCTGATTTATAGCAATGGAATTCCAGAAGAACATCTGTTGCTCCTGGCCACGGTGGAGCCCAGCTCTTCTGGCTCTCAAAGCAGTGAAATTACCCAATTTGTGCACTCCAGGTTTCTTTTACCTGAGTTAAAACAGCAAGCAGGAGGAAGAAAACTTGGATTCATTAAAAAGATTTGGATGGCAATAAAAGAGAGCACTGAGAAACAAGAGTAGAAGTTGGAGAAATCAATAAAAAATGGATTTGTGGGTTTTGACAGGCTGGGACATGACCAAAGTGTGAGTCTCAGAAAGTAGTTATGTGCAAGAGTCAGAAAGCACGGTGTAAGGGTATCTGACAAAACAGAAGGAAACTGCAACAGATATGATTTGGGGCATAAGCAGAAGGGTCTAACACACTCCCCAAAGCCTGGGAATTAGGTTGGAGTGAAATCTCAAGAGGCGTTTGTCTTTCTAAAAAATAGGTTACATGTGCCATTATCTTCCACTAGAGACAATTTCTTCAAAATGACAAAAGTCTTCTAATACTCTCCATTCTCGCTCTACCAGTTCAAAAAGCAGAATGCTGTGCTGAAAATATGAAATAAACACAAATTTAAAGATAGTATGTTTCCTTCCCTAAGTGCAAGGGATCCTTGCAGTCTTTGTACAAGAATACCTCATTTTGCCTTCTTACTTATATACACATAAACAGAGCAGGCTTTTGTTTATTTATTTTTAGATACTATAGATAGCTTAATTACACATCTGCTCGTTTATTCAAAATTGTCCTTGTGGGAAAAGGAGAGACAGGCAACAACACACACTTAGAACCTACTATCTTACTGAAATGCATTCATTCTAACATCTGTCAAAACATCAATTTCTGCAGTGGGCTTAGTCTTTGTCCTTTCATAGAGATTATATATTCAGCTGATTGCGGAAACAGTAAAATATGATGGTTACTTACAGAACTGCAAAAAAAGTAAGTGTAAATGAAAAATTACTTAAAATGGAAATTGTAAATTAATATAAGAATTAAGAAGTTGCAATTTAGCATTTACCTCTCTGCCCAAAATTTCAAGGAGAAGGTGTCTTCTAGTGGTTTACATCATTTCACAGAAGTTCCACAAAGAACATTTACAGCACCTCACTTAATAGCATATATATATTTAAATGAGCTGGTAATAAATGAGTTGGACTCAGATGACTAATTAAAATTAGATGAGATTTGTATTCATTTTCTTGTATGTTGATTAAGTCCAGCAGCTTCTGCATGTCATATTTGTGTAGATGTTTTGTTGAGCTACCACAAGACATTTACTCATATTGAAGCAATGAAAAAAGAGGAAGACATTCAAGATATACACAATTTTAACAAATTTTTAGGCTTCCTAGAAGATTTATGAACAACAAAGTAAAGCATCTTCAAAAATTGAAGACGTGTCTTTTTCATTCATACCTTTATATTTTCTAGCCCTGTTGGTAGCTGTATATTCACTTTGACCCATTCCCTCTTAGTCATGATGTTGGTTTCCCACAAGACCTGCTCCTCCTGTAAAATGTAGAAAACAATGTTATAAAGATAATATTTGTTCCTCCAGAAGTTATCAAGGCCATTTTTTGTCCTCCATCTTTCCATCTCCCAGCCAAACAACCACTATATACAAAGATGCTACATGTGAGAAAATAGAGTTTCTCATATTCATTTGCAATCTTGCACTGAGGTCTATTGGAGAGAGGGGAAACAACATATGCTTACTGTGGCTAAACAGACTAATAATATAACTATCAGGAGTAGACTTGGTAGAATTAAAATTAATTAGTATGTAAATTAAGCTATGTTATTGCTGAATTTAACAATATGTTTCCATGGTGTTCTCTACATAAGTTTCCTTTTCATAAATAACTGCTTATATTATGTCGTGTAATTAATTAGATTTAGTTCTCTTAGAGCTGAATTTTGGGTCTGCCAGAATTACCCAATCAATTGTGCTGAAAACTTTTTTTTTTTTTTTTTTAGATCTGTAAAGCAAGCACACAGAGTACAGCCTAACAACTTTTAGTCATGCTCTGAGCTACCTTAATCCTCCCATTTTCGTTCCACCTACTAAGGATAACAGCAGGAGTGCTAAATATGGTGATGTTCCCTTTATGCAAGCACTCCAAGCCCTTTTGATTCAATAATCTGGCAAAAGTAGCTCATACTCATTCTGCTTCTGGTCATGATCCTGCTTGAAACATACTGAGGCATAAAGGAAAGAAGGCAGAAATTTGACCTTTATATACCTTTACAAAATCTTTTCAAGAAGCAGTTGCAAAATAGAGCAAAAACAGAAAGACAGGAAAAACCTGCAGGAAAAGTTAATATAAGCTATACATACACACAGACTTACCATTACAAATATCAATATTGAGACTATTTTTAGGAAACTGCAAAGTATTGGTCATACCTTTTCCACAGAGGATACTACAGAATTAGTGGCAGTTCAGAAAAAGATGCAAAGCAGGATAAGAGTAATGGATAGTCTCTTGTATGAAGAGAAATTGAAAGTATAAAAACAATTTATCTTACAGGAGATTAATAAAAGGGGTTATGATAGGTATGTGAAATGTTATCAATACTATAGAGAAGGACTGTTATCTTTTTTCCTGTTTTGTAATATAAAAGGGAGGAGAAATGTGCTGTCTACTGCTTGATAGCTGTGAGGTCTGAGCCAGCAGAACGACACTGATATGATTTGTGATGTGCAGCCAATTAGTGCTCTTTTCCTACCAAGGCCATTCTGATATATTAGCAAAACTGGAAGATTAAATCCCTATTGAACATATGTTCAAAGACCAGTTTTGGAAAACTGCAAGACAGGGCCAAGGCAATACTGTAATTACAAACACTCAATGACAGAAGAGATCAAATTGGATGAAGCACATGCCATACTTGATTTCAGAAATAAAAGTCAGCTGTGAGTTTCCACATCAGTATAAGATATATTTGCCCACTTGTTTATGCAACATATTCAGCAAAAGTCTTTCAATGCTAAGGAGACTTCATTCTGTGTAAAACTTGCTTCATTTTACTAAACAATTCATCTTCCAAAGGAAATCTATTAGCCTACATCAGGCACATATAAGACCCAGAAGGATGATGTACTAGGAGCCATTCTGCACGGCAGGTAAAAACCATAGCCTGTGGTTAAATGTCTGCTTTTAGTTAACATACTCCCCCCCACCTGCATATAAAACCCCTCGAAACACATTTGTATGTCTTGGGGGAACACTCTGTATTTGCTGTGTATTGAACTGGATGCACCTCATGTTTACATAACAGCTTAGAAACCCAGCCCCATGACCATTTTTCTCCCAGATTCATTTTAATAGAAATAGCTGGTAGCAGTAAACTTGAGTTTTCTGTACAGTATCCAGACCTTCGAGGACTTTTATTTACACTGAAAGCTGTAAGACACCTCAGATGAACCAATATTTTAAGCAGATTTTACCCCCTGATTTTATGCAGCTCTAATAAGCCGATAATATTATTTCTCTTCCTCACAATATTTGTAGTATTCACCCTGCTTGTCATATTCTTCCACCTCTTTGCTACAAATGGGTTAATCCCAGTAGCACATTCCTTGTGTCACCAGTCTTCTTTTAAAATATGGCAGGTGTTGCTTTTCCAGTACTTTCCTTCAAGATTTATTTTGGTGATGCAGGGGAGCAGTTTCTCAAGATACCTTTACTCTATTCCCCTTACTGTGATATATTACTATCAATAAACAACTTTTGTAAAGCTAAAATGTTCCTTTTCCTCACAATGTTTTTTTCTGAGATAATGCTACTCCAATTTGAAGGATGGAAGAGAAATCATGACTTTTTATAAAATTCCCCATTTATAAAATACTTTTTTCTTTTTTTTTTCTTTTTTTTACATTTCTCTATAGATATGTGCACTGCTGTGCAACTGCACCCATTATTTTGTCCCTATTTCTCTTTTCAGAGAGTAATTTGGAACAAAGGCCTATTTGTTCCCTCACCATGATTAATGGATCAACTTTACCTTCTGCAGAGAAGTGTACTCACACGACTTTTGCAAGTGTTGTTGAACACATGGAAAAATTTTAGTGCATTAGGACACAAATATGCTTGCATGTATAAGCATTAGTATAAATTACCTTTTATTGCTTAATTTCCATATTTTTTAAAGCCATACAAGATGTAAAGACTAAGACGATAAAAGGAAGAAGAATAAGTCCATTACCTAAGGACAGTAACAAAAAAGTAATGAACAGCAAATGATAGACTCAACATTATCTTATTTGGTTTTAGTTTTTACATAAAATGTTAAAATTTATCTGTCAGTTAAGAGATGGTGAATTTTGTTAATTGAATTTAGAAACTGGGGAGTGAGATGCTGGAAAGCAGTGCCACAGAATGGGACCTGGGGCTCCCAGTCGATAGAAATTTGAATGTGAATCAGCAGTGCCCTGGCAGCCAGGAGGGCCAACCCTGTCCTGGGGGCATCAGGCACAGCATCACCAGCCAGGCAAGGGAGGGGATTGTCCCACTCTGCTCTGCAGTGGGGCGGCCTCACCTCGAGTGCTGGGGGCAGTTCTGGGTGCCATAATATAAGTAAGATACAAAGCTATTAAAGAGTGTCCAAAGGAGGGAGCTGAAAATGGTGAAGGGTCTTGAGGGGAAGCTGTGTGAGGAGTGGCTGAGGTCACTTGTTCTGTTCAGCCTGGAGAAGAGGAGACTGAGGGGAGACTTCATGGCAATCTACAACTTCCTCATGAGGGGAAGAGGAGGGGCAGGCACTGATCTCTTCTCTGTGGTGACCCGTGACAGGATCCGAGGGAATGGCCTGAGGTTCAGGTTGGATATTAAGAAAAGGTTCCTCACCCAGAGGGTGGCTGGGCACTGGGACAGGGTCCCGAGGGAAGTGGTCACACCACCAAGCCTGACAGAGCTCAAGAAGCATTTGGACAATGCTGTCAGGCACATGGTGTGACTCTTGGGGTGACCTATGCAGGGCCAGGAGTTGGACTGCAATGATCCTAGTGTGTACCTTGCAACTCAGGACATTCTATGATTCTGTGAATATTTTATGTTAGTTGAACAGTTAATATTACCAAATGGGAACGGAAACATGGACCAGAATAGAAGAAGAATTTTACAAACACATATAAGCCAGAACTACTAAAACTGGAATGGAATTAGGAAGTTTTAAGTAAAGGTTACATATCTTACAATCAACAGCAAGCTCTGAGAACCTGAGGAAAATGTGCAGGAAATTAGACAATTGGGAGAACAAAGGACATATATTACAATTAAGAGAAAAATATAGACTATGCAATTATAGCCAAGATGCTGAACAACTCTTAAGACACTGGAACAAATTGCTAACAACCTTGTAAGCAGCTAGAGAATTAGAAAGTGAGAAACCTGCATTAGCTGCTTCTGATGAGGAGCAAGTTGTGTTTAGCAGTGTAATACTTTTTTTCATCATAAACATACTTGAAAAATCAGTTACTTCACTTTATTAAGGTTTTTTAAACAATCCTGTATAACACATGCTTTAAAAAATTGTGGTGATTTGGTGTAGATGAAATTACTGTAAAATGGGTGTGCAAATAGAAGTGTGAGCTTATTTCAAAGAGGAGATGTCAATAGTTTTCTATTAAACTAAAAAAAAAATTATAATAGAGTTCTGCATAGGTCTGTTCTAGAGCCTGATATAATTATAGTGTTTACTAACTGACTGGGGAGTGTGGAGAGTGGGATGAAAAAGAAATTTTAAAACAATGTAGATAATACTATATTGGGAGGAATTACAAGCACTCTGAAGGACATAATTTGAATTTAAAATCATCTCAGTATACAGAAATCAGTTCCAAACCAAGATGACAAAGTTCAAAGACATATGAGTCACAATTAAGAAAAATCAAATGGTGAAATGCAGTAGTGTTTAATGAAGAGCAGTTTGGCAAGCCAGCAATAAAAGAGGAAAAGCTGCAGATTATCATGGACTGCAAGCTAAATGTAAGTAAACAACAGGTTACTGTTGACAAAAGGAGTCCATTTTCCCTATCCTTCTTCATATCCAACAGCAATTTAAATTCCCTCTCTTCTGATTGATACCATAATGTCCATATTAGAAAATATGATCATTCATCTTTGCCCTTGCTGCTGAAAGGGTGAGAAAAGCCAGGGATAAATTTACAACATCTGTGGCACTTGCCATCTAAGAACAGTACCAAAACTGTACATTAAGTGTAATCCAGTCTCCACGTGTGTTAGGCCTGTCAGTGTTGGGATTTAGCATGAGTTATCCAAAAACAAGAGGTTTTGATCAGTAAAAATAGTGATAGAATGTGTGAGAAAACTGCAAGGTACACACAATCGAGAGGTTATTTTGAAATGACAGCTTCCAGGACAGCAGCTCTGCTGCCTTCTGGGGTCAGAAAAAGCACTCCACTGTCACTTCTGTTTCTTACTATTGGCTAGTTTTGAAAATTCATTTGTTTTTCATAAACAACCTAATGATTCAGTAGCAAAGCATGTGAAACCCAACTCTCCCTTCATTTCAGTTTAAGAAGTCCTAAATATG
>VZRS01008169.1:41527-86228 GCA_013398055.1 Ifrita kowaldi
GGGGCAGGCATTGAAGCTACCAGCAGAAACTTATGATTCTGAAGGTTTTTTCTGGCAAATTTTGCAGTATGAGTAACTCACATCAGCTTTAAATAAGTCTATGTGCAATAAATCTACTTCTGATTGAAGGAGAAATTCAATACCTAAAACACAAAAGGGCGAAGAGAACCTGTGGAAACAGAGTGGACGGATGTAATAAATGCCGGAAAATGTTCTTCTAATGCGCATGCAAGGACCAGTTTATCAATTAATTCAATCTAGCTCCCAGTTCTATTCCAACTTAGATGTCAGTTTTCTTATGGTTTTCACTTACATAATTTGCTCTGTTTTCAGGGAAAGAAAACTCTTAAATTGGGTCCATTGATGCTGCTACTTAGGTGAACCCCTGAAATCAATATTCCTATTCTGTCTCAAGATTGCTGTGAGTGTCATACCTGGGAATTTATTGGCAAGTACTATGGCACAAAACTCAGTGTATTCTGACCAGAGCACTGATTATGTTACAATTCCTTGACACAGTAATGGGTCATAGAAAAATACAACCATGCACTTTTATATATTAAACATGAGCAAAAGCCTGGAGTTGTTTTCATGAATACTCAAAGACACAATTGGAAAGAAATAAATTATTTCCATTACCTGTCCTGATTTAAGTTATACTTTGGTTGTGTTATACTTTGGGATTTTTAGCTTCTTATCTTTGGGAACAAAGTGGATCTAATTTTTTAAATATGTGCATTGTTGGGTGATAAGAATTCAATTCCAGCATCAAGATATGAGAGCCATTAACTTAATGAGAGCAGCTCGACTGCTCTTGCTTTCATTTAAGTAGCAGTAAAAAGCATCAATACTAACCTATTAAACCAGGCTTTCAAAAGAGAACATCCTAGCATTAGAAAGTCTCACAAGGTAGGGGAGGTAAGAAAGATGGAAGTAGTTAGCATTGCTAACTGACATTTGTGTTTCATTCTGACAGGGCTCTTTTAGCTACTAATAGGTAGAATAGAAAACTTACTGCTCTAAAACTTGGGCAAAGCAAAGCAGGTGTTTAATCAAGAACTTTCCAGTCATCTTGAGTGAATGACATATTTTTTAATGTATATCCATAGAAAAAAACATCTATTTTCTTATTTCCATAACAGGAAGAAGGCTAGAAAAGCTGTTATTATAAATCTTGCCCCCAAAATCTGAAACTATTTTAATTCTGTAACAGCTGGGTTTGTCCTTGGAGTCTTATTGCAGAACATTCACCCACCAAATTAGTTTATAGCTGAGATGGTGAGCTCCCAGGTTTGGCAATTGCACAGACCAGTGGAATGGTACCAATTTACTTTTTGCACAAACTAACTCAGAGGACAGGCATGCAGCAACATGTGTATCTTCTTGCATTTTGTCTGGTAACACCTGGGGTGCCATATGCTTACCTTCTGGAAATGAACACATGTTTCTCCTTACCTGATTCATCAGCAGTACTGCCTTGAGAGCACTGCTATCTGCTGCGGAGTAGTGAAACTGAAAATGGCAATTCTTGCTGGAACAATGACACATGGAGCTGTTTAGATAAGCACTTTCACATAATGAATTGTGATCAGCTTCTAACCACTCAAAACGGCCTGAAGAATAAATGAAAGGAAATAAAGGTCACTTTTTCACAAAACACTTTTTTTTTTTCTCAATTTTTGAAAGTAAGGACTGCTCTCTTGTAATTACACCAAAGACCCATCCAGCAAGAATGAAATCTGATCATCATGCTGATGATGTGACTTGGATGTCATCTGTTTCCTATTAAATAGATATATATATATATCTTTTCATTTTACTCAGATAGCCCCAGCAACCAAGAATTACAGCAGTCGATAGTATCTCAAAGTTTTTACTTTGCATGTTAAAACCTGCAAGAAGTCCCAGCTCAGCCTCCTTACATTTACAACCATTGAATATCCAATGACAAATATGTGTGGAAACTGGGCTTTCTTCCCACTGTGGTTTCCAGGAAATATGCTTTTTACAGCAACGCTTGAAAAACAAAACAAAACAAAAAGGCAGTCTGCATTACTGCCACAGGAAGCAGTCCCATCTGCACCGTGTAATCAAGGTCTTTACTTCTCAGCCAGAACTTCTGCAACAAAATGCTGGAAGCATATTGTCTTTCCATCTGAAGCAGAAAAGCAATTTGTGCTCTTCTTGACCTACTGGCCCTTATAAAAGCATTCCTACAGAGATCTAAAGGAGTACTCCATTCCCTCAACAGTGTCTATTAGTTTTCAGAAATAAAAAGGCTAAATATTTTTTACCAAATATACCAGCTCTTTCCCCTGCCTCCTGAGTCACTGATTATTTTGCTGCCTTCTGCAGCAACTATTAAACTAATAAACAAGGACTGATTAAGGGTCTTAAGCTTGCAGTTTCTGTGTTTATTTCTCTAAATACAACTTATCTCAAATGAAAATGTTACAAAATCTCAAGGTGAAGGAAGAAAGCGTCATTTCACAAGAAAAATGCTGATTTTTATAAAGGACAATGTACTTTTCTTTTTGTTGCCAGTTTACTCTTTGTGTTATGCAATGATTTACACTGTAATATATTCCTGCAATTGCATTGGAATTAAGCTTGTAATTTCATGCCTCAGCAACTAGCCTTGGTGTAAGGAAATATTATAGATTTAACCCAGATTTCTCTTGGACAGACATCAATAAAGCATCTACTCTTCTATGACTACTATCTTGTGCATAAGAGAAATATACAACACTAGAAGATATGCTACCAGTTCTTTATCTAACTTCAGATGTCTCTGATGCCATTATAAAACCAAACAATTTTAGTTTCTGAGCCCAATGGTGATTAACATTCTTTTCACTCTTTCATTTCAAGTACCTGAATCTTTAAAAGCAGGGCAAAGAGGAGTTGACATGTTTTTTTGACAAGAAAGAAAGAAAGTGCATAGCACTAGATAAACCAAAGTTCTATGAAGCATCCAGAATGTTCCTTTGTCCAAAGAGGGATGCTTCCTCTTTTTTAGGGAATACATTTTATGCAAGTATTGTGATTGCTTCTGCGAAAAATTGAGGCCTTTTCATAAATTAAGTCTACAGAAACTGAAAACTGACTTTTAAAATTTTTTCTCACCTCTTCTCTGTGGCCTCTAAAAGCAGAACAGTTTAACTGGACAGACTATAAACTTTCCTAAAATACTTGTTTCCCTTCTTTAAGGGATTTTTTTTAATTATTATTATTTTTATACAAAATTTATCAAGTAGCTTTGTAATGACTGGGACCAATTTTCTTTCATTTCTTGAAAATTTGCAGCTCTTCCTTAAGGTCTGAATTTCCCTCAGTACAGCACACTGCACAGCATATTGCTGTGTTTATGCTCTGACTTTCCTTATGTCTTGTTCTCTTGAATTTTCATTACTTTCTCTTCCTGATGTTCCAAACTCTCCCTTGTTTCTAGAGACAGAACAGGGATTCCAGTGGCAGTAAGGCTGTTGAGTCAGTGATGTGTATATCTGAGATGGGGGTCTAGTTTCCAGGATGAAGAATGTACACTTTAATATCTTCCCATAAAGTCTTTTATTTTCTGCACATGGCTACTTTGTCAGGCTTTAGCTGAACAGTTTTTTTCTTTCAGTCTTGAAGGAAAATTTTGTCTCATGAGTAAAACCTTCTGAGTCTTGCAGAAAGATCAGCCACGGACTCCACTGGGGCTCAACTAAGAAGCAAATTACTGCTGGGGTGGCCCAGGGCCTTCTCAGAGCTGGGGTGAGCTAGTGAACCTGCCTGTATCCTGCTATGCTGAAAACTAAAACTCTGTGAATATTTAGTTGCTTGGTTCCCTTTTAACCACGTTCTGACTCAAATATCATCAGTCCCACTTCAATCCACAGGATTTTTATTTCACAAATGATGTAACTTTGAATCTATCATACTAGTGTTAGAGTGACAACCAAGACTCCAGTTTGAGCTGAGCCACAGAGTGGAACCTTTTCTTTTCTGGCAAGTTCTATTCCCCAGCAGAGAACAGTTTGGTGTCTGAATCAACACCCTGCAATCTTCCCACTCAACCATTTTGAAGAAAAAAGAGGTCAAATCTGAACTGCCATTGTTTCTGCTCTTTAAAGATGAATTTTAATGAATACACAAATCCTGGGTGAAATCTTGAATGAAAAAAAAAAAGAAGAAGAAAAAGAGAGAGAAAAAAAGTTAATGAAATAAAGTCACAATCTAATGATTTCTGGATTTGCATGTTTAAACTTGAGGGACTTCTATCGCTGGTTATCTGAAATATTGATCCTTTGACTTCTTTTAGCATCTCCATTTTTCTTATGCAGAGAATTTGTTTCATTTTTTGCTTTTTAAACAAATGTTACTCTAGATGTAGGAAGCTAGCTTAATCCAATGTAAGAAACATAAACTATGGAAACTACAATAGCATACATGAAATATCAATAAAGAAAACAAGAAAAAAGTATTTTCTGAACAGTATTGCAGGGGAATACAAAACCTCTGTAAGAACTTTTGACACTAGAGAAATTAAGAGGAAAAATTATAGAGAAATTGCCAACTATATAAAGCTAGAGAAACAAAGCAATAAAGGATCAAAGAAAAAAAGTCTTCCAAGGACAGAAAGTATTTTATTAAATATAAGGATACCAGCAAGGGAGGATTGTTCAAAGACTATAAGAAATCTTTACTTTATAAATATAATTGTCTAGACCTCTGCTTTATAATTTTCTTACCTCTCTTCTATTTATAGAAGTGAAAGCTTTGATCAAAATCAGAATATAAAGCTTAGTCAAGCTCTATTTGCATTGCAAGTTTGAGCCCGCAAGCATGGCATTTTGCAGTTTGCATACCATTTCTTTACTTTTTAAACTATTGTTTTTCAATATTCAGCCTCTTCATTTATGTCTCAACACATCTGCATGAATAGAAGTACTGAATGCATTGAGAGGTCAGCAATCACAGATTTTTCAATACTTTTCAATGTTAATGATGAATTAAATTCTGTGTATTGTTTTGATGCTTGTTTCTTCGCACATTTTTGTTTTTTTCTTTATGACTTGGAAGCACAGGGAATGTCCCCAAGCAGTTGGGGAAATTCAGCCTACTCAGCTGCCTGTGCATATCCATACAATAATGCCCAAGCACCTATACAGCAAATATTTCCAAATGTGTTCTCTTTCCATTTACAGTGCTTGTAATATAGTCCTGTAAAAGCCACTTACAGAATTCCAAGGTTTTTTCTGTTTTCAATATTGCCATAAAAGGGAAATCCACACCCGTTACTAGCCCTTAAGGTGTCATGTTAAGGTATGTACAGATACAACAGGTTTCAGGGAGGTTTTTCAAATAAAATCAAATGAAAAGTCTCTTTTTTGTTAGATACCCCAGTGGAAACTGGAAGATGATGTGACTTTTTCCTCATATTTAAGGTGAAAAATATCTGCTTTACTCTATGCTCTCCATTATACATACCTGCAAAATTTCATTTTAACACTGTGTATACACTCAGGTTCTTTTGCTTGCTATTCAATAATAATTTGACTTACAGTTACTAGAGTGTATTGAAATGCATGCTAAAATTTATTTTAAAAATCTTTCTTAAAATGAAAACAATATCTAACATTCGTTCTGCTTCTATCAATGAGATGTGCTCCATTTCTGTGGGTTCAAAGTTCAATCAGTAATCTCCACACTATCAGTTCTTCAGAGCTGCATCACAAACTGTACTATTACAACTAGCACTACTTGACCCCTCTGAAGGCAGTCCCAGTACACAAGGCAAACACTTAGCAGACAAGACAATTCCATCTCATAATAGAACACTAAGAGATTTACATCCATTCAGCTTTCAAAAACCTTTCCCATAAACCCGTAGACACATACTACACGGTGACATCCAAAACAAGTGATGCTCTTTTATTCTTAAAATTGCAGCTGGGCTAATTTTATTGGTTTTAAGGGTTGGAAACTATTTTGTAGAATAATGGTTTATTTACAGTTCCCCTAATAAAAGGTTTAAAATGAAACTCCAGACTGTACCCTCAAGAACAGCAGTACTACACAAGTCAAACTGCCAAGTATCAAAATCAAAACAAAACAGAAAAAAAACCACACACAAGGGCTGTGGGCTTCAATGGATTTGATTTAATTTAATTTCACCAAATTCTTGCACAGATCTCATAAAAATAATAAACTGGAGAATAAATCAACTATTATTTTGGAATTCTTATGTTAAAATATTTCATGGATACCTGAAAAAATTTCATTAATTCTTACAATAAAATATTTCATGTCTTACCAGCAGGAGTGCTCACAATGCCCTTATTAAACGGCCAAAAGAAAACCTAACTTAAGTACAAAATACATACAATTACTTTTTGTAGTTTCGTTCTGTTTTGGCATTGGGGCACCATCTTGCCCTAAAAAGCATTATATTCTTCATGACAGATAGTAGTTTTGAGTTAAATTAAATCCCCACCTTCAGTCTTGTTGCTCCAATCCTTCAGGAAAGAACAGGAGGCAATCTTGTGCCCAGCTTGCAGCTGTGCCCACTGAGCAGGCTTAGCTGGCTGGTCTGAGTGCCACTCGCATATGCCAAGCTCAAAACTGGAAACCTGTGGTGCTAAAAGACAAAGAATAACAATCACTTCCTCAGAAGTCATTATTTATGAGACCATTCCCCATTAGAAAAATATGCTTATTAAACTCCTTGACAACATTTCTGCTTTTTCAAAAGGTTACTTCAAAAGCCCTGTGTATCCCTGATTGCTGTCCCGTATTTCAGCCTGCCATCTTTAATTATTCTAAGAAATCATTTCCTCAAGACAGATGATGCTTTCAAAGCAATGGAGTGCTATTTATGTTAGCCAGTCATCACAACCTTCATGAATTCAATTCCGCAGAGACAGTTGCCAGGTAACATGAAAACTGACACGTAATAATAAGAAATACCTATTTACTTTCTAGATGATAGCTACAGAAAAATCAATTTTAACTGAGAGGCTAAAGTCAGCAGCATCTCCACAATACTTGTAACAGAATACTTCTTTTTGGAGACAGAAAGGTTCTGAAAGCATCACCACATATTTTCAAGAGCTTCTTTAAGGGCACAGCATGCCTGACTAATCTAGTTGCCTTCGGCAATGGTCAGGATTTTAAGCAGGATTGAACTATGATAACGGAAGTTCCATTTCTTAATGTGATTGCAGGGGAAAGGTAATCTCCTGGTTAAGACACACTAATAAATAGCAGTCAGGATATCTCAGAGAAAACATAGAGATTCCTAACTATACAGAGAAAACAATTTAAGGTCAGTATACACAGTTACTGTCTCCTTCATCTGAGAGACATTGTATTATTCACATTACTGACATCTCAGTGAAATGGCCTGTCCAGACAGTGCTGCAAACCTTTCATTTCTTCCTTCTTCAGTGCTGGATAAATGTGCACTTTTTTCAAACCATGTATATTATGTGAGAAAAAGCTTGTCAAAAACTTGTTTTCCATGGAAAATGCAAAATTCCACAAGGGTCTAGAAAAGGATGGATTTTGTCAAATTTCAACATGCAAAAGAAGTTGCAAATTCTTTCAAAATGAATCAAGATCTTCTTTTAACACGTTTGAAGTATTGATACAGAACATTTTGAATCATTCTGTGGGGTTTTTTAAATTTAGTTTTAGACATTTTTGAGGTTTTGTTTGACAAAATACCCATTTCCCAGCTCTTAATTCTTCAGCATGTCAGACGACAGTAAGATTAGTATTTTGGATTTTCTGACTCCCATCCCTGTAGCTGTTCATCTCAAATACCCATTTCTGTAATATTAAAGGCTATATCTTTACAGGATTAGAATTAACTAAGGAATTAAGATTTTGTCAGTTGAAGTATTCATACCGGATTTTTGTCAAAATTTATACATTATAAGTAATACATACATAATTACTTCAGTTTCCTGAAAAAAAAACCCGTAACTTTGCAGTGAGGCTTTGTCACTTCTGTGTTACAAGTAACTTAAGGAGGACAAAAGCCTTATTCTCTCTTATAGCATTCCACTTTCATGCCTCAGAGCTCTTTGCTTTCATCTCTATGTAGAGATCAGAAGGACAGTCTTAGTGGGGTTCTTCACACATATAATTCTTTGTGAGTTGAGAGGGAATTCTGCAGAGCAGCCACTTGGATAAGAACATTAAGCCATTGCACAGAGGGTCTACTAAAGGTATAATTAAAGGAGATTTTGCATTGTGTGTTTCAGAAAATAACTTCAATATTTTCTATTTTACAGCCAAAGTATTTTTTTTTTCTGCAGCCCATATTCAAATGTATAGCAAAGAGCTGTGCGGGTTTTGAGTGATAACAAACTATTTGGCAGCTGTTGGGGAAACTCCAAACTGTAGAGTATCTTAAACTGCTACATTGAAGATAGGGTTTTAACTGTATTTTTTTCAATGCATGAAGTTTAGTCTTTAGCAGAACTGGACAACAGACTGAAGTAAGACAGTTTGGGAGACAGGGGAGGGATAGAAGGGAAGGGAGAACTTAAAGCATAATGAAATTACTTTTATATTTAACAGTCACAGTTTACATCAAGAAACTCCTGAAAGCACAAATATTTAAGATATTTGACTCACAACCCTTAAAGCATAGTCCTACTAATGAACACAAATGCAGGTCATCTCTTATGTGCATTTACACTGGGATTAAAAATTATGAAAGGTACATTAAAAATGCAAATTTTAACTAGAAATTTCATGAAATTAAAGTGGTTTGCATTAAGAGTCTACTCATCCAGACATTCCACAAGGAGTAGAGAAAAAATTATTTCAAATTCAACCAACCATTAGTCTGACCTTTTGTTTTAATTATTGGAAAATGTTCTGTAGTAACAGTCCTCTTTCAGGGAGAAAAGTAAGATTCTTTGACCCTGGTTTTGGCTGCTGTGAGCCATTTAGATGTCACCTAATGAAGTTGACTTCTCCTAATGAGGAAACACAGGATAAGAACTGGCTCTTATTAGAATATACCTGAGGCACTTAACAGTGCAGCAGCTCAATCTGTAAGCCACAGCATGCAGCTCAACAGCTGGCATGTAAGGTAAGTTTAACACCTGGATTTATAAGACATGGTGAGTACATATACCAGTTTCTTTTTTTTTCTTTTTCCATCTCTTTGAGACAGTATTTCATATCTATAGCTGATTGGTTTTGATTGTTTTTTTTTTTGCTTTAGAAGAGCTGTTTTGAAAAACTCAATATATTTTTACAGACAGATGTACATCCTCTGGCAAGAACTGGGTAAACAAGTACACAGATTTCTCGAATTTAGCAATGCATTTTTTTCCACTTTATGCTAGCCTTTTATCTGCAGAAATCCTCCAAGAAGCAGAGGTTATTCTCCAGAGAAGCTGGGTTAAAAATCCTATATTTGTCATCTTTACATTGAGGAAAAATTTCAAATTCCATTTCAAATTCATTTTTTCAAAGAAAGCACACTGTATATTTTCTGAGTTCACAGGCAAGAGTACCCAAAATTTTAAATTAGCATCTTTGCCTTTCGATTAATACAGCTAGAAAAGCTCTACAAAACAGAAAAGCAAGTTGCGCCCTGGCATGAAAATATTCATATAATATTTACTTCTATAATTCTCCACTGTAAGAAAGTTTTAACATGGGGAAGATGACATGATCAAGTTTAGGTACCTGAAACTTCATTTCCCCAATATAGATCCCCTTTTAACTAAATATGCATGCCTGCTGGCATCATTAAATTAGGGTTTGTATCTTGCTTTTAATGTGATCTGCTTGCAGCTGCTCAGCACTCTACGATAGTAATACCCACGTGCATCTCTTTTCAACAGTTTTTTCCTGTGGGGAAATCTATAGAGCACTGTTTAGGAGCATGGTACACACAAAACCAACCATGTAACCTAGCTTGGTCTGTGTCAAACATTGCTTTCCATATCTCAAGTTAAGTTTAAAGTCTAAACCCTCTGTGCCTGTGCCAAGAATAAGAGAAAGGAAAACAAAGAAGGTGCTTTGAATCAGGACTGCGCTCACCTGAGGATGTGACACAGGTGCCACAGGGCAGTACTCTTGTGTAATACAGAGCAGCCAGCAACTTAATTTATGCTGGGATGGGTAGCGTTCCTTTTCCATGAAAATACATTGGGTTGAAAAGGGAAAGAGGAAATGTTTTGCTAAAGAATCCTGGCATGCAGGGATGGCCTGACTGCAGAGATGACTGGCCTGACATTACAGCTCCTGGATGTAGCAGAGCAGAACAGCATAACCCCACTGCGCAGCTGAGGATCAGGACCTTCGCGCATTTAGAAATACACGAGTGCCTTGGGAATCTTCCTAGTCAGCTCCAAAGCTTTTCCTGATCTGGCTGAACACATCAATTCTTCCTCCAAAAACAGTAGATCTTTTTTGCCCACTAAGCCCTACATTTATAATGTATCAGATTTCTTAAAGTATTTATCGTCTTTCTTTGTAACTGTGTTTAGATGTGAGAAGACAGATGATTGTTTAGGGAAATGAAAATGAGCCAAATGAAAACACAGTGTTAAGAAAGCCCTTGAATAACAAAAGGCTTTCCATTGTTTTTTCTTTTCTAATCCAAGGAAAAGACAAAGTAAAGTGATCTGGCTCCTGAAAAACGGGTATTCTTACCACATGACAAAGAACATCCTTCACTGAAGGTAATATCATCAATGGCAACAGTTTCACCTTGTCCCTGGGTCTCCACCATGCCCCAAAAGATAACCTAAAGAGATTAACAGCAAATCAACAAGAAACAGAATTTACCAGTGTCACAGAAAAAGCAAGAGCACACAGTATATGCCAGTCTAGACCATGGAGTTTCCATTGGAAATGCGAGAACTCTAATCACACATTTAACAATTTTGAAGGATTACCATCCTGGCTTTTTCACACAATTGTGGCTTTTTCACACAAGCACAGATATGTAGTCCAATAATCTAATTCAATATTAAAGTAAAATTCAACAGGAAGGATCTGAAAATCACAATAAAATGCCTTAAAACCTAAGCAAGGATCATGATTGTTAAAGAATAAAACAGAAAACATTTTGTGTTTTATCAAGCCATTATTCAAGGAGAGACTGGAAATGTGAACAATTTCTGGTTGATTTCAGAATTTCTCAGAAACCTGGAGGAAAGTCACGGCAAAAAACACCATTATTCAGAAGTCTTTCATCAAGTTTTTAGCCAAAACAAATCTTGAGGAGTACTTGGTCAACCATTACTCTGCTCTAATGTTACAACAGAGATATTTGTTTTCCCTACCAAAGTCTTCTATACAGAAAAATTTACAAATATTTTACATTTCCATCTTAAGGGTAGATTTCAATCCACATTTGTAAGTGTACAGACTGTCACAGGTTTTCTGCAGTGGTGTACAAGAGAACTGACTGATCAATCACAGTCCTTGGGAAAACACAACAAAAAAACCATACCAATCAAAACAACCCAACAAATCAATCTTACGAACAACATTCCTTAAATTATTCCCTAGCCACATCTTGGGATGACACAGCTCCAAGATTTTCCAGAGTCTTGGAGGCACAATCTACCTAGAGATACAGTCTAGCTCTTAATAAGGAATTCACAGTTTTAGCAATAATTTTTCAAATATTACCTTGAGAGTTCAGAAACAATGTTCGGCATAGTTTAGCATATTGATGCTGAAAACATATAAATTATCAAGAATTGAGTTTTTCACTGTACAAGATGACACAACTTATCCAATTATTTGACCATTATGTTATGAGTTGGAATTGTTTTGAGGGGACTAATCTTTTGTCTTTTGTTTCTTTCTCTGAAGCTGCAGTTGGCTTGCACAAGAAGAATGGCAGCCATATCCCACCCAAGAATATGTTTATATGACTGAAATGCAGCATCGTGGAAATTCACTCATTTGATTTAGTTCAGAAAACAGTATTTTGAATTCCTGAATTCTGCTGCAATGATATGCGTGGTTAATGTGTACTTTCATGACATCATCACTAGAAGGACAAAAAGTGTGTTCATATTTTCTGTTTCTATCATTACATGGTTTCAGATAAGCTTCTAAAACAATATAGTGCACTGTTTTATAATTAGAAAGAAGAAACAAGAAATATTATTTAGTATCAATGATTTGACAAATAATTCACCTTTGCACAGAGATGCTTCATTGTGAACTCAAAATTCCGTTATTAAAAGCTTCATTTTTAATATATATCTTTCTGTAGCTTGCAGTTGGGTTTTCAGAGATTTTATTATAAAGTGAGATAAAGAGACTGAGACAATGCTAAAGAGGGACTAGCTCACTTTGCTGATCCAAAATCAGAGGCTGCTTCCAGTTCATATTCTGTTATAGCACATTAAGTCTGTATGAACTTGTGTTTCCCCAAAACTCATGAACAGTCTCTCAACTTCCCCACTTCCAGAAGAAAATATTACTAGATGCCTCCAGCTGCTCTTGTGTCTAAAAAAGATTATACAGGCTTTAACTGGTGCAGATACCCAGCTGATCTCCCCTGAGTTCAGTCCAACAATAACCAAACTGACTCACATCCAAGTTTACTCCAGAAAGGAATCATTCCGTTTTCCTTCTCACACAAAACCTAGAGTTCCTTAAGCTCGCAAGTCAGTAACAAAAAGAATCTATTTAGTGGCACTTTTTGCTCATAACTGCAATGATCTATATCTATGCAATATCTGTGAACACCAGAGCAAATTAACATTGTGGCTTCATTAGTGGGATGAAAGCTGTAGTGGGACTGTAGGTGGGATCAAGCACAAGCTGGGCTGACTGCATAATGCAGCCACAAGGACAGATTGCCCGGACAGCAGCAAAGTACGAGGCAGAACAGGAATCAAGCACAAAGACAGAAATGAACCCCAGGCCTAGAACCCTTTCACCCCAAGCCTAGAACCCTTTCCCTCAATGAATTCTAGGACACAGAAATTTGTTCTCAGTAAATAGAGAGGAAAAGTAGCTTAGAAGAGAAAACCATTACGCAGTCCTACAAAACCCAGCCAAAACAGACATAGAGCTTGCTGCTGGTTCAGTAGTTAAACTACTGACAATCTTTGTATTTCAGAATTCCACAAAATGGAGATTTTTAAATGCCAACACAAAATTCTGTAACCCATAAATACAATCCAGACTCTTAGTAGGAAGACACTTAAACAGTCAGCATCAAAATGAGCAAAGAAAATAAGCAGTGGAGGTTCAGAGGTTGATTTTAACTAACATCTCCCTTCAAATGTGTTTGTAAAATTGACAAAAGTATTAAAGCACCCTATTTCAAAGTGATTTGTACATCCAAATAAAAATTATCTGTCTCCCATATTTTTTTTCCCATAGAATCATTAATAATCAAAATTTTATCTTGAAAAATGCCACAGGTATCCCTGTAGGCTAAGTATCTTGTCATATAAAAGAACAAGTGCAAAAGGGCAGGTGAATTGCATTCACTTCTATGACAGTGACATCTTGCAAATTGTCACTGGAGCAAAATGTGCAAACAAAGAAGAAAATTTACTCAGCTTCAGACTCCAGGTTTTGTGAGGGGTTAAGCTGTATTTCTTAAACCAATTGTAATGATTACTGCATTAAATTTGACACCTGCCTCTTTCAAGATGGACTCTGCCCATCAGTTTACTTGATAGAGGCCAAAGGATAACCAGGTTTGCAAGCAATGATCTAATTAGGATTTGACCTAGCAATTCAGAGGAAGTAGATGCTATATTATAGTAACCATTCCCAGACTTGGTCAATTTTCCAAGTAATATGAAGGGTGAAAAAAATAAATCTAGAGGTAAACCCTCCCAGTACAACCTCAGATTGCTATACATACACTCACATCAGGTAGAGGTAAATTATTAACCAATACCAACATTGATACTTGTGTTGAGTTGGGCACAGGTATTTCGCAATATACATTCTCAGAAGGGTTGAGCAGGCCAGCATTACTTCAAACATCAAGATCCTGTTGGATGCTTTAGCACAATATGCAAGTCAAGTAATTTTGTTATTCATTTGGTGTATCGAAATGAGGTTGTGCTGCTATGCCTTCAGGTTTGTATGCTAAGCAACTTCACAGTAGCAGCTGCAGCAGGAAAGGCCTCTCATTTTCTCCTCTGCTCCCCACTTTCTCTCCAGTATTATACATGACAGAGAGTGTACATCACCCACAATATTATAGCCCTAAGTAACATTTACTGTGCTAATGTGTTTTGTAAATGCACATGTAAAAACATTTAAATAGCTTATGACATTTGCATTGCTTTTCAGTAGCTTTCAGCAAAATAAATCCATACGCATGTGTTCTGTTACAAAGGCCCAAAGCTGCAATTAATAGTTGAGTACAGTGTTTGGCACCTGCAGCACCCCTATAAAAATAAGTATCTCATAGTATAAAATGCTGTTTCCTATACAAATGAAACCTTGAGTTTATCAGTCCAGTTAGACTGCAGCTAAGAGAATACTGTATTGAAAGTTAAGATCACAAGTATATCACCTCTGTGGGCTGGTAGATAGTTTGTGGCTCAATGAGACAGACTGTTTTATTTAAGACACACGCACAGTTTAAGCAAAGTTTGATGTTAGTTTTAACACCATTAAGAGATAAGGAGAAGCTGCATTTGCTAATGCAAACTATGATCTTCAAAATGGCTTTTTTCTGGTTTACCTCATGATAGTGCTTTCTTTCCATTTAAAAATACTTAGTGCTGACCTATTAAAAAGGCCCACAGCTTATAACCCATTTAAGAAGTGTCCTTTACAGCAACCTCAATTTACTAACCTCATACTTTTCAGTGCTATTGATTGTGATGTTATTTATATTCCACTGATTTCGTAGTTCTCCAGAAACTTGCCAAATATTTGTAACAGTATCTTCAGACTGCTTTTGAAGCCCCACCATCAACGTTCCACTCATTTGACTGACCCAATAATGAAATCTAATCTAGGAAAAATAAGAACATCTGGTTACTCTAGGGAAGTACTATGGCAAAGAATGTAATACAAGGACTGTGCATCAAAATACCTGGCAAATGTGTTCTTCATCAGTTGGAAGGAAAACATTTGTCCTTAAAGTTGCAGAAGATGATTGCATTTCAGAGGACAATGAGAGGAAATAAGCTATTAAATGGAATAGAAAGAGAAAACTTAGAAGCTTGGATAAAAAACCAACAACAAAACAAGAGGAGCAACATGCACAGGTATAAATTAATAACCAAAAAGCCAGCTAGAATTGCTTCCCCAGAAAAGATTAATAGCACTTGTAGCCATTGTGTTCCAAGCTTTTTTTCATGTTCAATATTGTCATGGTATTGCTCCATTGTTCCAGCCAAAATTTTAAGTAGAATTCCAAAATGTTTCATGTGGTGATGTCTTGAATACTCAACTTGGAAGTTCAAAATTTTGGGACAAAGTGAGACTAACTCAGATCAAAGACTTTAAACTCCAATTATTGAATAGATAACATATTTCATGCCTAAACATCAAACTGCCATCAGCAACAATACACATTTATCATGGCAGTTCAGGTCTTTGAGGAGGTGGTGGAACATGGGAGAGAAGACTGTGGTGTTTTTATAGGTTCTGCTGGTGTTCAGACAGGTGTCTGGTATCTGGCTGCTGGCAAAATTCCCTCACTGCTGAGAGAAGGTTGTGTACACGTTCCCAACATAAAAAGCTGTCTTCAGAATTTCAAAGCTACCATTAAAGATACCATTATCTTTCATTTACAAAACAAGCCCTTGCATCACTTGAAAGTCTAACAGCTCAAGAGGAGTCAGTGAACCGTGGTTGTTGTCATGACCTTAGATTGATTGCGTCTCTTCCTAAAAATATAGTTTCAGATCATATGAAAGATGGAAGGCAACCACCCTTTTTTAGGATATCAGATACTGGAAGTCAAAATTTATCTCTTCCTGAACATGAAGATTTCTAAGATGTTAGATGTTAAAGGATGCAAGAGGAAATATAAAGAATAGAAAAAGACTCAATCTATTTTTAATCCTTTTTCTTCCTTTCTCTTCTCCTTCCCAAACTCCAAACAATGTCAAGTAAACTGTTGTCCTCTGACATTAACATTCTAATGAACGGAGGAAGATGAAAGAGAAAAAAGTGAAGTGGGACTTGGAATAAAAAAAAAGGAATTAAGAAAAATAATTTAAAAAATTAATTACAAAAATATAATTACATTAACAAAATATCAGAGAATAAATCAAAACATCTAAATACTTAATTTATTAAACTACCCACCTTGACCTCTCATCCTTATGTGGAACTGGAAAGCCCCTGATGAAGCACCACCAGCCCAGCGCAGGGCTGGAGCCACCTGAGCAATCCCCCACAGAGGAACATTTTGCAGCCTGATACCAGGGCAATGGCCATGCTGCCCCCAGGTTTTAGACCTTTCCTGACTGCTCAGACAGCACTTTCAGAGCCTGCCAGCTGCAAGGATATTGTTCCTACCCACAACAGATGGCTTGGTGCCTCTGCAGAGCCCTGTTCCTGACTCCAATCTGTTCCCTTGGATGTTAGCTTCCATGAAATTTTGAAATTTTTTCTTTTAGTTCTCCGAAAATAAATGTGTCCAAGAGTCAAAAATTTATTTTTCACCTGCCACAGGAATTTTTACACAGATGGGGCAGAAACAGTAATTTTAAGAAATTCTTTGAACAGTCATTTCACATTGGACCTTTGCATAGAGAATAGTTTCAGCTAGAAAAACCAGGTTGAGTTTTGGTTTGGGTTTTTTTCAAAGTGGTTGTCACTGGTCTGTTCAATTATTTTTCAGTGAAAAAAAAAGAGGCATGAGAGACAGACCTAAAGACATGTTTTGGGTTCTAGTAAATGATTGCATAAATCTTCAAAGGAGTTAAATTTACCAAGGGATCTTTGCTTTTCTGCTAATGTGTGTGTATTATCCTGATGGCAGGACGTCTTCCCTTTAACACTCTGCCATAGAGCATACTTTGCTCAGTTGTCACAATAGAGAATCATTTCTGGGTTTTAAGCAGGATGCAACATAAAACTGATTACATAGTCTGTTGAGTCACCAGCAGTGGGAAAACTCGACTCACTGCCATAAGAAGATAAATATTTCCTAAGCGATTAGAACCAGCATTTAGAAAATGAAAGTACAGTTTAGACATTCTCCAGGCAGAAAAATAAAAGCAAATTAATAAAATATATTTAAATCTCCTTAGCTATTCAGTTCACAGATCTGAGTACACAACCTCTCAGAAAGCTGAATAGCTACAAGTATTCGAGCTTCCTGCTACCTGAATAAAATAACTTAGATCAACATGAGCACTGCACAATTCAGACCTGGCAGACACAACAGTGACTGAATGCCCAAAACAATTCAATGTGAACATACAGGTGACTGAACAGTCTATAACACACTTCAGTAGATGACGCCCAATCTTTTGCTGGTTTTGGCTGTCTATATAAGCAAAATTTTCCTTTCCCCACCAGTTTTTTGCAAGATAAGGGTAACCTATTTCATGATTATAGGAGTATTTTTCTGGCCTTTGTTATGTCCTGATGTGGTGTGTACTACTAATCATGCACAAATCCTAGAAACTTCAACTACAGCAAGACTGTTGTCTGGCTAACCTGTTTAGATTCTAGCCAAGAGTTTGCTATATTTGTATTCCATGGTACTTTTGGGTTGTTTTAATGTGTTTCTTGATGAGAAGTGTTTTATTATTTTAAAGATAAACTATTTCACAACTTGTATACTTGAAATAAAGCTTAAGTTTATGAAAAAGGTTTGGCAGCTGCTCACATTTTTGTGCCAGTATCAATCAGTGCTTATTTAAGAGCAAACTTATCTTTGGAAGCATAATACACACAGCAGGATGTGCTTCTGTGAAACACACAAGCAAAACCTGAAGCTGCTAAAAGCATATCACATGTATAAAGTTTCCTAATCGCAGAGTATCATGAGAGTGATCCACTGTGAAATGAGAACTTGCAGGAAAAGGTAGAGTGAGGTTTTTGGTTGTTGTTTTTTTCAATAAAAATTTTTAAAATTGGGTTCCATTTTCATCTGCTGATTTCTAAGCAAGTTTTCCCTTCATTCACCTTGAAATGACCAGTTTATACTCATCAGGTCAGGGAACTTCTGCCTGTTAGGTACCTTATGCAATGTGTAAGAGATGATACTTTAGAACAGTGCAGATTTCCACACTCCCAGACCATCACAGTTTGGGAACAAGGTGTAAAGCACGTGGGCTAATCACACCACCACTTGCATCGCACATAGGATTATCTTCTTGTACGTGCTCCAACACTGCATGCCTGCCTCCAGGTGCTCACAATGAGGGCTGCCAAAGCACTGCTTGTGCCCAGGAGAGATGAGAGGGTGTGGGTGGAGATGAAGGGAAAGAGAATAACAGAAAATATGGAGAAGAGAACTAAACAGTTGTTGTATTACAGTATGCATTACAGAAGGAAAAGCAGGTTAATTTGGCCATAGGACAAGTATAAAGGGTATATACTGTCTGAGAACAGAGAAAAGGAATTACTTAGTTGACAGACAGTCTTCAAGGCAAAGTAGAATTGTAAGAAGATTTAGAAAGAAGCTGGCTCAAAAACAGACTGTCAAAGCTTATTCTGTCTCCAGATACAAAGTCCTCTTCTCTCAAAATATTTGGAACAGTAATACTAGCCACAGATAACAGATATACACAATCCAGGCATTTACCAGTCCAAGAAAACATGAAAATATGTCTCAAAACTTCTAAACTTTGCAATCATCAAGACTGAATTTATAACCCAGTATCTCCAAAACAAGTAAAGATCACTCTGGTAGATAAACCTATCTTTTAAAACTGATTATTTGCTCCTCTATGATAACAAGAATTGCTTACTGGAATACTGTCTTTCCCCACACCCCTGCCCTTCAAATTCTGGATTATTGTATTTGCAATCACCTAACAACATAAGGCATAACTGCTCAGGAAACATCTAGCAGAATATAATTGAACTATCAAGAAATTAGCAAAATGTAGCAAACTAAATAGAAAACTACATAATTTGTAAGAGTCTATGGCTTCCTCAAAGAACATGAGGAGTCTTACCACTCTCATTCCCATTGTGGTCAGAATACGGTGGTCCCATGCCAGATTGGCCATTTCTTCTTATCCAGCCAGGATGTAAATTGAATTCAGGAAGAGCTTTGCATAGATTGGTTTCAAAATCACACTTGTCCCAGGAGGAACCTGAATTGAAGCAAACATAAGAAAACTTAAAAGCTTAAAAACAGAAGCAAAAGAATATTTTTTCACCATCACTTGCTGTTTAATTAACACACAGAAACACTCTGAACAGAGCCCTGAAAAAAAATTGTGAACAAAGAGAAACAGCACAGCGGAAGAGAGACAAGTGAGAATGAAAATGAACATTGGAAAAAAACCCCAAACAAACAACCAAGTCCTTTCTTCACCAAACCAAATCCAAACTCGTCTGTTTATATTTTATTACTATAATATATGCTCTTTTCATCACAAATGTGTGTGTAGTTATGTTTTTGTAGGAAACTCTCCAAGCTAGTACAGTTTATATGCAGAGACTGTTCTTAAAATACACTGCAGCTCTAAGGAGAAGAATTTGTCCAGAGTTCTTGCATAGAAAAACAAATACTTAACACCAGGATGTAATCAGATAGCAATTTTTTTATGCCACATCATTCAAATAAGAGACTAAATGAGTCCTCAGAATGGCATAGTGTCCCCACTTGCCTTTCCTCTTTCTTATTTCTTCCAGTGCATAGAGCAACATGCTGAGGAGGGACCATTTTCCCACTTCCAGATTCCCCTGTAGGGCAGCACAGGTCAGAAAAGGGAGGCAGAACACCTTTCTGGCACAGAACCCAGTTTGATGTACGAGTTCATTCAGGCAATTTGAGGAGGGCATGTGACCAGATAAATAATTACTTCCTGGGATGGAGGGACAGATGCTGGTTTCTGCACAGCTGTCAAACAGCCATTTATGCATCATATCCAAGCTGAATGAAAGTGCCTGGATGTGCTTGACAGGCTGAATATCCCCGTTCCTTGAAGAACTTACTGTGGTGGTGGAAGGATTTAATTTAAAAAAAAAGTCTAAGTAGATGCAGCTGTAAAGAGCAAACTTATTGCAACTTCAGCCCAAGCAGAGTGGCCAGTATATGGTCCTGCCTCCAGATGTCATGTCCTGTGTGGAAACTCTCTGCTTCCCTGCCCCTTATCTTACACAGCAGAGGAAAATGGGTTAAGACCCTGCCTTCTAATTGGAATTCTGGTTAGATACAAGAGGTGCAATGCCTTCACACTCCCTCTCAAATTGGTGCTTGCTCCAGGCCCCTGCTAATGCTTTTGGTCTAGTCTGTATTATCACAGTTCTCTAGTAATTTTAAATAAAGTTGCAACTGCAGCATTTATAGTCACACTACGATGATCAATTTCATGACTTTCATATTTATGTCAGTTTACTGCAACTACTAATTACAAGGTGAGAGAGGGGAAAACAGAAATAATTCACACAAGCATTCCAGACTCAAATTAATGTGCAGATTGGCTGAGTCATCAACCAACTTTTTATTGATGCTTTTATTCCTTAGATGTTTAAGTGGCTAAAAAGCATGTCAGATGTTCATCAAAAGCACAAACACTGCTGAAGCATATCTGCTTCAGATTGCATGAAATGCACTGAATCATCTTCAGTATTTCTTCAGGAATTTTCTCTTACCTGAAAAAACAATTGCAAATTAATATGCATGAAATAGCAAGAATTTTACCCTTTTAAATTAATTTTTAGTTTTTAAATGAAAAAATTAATCATTCATCATTATTTTTCAAAGCAATATTAATTTTCACAGAAAATATAACTTCAAAGCAAACCAATGTAAATTTGCTGGAAGATAGATTTACAAAGGTAAACTCACGGCTTAGAGAGGAAAAGTTCAGAAGGAAGAAATGTGTGGGATTTTTTAGACAATTTTTGCTGAATTTCCTGTCAACAAAAAAATTATCTAAAGAAACCTCTAAGAAAAAGTCCAAGTCTTACAGAAACAGACTACAGTTAAAGGTTCTATTTCAAGTGTGTGTGTATAAAATCTCAGTTTGGGATGTTCTGGGAGCAAAATATTTTTAAGAGTAGTTAGTTATCATTCATTTCCTGGCAAGTATTTTGCAGTATGAAGATCAAATGAACAATAAAAACTGGAATTCCAGCTTTCATATATTTTCACTGCAGAAGCTTCCTTAAACCTGAGCAAAGCCCAAGGAAAAGAGCAGGAACCTGTCACCAACATGAGATCAGGATCTGAAACCTAAGCAGAAAAATAATTTTGCCATTATCCCAAATCACAAGAAAGAGTGGCAGCAGGACAAATCTTGAATTCGACAGCCTGATCTGTATCTTCATGTCTGACAGCTGATTTATCTCCTGAAGTAATCCAGAGCATTATCCAAGCAGTCCCAGCATGCAGCCTGTCCCTCTGATGCCGTGATGATTTTTTGCCTTTTCTTTTATACCCTTCTTATACCTTTTTACAACTTCTGTATTCTTAGTGCTTTTTGTCTACATTCTTGGACTTGTTCGTTAAGCTAGGAGACTAAACATTTTAGAAGCTTCATAGTTAGGGATCAGGGTGCCCCAGACACCAAGGTCCTCTCCAGAACACATTTTGTAAACTAAGATAGAGCCATCCAGGGGAAGGTTCCTTGGGGAGGGGGGCTGATTCGAGCCTCTCATTGGAGAATTTTTGATAGATATGCTAATTTGTAAGACCTATAATGTTACACCAGATCTTTTGGGGGGGTGCATTGTAGTGTGCATTGGGGTGCATTCGACCTGGATGTAGTGCACCTAAGGATCCTTAAAATAAATACTGAGGTAAAACCCCTTTTTCCCTTCTAACCCTGTTTGCCTCTTGATTTTAAGACCAGGAAAAGGCATTACCTCAAAGCCTAGTTCTACACCTCTGGCTCATTCATATGAAATACAATATAATTTCATATTTAGGTTTTTACAGAGCCCATAGGCTCATTTTTCTATACTGGTCTTTGGAGAAACCTTTAATTCCCTTCTTTCACATAAGCATTTCTCTATAGCTGTATTTCCTCAACAAATGAGTGTAAAAAGCCTCCATAAAAAAATAATGGGAGAATGCACCTCTCGTTCCATATTCTGCAATCACAATAGAAAGCGCTGCCTGGAGGAAATGCTCTTTCCAGGGAAACCAAGACCAAGCACAATCAGGATTTCAAGGCTATGCAGCAGAACTCAGAATAACCACCTCTAGTGCGAATGATAAAAATATGTTCTAATCTGAGATGTGTTAGACATGTCAGGGAATTCAAGAGGCATAATTTGCAGCCATTGCCGTTTAATACATTTCTGTACAGCACAAGAAACTTACAAAAATGTAGTGATATCCAATACAGTCTTAACAATTGTCCTATTTGCAGAGAAATAAAAGTCAAGTATCCCAGAGTTGATTCTAGACTCCTGTTCCAAACAGATCTCTGCATCCTCTTTGGATAAAACAAGGAGTCCTATCGGAGGAAGAAAAATTTTATGTAGCTGGACACACAATTGTAATTTGAAGAACCTGGATTTAAGTCATTGTTCTTTCTCACAGATTTCAGCTGAATTCAGTGATTGCTATCATGTTCTAATTAGCAGTTTTCAGTGTGGACAGAAAGTCACAGGCTCATCTAAAGACCATCTGTTTTATATTTAAACTGAAATTTAAAATCCTAGCAAAGGTGGTAGCTTCCTTTGTTGCATAATGAGTAGAAGAACTTAGACAAGATTTTTAGTTAGAATTAAAAATTTTGATAAATACGAGCTCTTCTTTGGACTCAGAACAAAAATCCTCAAGGAGAAGTATTGTCTTCTGCATCTGTCCTGGTTTCAGCCTGTCTTGGGGTGACTCCATCATGCATATCCCCTATCACGGCTTTATGCCAAACAATTAATTTTGTGCCTTTTCTGTGCCTTTAAACTGAGCCTGAGATGGAAGGAAAAAAAAGGACCAAGCAAACTTTTCAAAGCAGTGTCTCAAGGACACGGAGATTACACTCCTCTGTGTGCTCTGGCTGCGGTAGCACGGGGGGAGCATCCGGCTTGCTTCTTCGGCCAGTTTTTTTTNCTTTGGATTTGGAACGACAGTGTTGATAACACACCGATGTTTTGGGTTTCTGCTAAGTCATATATATCCTATGGCAAGGATTTATTTTTTCCCTTTGTCTCATGCTCTGCCAGTGAGGTTTTCAGGATTTGCTCAGTTGATCAGAGCCTGGTGCTAATAATACCAAGGCTATAGGTACAGTCTGCATATGGGCCATGCACTTAAAGAGTTGGACCCAGTGATCCTTTTGGGTCCCTTCCAACTCAGAATATTCTGTAATTCTTTGAAAAAAATAAAAGAAACCCACCAAAACTTTGGGGGAGCATAGCTGGGAAAGGTCATGCCCAGTGTATAAACTGGGGGGATTTACCTGGAAGTGTGGCCAATCTGGGTTCAGGAAGGGGCGATCTGGCATCAGTCAGTGAGTGGC
Organism: Ifrita kowaldi; assembly: GCA_013398055.1. Lineage (NCBI taxonomy): Eukaryota > Metazoa > Chordata > Aves > Passeriformes > Cinclosomatidae > Ifrita > Ifrita kowaldi. The sequence continues at coordinate 65,107 of VZRS01008169.1, forward strand.
AAGCAATAGTATTGCGCATCACTTGCAATTTTTCCTTTTTATTATCATTTTGATTTACCATTATTACCCTTATCATTATTGTATTTTACTTTATTTTTATTTCAATTATTAAACTCTTCTTATCTCAAAACAGAACTTTTACTTCAAATCTCCTTCGCATTCCAGCATTCGCAAGCGACTGTGTGGTGTTTCATTTCCAGCTGGCCTTAAAACCGTGACATGAAATTATTTGCAGCACCATTTCATAGTACAGTATTCTGGAAATACTAGAAATCTGATGCAAATTTACTCACACAATAGCAGTTAAAATTCAATCTCACCACTTAGATCAATTCCTTACAGGAAACAGTGCCAATCATATTTATAACCAATGAATGTGACAAAGATTAAGCCAGGACAATCAGCTCATGAATTCAAGAAAATTTCCACCCTTGTCTAGACAAAAAAAACAAAACAAAACAAAACAAAACAAAACAAAACAAAAAACACCACAAACAAACAAACAAAAAAGCTCCTGTAGCTTATACCTTGGTCTAGGTATTTTGGATTAAATCTGAATTCTATAAAACAATTTTGCCACAAATTAAAGAAAAAAGTATTACTTGCCTGATCTCCACTGAATTTGGATGAGGAAACACTTGCTTTGCCAAATAATATCCATATGAAGATTTATTAGAGTCTTGCACATCACAAATGTTGAAATAAAAAAGAGCAGGAAAAATCAAACTGAAGTTGGAAAAACCTTACTTAAAAAATGAAATGAAGAGGGTAAAAAAAAGGAATTCTCAAACATTTTGTAACAGAAAAAAATCCCCCTAGTTCTCTCTGCTGTCACATTCAGTCACCAAACTATGTCACACTTCTGCTGAGGCCCATGAGACTTACCTTGTTTCTCATCACCGCTGTCCCCACTCCAGCTGGTGGAGATGCACACTTCTCCAGGAGGAGCAGAAGAGCCATTACCACGCTGGCACCCACTTGCTGCGGATGACTGGGTATCCACCAAAGCAAAGAAACACAATACACAGACGTATATCAGCCTGTTCATGGGCTATGTTACTATCCAAGCCTTCACTTGGAACGCAATCACTGAAACTGCCTAGTACTGGTCATGAAGTGCCTCTGACCAAGCTGTGTTTACACACATCTCTCTGAGAGATGTTTTTAGAACCTCACTTTTTGAACCTGAAGCTTACAGGAAATATGGCTTCTGCAAAGCAGTGACTTTCAACCTGGTGTGTCTTGGGATAATATTTAACTGAATTATAACGTTTTATGACTAAAAAATGTTGGCACATGCTATGCAAGTCAACTGTATATCATTAACTTACTGATTGGATTTATTGCTCAGTGGTTTGAAAATACATTAGATAAGAAAATAACAGGAAAACAGAGTGGAATTACTAAATGACCAACACTCATAAAGATCTCTATTTGCGCAGAAGGAGTTGACAAATGCTTACAAAACATATGAAAAGTTTGTACATCAAATGTAAAAAACAGTTGAGAAATTCAAAGTTGATTTTGCATCAAAGGGACTGCAAATCAGTGCATTGACTTCTGTCTCTTGTATGTCAGAGTCCTTTGTACGAGGATGTTTTAGTAATGCCTTTCACCATGTTTCAATGTTTCACCAAAACACACTGGTTCTGGCCACACTTCTAGACTGATGACTCAAGGATCTTCAAACGGAGGAGGGGGACGTGGGAGGGAGATCCAGACAATCAAAAAAGCCAGCCTTGTGAGAGAAAATTGAATCAACTTGTTTCATCAGCCTAGCATCACATGAAATCAGGGAAATTGTTTTAATTGTGTACCTTAAGCTCTTTAGATGCCCCAAACCCAGGGATGGAGAGATAGTAGGAAAAAGAGAAGATTGTTGTAAAAGTAAAGGACAATATTGGCCCAAGGCAAACGATGGTGAGTACAAGACAAAATAAGTCTGGCAATTATGTAAGCATGGCACTCCTTTAACAGGAATAGTGAGATGAAAAAAAATTTCCCAAGTGGCGGCTTGTAAAAAGTAACTGATGCCAACAAGTCTGGAGATTTTGTCACCTGCAAATTCACGAAATCAAGTCGGGGGAATGCACATTTCACCGTGCATAACTCTGATTTGCCTGTTAGCCCTGGTGAGCAGAAATTAGACAGGATATATCTCTGTAACTAAAGTATGCTGATTGGAAAGCACAAGTGCCACCTTATCTGTAAAGAGAAATGTGCTGCCTCTGCCTGGAAGGGAATAAAGCATTGCAGACCTGTATTTTCATGTCAGAAATCTCTTGTCAGGGAACAAAGACTACTACTCTAACATCACCTTAAGGCGAGAAGTGCAAGGTCTGATGCAACTTCCTATTATCTCCAACACCAGAGGCAGGCACATGTTTATTGTGACAAAGGTTCCTGTTCTGCCTAGAAAACATTTTTCCAGCTCATTTGGTCCAACTCCACCCTTTTCATCATTATTTCTGTGGACATCATTTTCTCTGCTTTGTTTTAATTCTTTGTCCTCAGGCCATAGAGCTGTTCGGAAAACTTCCTGATTGAGATAGATATATATATATATATATACCTCAAGAATGCATATCATTGAATTGTTTTCTTCCGTTCTCTAGGTACAACTTAGACTAGAAGCTTATACTAAAAAAAACCCCAAAAACCAGAAAACCCTATGCCATATATTTTCACGTTACTACATTTGTAAAAGCTTAAATATTTCTGCTATTCAGCTGCTTTCAATTAATTTTTTCCAATATACAATATTCTATCTTATTTCTTCTTTTCCTCTATATCTTCTAAAACTCCCCCTCATACTGATAAATTTCACAATAACAGAATTTCCCTGTCTTTCAGCTTTCTTTCATTTTATTAAAACTCCCACTGCATTGTTCCCAGCTGTTGTACTGCTCTGCCTGTAGTATAAATCTGTATACAAGTATTCTGAGTCAAAGGGTAATTTTTTACAGGAACTGGTATCCATTTCTAGTTTAATGTGCTCTAAAATATTAATAACAAGCAAATTCACATAGCCCAAACAAGTCAAAACCACAATAAAATCTGTTATGAGTGGAAATAAATGAAAAATGCATCAAATATTCAGGAATATTTAGGGTGTAATCCATGGATTTTTAGTGAATACGGGAAAAAGTATTTCAGTGAAGGTCTAACAAAGTGCAAAACCAAGGAAAGGATGTCTTTTTTTTTTTTTTGGCAAGTGTTAGGCTATGTACATGTGGGGAGACTTTCTTGATGATTGCAACAATTCAGCCCTCTTGTCAACTAAGAATTGGAACAAAGGTTTTTGTATTGCTGAGAATTCTCTAAAAACGAACAAGAAGATGACTCAGAAGCAGAGGATTTTCAGGGAATGTCAAAAGGACAAGTACTTCAAGTACTGAACAGCAAGCACCCTGAAAACCAAAAAGGAGCAGAGAGGGAGAATGAAAAGTATAAACTGCCAAAAACGCACAGGATGTCAAGAAAAGCAGAAGATTGGCACTGATCAAAGGGTATTTTTAAAGCACTAGAGAATTATTGCAGAGAAAATGAAGACTAAAAGGAAAGCAAGCAGAGCCAAACACTATGTCTATTTTCAAAGTTACTTCAGCAAATAACCAGTTTTTAAAAGAAAAAAGAGTTAAAATAGAAAAGTGCTTGAATTTACATCCAAACTGAATTTTTCTGGCTTATCCTAATTAATTTCATTTAAGGCAAGACAAACCACATTTCATGTAAGTGAAAAAGATTGCCCCCTCAGCCTTCAATTTAAGCAAATCTGTTGACAAATTTGCAGGTATTTAATCTAGGAGTTTTAAAAGGTAAGTCTTAGAAAGAAGTCCAAACAGGCTCTGAAACAGGGCCAGAAAAATTCTGCATTTTTAAGTCCATTTTTCATGTGAACAGAAAGTTATTTGCTTAAGCAGAAAATAGATTGCAGTTAGCAATTCTCCTTTAGCTTTTTGTAGAGCCAATTATTAACAATGAAACAGAGGAAAGATCAAAACAACTGGCTATGAGCTTCACCATCTGAAAACATGTTCAAATTTTGCTGCAAATACTTTCTTTCAGGGAAAAGTTTTATAGAGTAGAAAAAAGTTACCCTTTCAGAGTAATAAGCATTTCATTAAATTTAACATAACTTTTTAATGGCAAACTTAAAACCTTTTTTTTTTTATGTGGTCAGACTGGAGAGCAGTACTGTGCCAGTGTATAAATCCTTAACATGTATCTCATTTTCTTCTAACATTGAGTTTTAGTAAACATCATTATTTTTAATAAAATCTTCCAAAATTTTTTATGCAAGAACAATTTCAGCCACATTTTAATAAAACCACCAAAACTGTATTTTTGAAATAATTCCCATATATTCAGACAAGACTTAAATCTGAGAGCCCCTTCCCAAAAATATCCTATTCATATTATCATATGACCATTCTGATTTTAAATTGTCGAATTGTAACTGAAAGACTTCTGTACAGTAGCAGAAAGTCAAGCAATCACAGTTACCCCAAACTGATCCATTTTTAACAAGAATTGACAGAATTCTTTACTTTGATGTGAAAAGCAATAATTGCACGGCATCTGCTTCCAGTTAAGTGGCACTAATGAAAATAGTTATCTTGAAAAAGGAATAAGATATTAATATAGTTTATTAAAAAGTGTTCTGGGTAACTGTTCTTATCACTCATCTCTGTTTGCTAAAAGAAATTAGTAAAATCAATTGAGAGGTTAAAACCAAACTTAATGCATTGATCAGTGCACAGCATGAGCACCGCAGTTGCAACTAGTAAAGGAAAAAGGTCCATAATATTAGGAAAAGGTGTGATGAACTAGATATAATCAGGTCAAAGTCCTAGATCATTAGTCTAAAAAAAGATTACACTTCAGGAAAAAAATTGGTAGCATATTTTCCATCTTTGTAATGACAGACCATATAAAATTCAAGAGGAGATCACACGTGCTGATAAAGAGAAAGTAGAGAAAATATTCAGTGGGAGACACTAAAATCCCTGTGTGTACCATGTACGACAAATTGTCTCCGCACCTAGAGTTTGAAGAAAAAAACTACATCAATTCTGAACTGTCAAGAACTGCCCTTCTTTCTCTAAACCGTGAAGTAAGAAGGGGAAAAAAATTCCAGAAGTGCTTCTAGTCCATAAAGCAACATCCTATTAGAAGGCAAAACTATTAATTGGCATAAACTCTGATCTCACAGAAGCTTTTCTACCTCCTGCCTCTATGTGCTTCTTCGGGGAAATAAGAATGGAATACAGATTTACTCAGCATTTGCTTTGCAGACCAAAGCCTTCCAACAGGTTTCAGCATGTCCTGCTCCCACACCGTCCTTCCTCTATCACATCATTCTACCAAGCATTTTGGTTCTGTTCTCTCCTATAAGCACCTCCCTGGTCCCTGCAAGGGACCTACAGCAGGTAGCACTGTCTCACAGGAGAGTGAAACCCATGAGGCAGAGGACCTGATGCATTATGTGGTATGAACTATAACATAACATGGCTAAGTTTGTTTCATAAGGTGTTTAACTCAAACTAGCCCCAGAGTAGTCCCATGGAAGAAACACCCATCAGTGGCCAAGGAGTGCTCCCAGAGTTCATCCTCTGCTCTAGTCTCATGCAAGGGTGTCCATTTCACACTCTGTGGCTGCCCTGCTCCGGGTCACTCTGTATGCAGGGATTGTTGGAACGTTTCTTTCAATAATGCAGCCCTCATTAGAGCCAAAATGTTAACGTGCTAAGCATACTTAGCAACTCTTGGAACAAGAGCTGGCCTTCCCTTCATCCTTAAGGAATATAAATAGATCTAGTTTTCTTTCAAAGTGTGGTGAAAAAAAGCGTATTATAAAAACTAAACCTGAACCAAATTAAACAGTTCTATCCATCTCAACTCATCTATCCTAACCTTGGCTGCCAGAGACTGGGACAGCAACCAAAGACATTACAGGTAGCACAGACAGATGAACACCTCCTCCGGACAAACCACACAAAGAGGTCTATCTCTGAGTGAAACAACTCCTTTAGAGATGCCCGATGTTTTTTAACAATAAAATAAACTTACCCTTTGGTATCACTTCTAAATATGCAAAGAGGGCAAATAAATCCTTCCAATGGTCTGTCTGCTTCTGTCATACACAACATTAGTTAGAAGAAACAGCAAGATCAGGGAGAAATCTGGAAGAAAGCAATATCCCTGGGCTCATCTCCCACAACAGGAGCTAAATCAGCATAGCCCAGGTTTGTGTCTCCAACAATATTAATCTTTAGTCCTGAAACATGTCCACATGCCCAAGAGCTGAAAATTAGGCTGCTAAGATCTAGAGACAGTCTCTATATATACCTTAGTATAAGTATATACCTAAATATATACCTTAGTAACCAGGCTGAAAATAAAAAAACCTTATCCACCAAGTTTTCCCATATTACTGATTTTGTCCTTAGGACATCTCTGGCATGACACTGCTCCTGAGGATTTCCAAGCAGTCATGCTTGCTCTGCATATTTCTAGAAATTATTTCTGAAAAAGAGACAAGAGGTATGTAATTACAAATCTTTCTTGGTCAAAACTCCCCTTTATCTCAATTTCCTCATCCATAAGCAAATAAGTGGTCTGAAAATTTCTGAATTTCTCTGATACCCCCTGATGAACAAGACTAAGTAAAAACTAATGATCCTGAGTAACCTTTCTCCATCAATTGTAAGTCAACCTTCAATATAACAGTAATATCTTGATATCCAAGGAAATAATATTCAATTAAAATAAGAGCAGGATATTTGCCAGTTCTGATTTTCAGAGATATTAGACAAAGGATGACATCCTGAACAGATAATAGCTCCTTTGAAACATACTTTCAGTGCAATACAAAGTTCAACTTTATGCAGTGAAGGCACATGCTTTGGGAAAAGTCCTAGGAGTTAAAGCACTAAGGAGATTAATCGTAGAAGCTTACCACTTACAATGAAATTGTGTAAAACTTCAGAGTACATGTCTCACTTGAAAAAGAAAATGAGTCACAGGATAACTCTGTGCTGCCTCAATAAAACAGCTCTATCCTAAGTCTAAAATGCCTAGTTATACTTTTTAAATTAACCCAGACATATTAAAAATTTTATTTAGAGTAATCACTTTTCAATTGGAGCTATGTGTTACTTAGAGCAGTTTCATACTTCAAGGAACTGTAGGAAATATTCTATCACTGTTATTAATTTCTTGACTATCTTTCATTCTATCATTATGAAAAAAATTATTTAGATCTAGAGATTCATTTAATCCTTAAATCTAAGATAAATGAATATGTCTGAGTCTAGATGCATTATCAAGTTAATGTGAAATGTAGTACATTCTCATAGATCACCAGAATGTTAGAACTTTCCTTGCAGCTTTTAACAACTTGCTAATGTTGCTTTGCACTTTGGGTGACTTTGTTTACAGTGAGAGATCAATGGGATAAGCAAAGAAATGAACAAACAGAACATACAAACAAACAAACATTCTTATGTCCTTCCTGAGCCAGCTGCCACTAAGACATGGACATTTTTTCCAATACTGTAAAAACTCTCATAAAGCAGCAGCTGTAGATACAGCTCAAAGGGACATTGAAGCTGCCCGAGATGATATTTCTAGAACAACCCCAAACAGGGAATGAATCAGAAACACCCCATACCTCTGTTTCCATCTCCCAATCACACAAAATAACCCTAGACCTCCTGACCACTTCTAGGAAAAGGGGGTGTAGCTGGCAGACTAGACATGTCCCTGGTGGTTGAAGTAAGCACATTATTCTCTCCAATCACAGAAAAAAACCCCAAACCAACAAACAAACAAAAAAAGTAAATCCCATTTGCAGCCCCAAATGCCTAAATACCTTAGTCTACCATGCAGAATCTAAATCTTCCCAATTTCCTACTCTTCCTCTACAGCTCTTACCCAGACTGCTACTTATCCCTATAGGACTCATCAGGACTCATCCCCTACCCCTGCAATGAAGTGATGTTTTCAGCTGCTCTCTTAGGAAAAAAAAGCAGAATGGTTTTATCTACAAGCTTCCTAGAAACTTGATAGATTTTGTTTCCTTGAAAAAGCTTGTGGTCTTGGAGTACCAATGCCAGAGAAGCTGCCCCGACGTGGGTCCACCACCATGGCGGCTGTCCTCCTGCAGAAAGCAAAACTTCTTCCAGAGTTGCTTAGAATGCAGTTGAGTGTATCAAAATTTGAGATAAAAAGAAATATTTTCTCATTTTATCCCCTCCTCCATGAAATGCATCACACATTTGCAGACTGCAGCTGGCAAAGTTGTGATTGAGATTTTGAATCACCCAGCATTTGTTCTCAAAGTTTACATGGTTGCTGTTTTTCACAGTTAGGTATTGCCTACCATCAGCAGCAATAGTTTTCCGTTCTTATCAGACTTAATGAATGTTTTTGTTAAATTACAAAGTTTAAAATGAATGTGGTGTTTATAGATAATGACAAGTTATTTCAAGTATGGCAATAAAATTTATTGCTTTTCCTTACCAATTTAAAATTCTAGACAGCTGCTGTGAGCTAGGTATTTACCACATCAAAAAGACAACTCACCTGAGTCAACAAATTCCTATCAGTATTTTTTTCCAATATATAAGCAGCAGCTCAAATAAAAAATTCTAATGAAGATTTTAGCTGAATGTTATCAAAACAAAAAAAAAAATTGAGTCTTGAGAATTTCCAAGTTAGGCCAAAAGTTTGTCCCAAGGGATAAATACTTAGATGTCCACCACACTAAAAAGAGGCAGAATTGTTTCACCAACTCCAGTGGCCGTATTTCAGAATAAAATAACTTAAATGCATAAAACTGTTGCACTCAAAATTTTCTATGAGTAACAGAGAAACACATAAATGTAGACCTAAGAATTTTAAACAGCACATTTTCTGTTTTAATAGTCCAAGTTATCTAAGAAAATCCTCATTAATCGAGTTGATGCACATGACATTCTAAGTGTCTAACTCTTTTCTTCCTGTTGTGCTCATCTCTACAATGGTCCTCTAGGTCTTTAACATCAGCAGTTTCAATCTCCCTCAAAAAGAATGGGGGAGTATTGAGTCAAGTCATCAACAACCTGAGGTCTGCACCAGAAGGGCAACTATGCTCTTTTAGGGGCATAATTCAGAGAGTCTTCATCTTTGGTCTAGGATGCATTTGGGTCCAATTTAACACACTTTCTTGTAGGAGCTCTCTTCCTCCTCCTTGGTTCCCAAGTGAAGTATGAGAGTTATCCAATGCCTCCCTCATTCTCAGCTGAAGTAAATGGCTGTTGTTTGCCTAGGGTATGTATGTATTTTTCAGACATTTGCTGCAGAACAATTATGACAGAGCTTATGCTAAAATGGGACTACGATGAATTGGCCTGTATAAAATTGTTTAAACAAGCTCAAACAGGCCAAGACAAGCCTTGATGAGCTCTGAGATCTATGCCGTCAAATTGACATGAAGGCTACAGCCTGTGACTCTATATCAAATACCTTATAGAGTGGGCTATGATAAAGGATGGAAAACAATTTAATATTTGGCTTTTTTATCCTTGACCATGCCATATATGTCATCTGGACCTATTCTGTGAGCCCCTTCAGTAAAAGATGAGAGGTGCTTTCCACAAGTGGCACATAATTTCAAATCTACAGATTCAAAACCTTCAAGATGCAGTACCTATCACTGAGACTCATTGGGTATCACTGGGTTCCTATTCCTAACCTACTGATTAATGAGCCTTCTGCTTGTCTTTATAAGGTCAAAAGCCTCACTGACTGTAGCCGAAGATATCTGAGGACTTCAGATCATACTGAAGCAATTTTAACATAACCTTCAAAGGATAAAAAATCAGAAACCAACAAGTAATCGCAGGTAGTCAGAGTTCTACCCTAAACAGTTAATCTTCAAAGATTGGTAAATGTATATTAATTGAGTTACTGCCTATTACTATTCTGTTTTTGAAAGAAAATTCTCAAGACAATAAATAAATGACTGGACATCTATTACTGCAAGAAAATTACATTTTTAGCATAAATTATGTATAAATGAAGTAACTTATCAAGGAATAGTTGCATAACTTAATATCAGGTAAATTTACAATTGTGGAGGAGGTAGAAGCCCAGTGTAATGTTTCACAAGCAGATAGAAATTACTTTAAAACAAGCAGTTAATTATTTTCTGAATTGCTGGTAAATACAGAGTTTACACTCGAGTCCATCTTCAATATTCTAGTAAGATTAGGAGAAACAATTATTAATGGAAATCTATTTTTAAACAAATTCTGACAAGATCATAGAAAAAAACCCCCAAAATTTGAGATGAAATTACTAGTAAATTCAGATTGCTCTGTACATGTGTACCTAGACAAGCTTACCTTAAAATTAAGCTTTAATAGCAGACATTTTCCGCTAACAAAGTTAGAAAAAGTATCATCTCCTGTGCAATTAAACAGAATACACCAAGTACAATGGTGAGTATTCACCTTACCTATTGCCACTTCACACGTGTGAACCAGAAGTTAGCAATGTCCCTGAAAAAGATTCTCGAGATATTTAAAATGTCAGACCTCCTTTAGATTTTTCTCAGTTTCCTTCAGACTTTGTTGTTCTTCAGCTCCTTTGTTCTTCTGCTGGGGCTGCTGCCAGCAAGGCGCCAGTTCTTGCTATAGTAATTCCTGTGACATAAACCGTGGACAGCTTTGACATAGCTGACTCTTTCCATGGGAGACAAGCAAACAGCACCTGACAGATACTAATGAATTTCAGCCCTGGTGGCACAAAGGAAATGTTCACAGCAATGGCTGAAGATGTGTACCAAGAAAGCAGGCAGAATACAAGTTTGTGGTACAAATCTACCAGTGCATATCTGCAGCATGCCTGGATGGAAAATACATAATCACATCAACCAATGACTCATAAAAAATTAGGGCCTTTCCTTCTAATTGAAACACAAAGAAGTTTTGAATAAACAGCTCCAAATCAGAGGTCAACTCAAAACCTAATGCAGAATGATCAGCAGGAGAAGAGAAAGAGTGTCTGGCTACAGGCAGGTCCTGAAGCTGGCTGGGTGCAGGTGCAGGAACTATTGACAGATTTGTTATGTTGTCCCTTGCACTCAAACCCTCTTGAAAATGGATTACTGACAAGAGAACTACACTGTCTGTGATATAACTCTTCCCCAGAGGAAAACCAGACCATGCTGGGTGAATAATACCTACCAAAGCCAAGAAAGAGAGTTTGGAGGCAGACAAAGAAAACACCCTCTGCCTACAACACAGGTCTTGTGTTCTGACATCTCCTTCCATCCAACACACTGTGAAATGTGTGCTCTAAGCATTATTAGACAGGAAAAGAGCAGTTATGCCAAGCAGTAAACAATTTTTTTCTCATTGTCTTTTCTCCTGTGACACCATAGCAGCAAAGTAAGTTTTCCTAAAGAAAACTGAAATCACGGCAATGGTTAGTGTTTGGCCAGAGGTGTTCAGGGAAGTGACAGGAACAAAGCACAACCACAGAGCAAAAGCCTAGGTGAGGAAGGCGTTAGGTTTTCAGTTAATAGCTCAGACTTCTTTTTGAAATTATAAGTTCTAGCACAATAGAAAACAATTAGCAAAAACTACTCATCTTGAGGGAAGGTAAAAACTGGTGGTTTGCATCAAATACAGTATGATATCTTCCATTCCAACATATGAACTCTTAGGAGGTTTTGAAGATGGGAATTTAAATGAAAACTTTCCTCTTTCTTTCTGGTAATAAATTACCTTCTGACAGTGTAATCAACAGCTGTAGAAATAAATTTTCTCTGGAATTCTTGAGAATAAAACAAGGTCAAAACCTGCTGGCAACATTAAGCAGGCCCCAGTTTAGAGTTAAATTTTGTATTTAGATTTATTTGATGGAACAGGTTTCCCAGGGCTTAATAGACACACGGTTTTTTGAGAGAAAATACACTTTGTTGGTTAGGAGAAGGAGGCTGAAAACTTTTTTTCTAACTCCCAACTTGTGACTTTTAGGAAACTGCAATCTTTAATACTCCTATGTGCAAAAGGAACATAATTATATGTACTGATGGACAACTGCTGGTTTAAATTGTTGTGGACAGTCAGACCAGATGATCGGAACAGTTTGCTTTTGTCTTAAACTCTGTCCTCCTAATGCTATCATAAAGATGGGGTTTATTTATGTTTAGATGCATCTTTAAGAGTATTGGAAAGACATTATTAATGCCCATTTGAGTAATGACTTTTTTTTATTTAATTAAGCACAAATGAGAGTGTATTTCTCATGACAAGTGGCCGCATTTCTGGCAGAGACTCAATGATACAAGAATGGAAATGATTTAACAAATAAAGGGAGAGGGGATTTTAAAAAACAAAGTGCAACAGAAAATAAAGCTAAAACTGGAAAGCCACAGAAAAATAGTGTAAGACTGGAAAATCAGCCTTAGAAAAAAAATCTCAAGAAACAAAAAATAGAACAGATCAGAAATGTGCCAGAATGTACAAGACAGATTGGGTAAGGGTTGCTACATCTAAGTTCCATACAAATGTCCAAACAAGTAAATTAAAAGTAGTTACTTAGGCAACACATCCTTGCTAGCAGTTCCACCACTAAAGGGCACAATGTCAGAATTCTCAGTGCAACAATCTGCAGTTAATTTAATTTGTTAGCAGAATTGCTTTCTGAAATTTTAAATAATACTGTTACATGCCTCCCACAGTCACTCACAGCTAAAAGCACTTACAGAATGAAAGCACTGTGCAGCAAAATGAAAACAAATCTGTCACCCCCACAGAAGTATGCACATCTCCACAATGACAGAAATGGGCCTTTATCCAAAGAGTTTGCTAGCACCACAACACTAGTTGATCTTTGATATGTCTCACCTTTGAAAAAATAGTTGGGAGCTGGACTACCCTAAACTTAAATCCCACTGGGGATTAGAGGTAGAAAAACAAGGCCAGCGGACTGTGGCACCGTTGCATCTTCTAGAAAAAAACAATCCTTTATTCCTGTTTCCTTGAATTTGTATGAAAGACAGTGGCAGAGGAAGTGCAATATTCCTTTTTCATACATTGGAAATGAAGGGAGCCTCCATGATTTTCAGCTTTGCACAGGCAAGCAGCCACTTTAAAGCCTATACTTACTCCACATTTTTGTCCAGGTCTGGTACCAGAACACAAAAAAAAAAAAGAGAATGCAATGGAAAACATGAAAAAATAAGTACGTAACTCATAGCAACAGCTCCTGTGGTACTTTGAATATAAACAGGGCAATCAACAGGAATACCTAATATATGCAAGTACAGAAAAGTTATGCTCAGGAGGCAAGACTTGGCAAACATGAGGCTCATGGAGGACAGAGCAGGTGTTTACCAGCAATTCTGTCCATGCATGCTCACATGGAGTAACACTGGCATCTCTTGGATTCCCAGATTTGCTCCTGAATGCAAACTTTATCCAAAGTTAAGGCTGCTAGTGGAACAAGTCCTATCACATGGACAGGCTTTCTGATCAAAACAGATGTGGATGAAGTACAGACAGTTAAAGAAACTTTCTATCAATCTTTTAGTAAATGAAGGTCTTCCATTTCTGTTCCGGTGTAATGCCAAGAAGGCTGAACAAAGTCCTATCCCATCCACAGAAATAAAATTCCAATAAAATTAAGCAGGATGAAGATATAACCATAATTATGACAATAAAAATTAACTTTAAAGACAAAAGAAGTGTTCTTTTAATTACTGACAGTAAGTAAAATGTCAGTGAATGTTGCATAAATTGGAAAATCATTCACTGTGTAATAGAAGCTCCAAATAGGCTTATAGATGAAAAGTAAATGAACTGGAAAAGAAAGAACAAATGTGCTGGGAATGCTGTTTTTCATATTATGTATTGTGTGAATCTGAAGAGATCCTACTATACTGGCTTTTTCACTTCAGTTTAGATGGAAATGTTCTGACTTAATAGAGAAACACATTTGCATTTCATTTCTTAACCTTTCTAAGTGTTTAAGAATATTAAATCCATTGTCTTTCCAGAAGTACTAAAAAATTACATATTTCATTGTCAAAATCATATATCCAATATTATAATAATAATTTTTCCCAGGATCATTAATCTCCAGATACAGATGATTTATTTGTCTTAAATATCAAATAATTTGCTTTATTTTACTCAGAAATGAAGTGAAAGTATAAACAGGAGAAAGAAATTACACCCTGGTTGATCTGACTGTAAGAACATACTCAATTTTATCTGTCTATAAAATTTAAGGTTTTCTCAAGAGGAACAGGAAAGGCAGAGTAAATACACATGGCAGAATGCAGGTAGCATGCTCTTCCTCCTCAGTCAATTCTTAGGCTTTAAAGTCCTGCAGCCAAAGGAAATGCTGTCAATAATTCCAAAAAACTTTGAATCAAGACCTTTGGAAGTCACCAGGACTATTCACAAGTATAATATTACAGTGTATTCCTATGCTTAACTGCCTTGTTAAGCCAGAACATAATTCTGATACTGGTGGCAAAGCCTAAACCTGCTTTTGCCACAGGGAGCATCAACCCATAGTTCCTTAGTACAGTATTTAACTGGGATAATAAATGCTTTATCTTTCTGATTTTTCTGCCTCTGTTCATCTTTCTGTTTCAGGCATCCAATTCCAATATTTTCATCTAAGTTCATATAAATTATACCATACCTTTTTCTTTGAGTATCTCTCACAATTGTTTTTTTCTTATATGCAAAAATAGATGTGTAACTATGGCAGGAACATGAGCCTGAAATTTCTCCCACCAGTCTACAAAGCTTTTTGTTACCACAGCTGATAATGTTTTCAGATTGACATTCCTAAGATAATGAGATTTTTATTAGATAAATGGAGATGGTAAATACTCCTTAAGATTGTGCAAAACCCACTTTTATCATACTTATAATTACTATTCCATTACCACCATCTTCAGATTTTCTACCCAAGGAAATATCAGATGAACCTGGAACACAGATAAAAACTAAAAGGCAAAAATGAAAATGTTGTCAGAGAACAGTGTTTCCTGAAATATTTTAAAACCATTATGTATTAGGTAGCACAATGTCATGTGTCTGCGGGGTTTTTTGTCTTTTTTTTTAAATTTGTCTTAGTTATGCTTCTTAATATCCGACCTTTGAAATAAAATTTATAAGGTAAATAAAATAAAGTCTGATGGGTTACTTTATGGGGCCCAAATAATGACACTAAAATGCTATTGATAACCATAACTTTTGATTCATTCTTTCATATTTCTAAAAAAATTAGAAACCTTTATTCTCTGAATACACCACAAGTCAAATACAGAAGGAAGGGTTTTTAACACCCCATGTAATACTCCTTCATCCAGGACTTCATTTAAAACCTTTCTACAAGTTTATCTCAGGTCCATGTTCCCAGTTTATTCCCAATCTATCTGTTCCCACTGTGGTTTTGATTTTCACTGTCATATCCACCGTTTTTCTCCTCTTTCACTCAGATACAGAAACATTCATAGAATCATAGAATGGTTTGGTTTGGAAAGGACCTTAAAGATCACCTATTTCCAATCCCCCTTCTATGGGCAGAGAAACATTCCATTGGACCAGATTGCTCAAAGCCCCATCCAACCCTTAAAGAAATGGGGCATCCCTAACACCAAAAATTTCTTTGTAATACCTAACCTGAACCTGCTTTCTTCCATTTAAAGCCATTCCCTTTTGTCCTATCACTACAGGCTTTCATATAAACTCCCTCTCCAGCATTTTTCTAGGGCCCCTTTAGGTACAGCAAGGCTGATCTAAGGCCTCCCCTCCAGCTGAATCCCAGCTCTCCCAGCCTCTCTCTACAGCAGAGGAGCTCCATCCCTGATTGTCTTTGTGCCCCTCCTCTGGACTGACTGCAGCAGATCCACACCCTTCTCATCCTGGGGGCCCCAGAGCTGGATGCAGTACTCCAAATGGGGTCATCCATCAAGCAAGGGACAGCCAGCTGCCTTCTTGGTGTATGTGTAATTTAGTTTGTCTGAGTTTGGGGTAGTGCCGAGTACGAGCACTTTAGATGATGGTAACATGAAATAGCTAATGTTTCATTTCATTTACTGTAATGAAGAGCAGTTTCATTCACAGTGTGAACAAGTTTTAACACTTAAAACTTGTAATATTCATGCAAGCAGAAGGGGCAACTGGTTTTAAATGGCTCTGCCCACCTGCTTTGACTACCAGTGGTGGTGGTAGAGCTTAATCGCCTGAAGTACGGCTTATATAATTGTCTCCATTTCAGGCATAATATACATAACTAGGTGATCATAGATATAATGCAGATGACTTCAGATTTTTAAGGCATTTCTGAGTACACTTATTATTATTACTAGGATTTTCGCAGGTATATAATGACTTTTAAGATAAAATAAAATCTTAATTCATACCGTTAAACCTTTACTAACAATACTAATACTAATCGCTATACTTGGAATCCAAGAAATTCTTTTTTTCTATTTTAGTTATTCAAACTGACATTTTATGTAGACATCTGCTTCTGTCAAAAAAAGATCCTTTATTACATCTCAATTTTTTATAACTCCCTTTTGTCAAACACGTTGTATGTATAATATTATTTTCTTTATTTTTTTCAAGGGTTTTTTACTTCATAAAAGTAAAAAGTAAAATACCATTTACTTTTTAAAATGAAATATAACAATGGTGAAAACAGTTGTGGGAGAGGAGATGAAATAGACTGCCAATTGTGTGGATACATTTATAGCATTGGCATACGACTTTTTTATCAAGAATCAATGCGCTTGATTCAGGATAAACACAGNATAATATACATAACTAGGTGATCATAGATATAATGCAGATGACTTCAGATTTTTAAGGCATTTCTGAGTACACTTATTATTATTACTAGGATTTTCGCAGGTATATAATGACTTTTAAGATAAAATAAAATCTTAATTCATACCGTTAAACCTTTACTAACAATACTAATACTAATCGCTATACTTGGAATCCAAGAAATTCTTTTTTTCTATTTTAGTTATTCAAACTGACATTTTATGTAGACATCTGCTTCTGTCAAAAAAAGATCCTTTATTACATCTCAATTTTTTATAACTCCCTTTTGTCAAACACGTTGTATGTATAATATTATTTTCTTTATTTTTTTCAAGGGTTTTTTACTTCATAAAAGTAAAAAGTAAAATACCATTTACTTTTTAAAATGAAATATAACAATGGTGAAAACAGTTGTGGGAGAGGAGATGAAATAGACTGCCAATTGTGTGGATACATTTATAGCATTGGCATACGACTTTTTTATCAAGAATCAATGCGCTTGATTCAGGATAAACACAGCAAGAAAAAGTGTCTTTGTTTCTTGGCGCTTTGTTTCAATGAATAAATTTGTCCCATGCAAGCAGATTACTGAGGAAAAGCTAAGATGCAGGAATGGATCTGAATTTTTTACTGAAAATGGTTAAATTTTCTGAAAGATATGAAGAGGAATAGTTCACTCAGCTATTCAAAATGTTCATACTTTTTAGTTAGCGATTTTACTGCTATCAAGTGTATGCAAAGTCAGCTCACATTCTCTTGATGCCCTCATCGTCGGAAGTACAGGAGCACAGTGGCCCAAAGGGAATTTTATTCTGATGCACTGTTGCAGTCTCATGCTTTATAATAGCAATGAGAAAATTATGGACAAAGAAGCTGGTTTAAAAAAAAAAGGCAATGACAATGGAATGAGGTAATTATTTTAACGGATGGGTATCTAATTATGCTGACAAATCATAATTTAGACCTTCCATAACCATAAACATTAGATCATAAACATTAAACCTCCAGTAAAAACAATACCATGTCCTCAAATATATCAGCTTCTAAAGAGAAGCTTCTGTAATAGATGTACATACTCCAGCTATGAATTTTCCTCCAGGAATTTCAATATGCATAAAAGGGAGGAGATCAAATAGCCTGATTCACAATGAAGCTAAGCAAAGGCAAGACAAATCTGATGCCATCACAATTTTGAAGAAATGGCCATCATTCTTCTGCTGCTCATCACTTTCTTGAAAATTCATTAATTCGTAAATTAGATTTACTACTTTGTTACAGAATGTGACAAACTTGCCACTGACCTTGAAAAAAATTGTGGATATTTATTTAGGAAACATAGCAGAGAAGAATGCATTTTTCCACTTCTCTACAGGAAGCAAAACTTCTGTTCTACTTCCAGCCCACCGAGTAAATAGATTTGCAGGATTCTCAGCACTGAAGGAAGGAGCCACTAATATCAAATCACGTACTCACTAAACTATTAACGTAATTATAATCATCAGAGTAACATTGCAGATGGCCTTGATGGTATTGTTTGACTCAACAAGCAGCCAGAAATTATTAGGTTTGTTGGAACATTTTTTTTAACTGATGGACTTTTCCAATTAAAACTGTATTTGCTGCCTTTGTCTCTAAAACAGCCAATTATGGAAGCATTTCCCAATAGTCCACAGCACACAAATATTATGTGACATTAAAACCATTAAAGTTCTTCTGGGGAGCTGATTGCTGCTCTTACTGCTATAATTTGGTAGATTGCCAATATTGTTGGAAATGCATATCTTTTAGTCAATGTATCTCTGTAGGGTGCTCAGTTATGGTTTCTTTATGTGATATCAGAATATCAGTAAAATCTGTGGAAGAGAAAACTTCTTGCCATAGAAGTGTCCGGATAAAACAGCTTATATCTTAGGTCATAAGTTGGTGTGCGCATACATTCTTAAAAGGTACATAAGCTACAAGGTGTGGTGGCCGGTGAGCCTATGATACAAGGGACAAAAAGAGTCCACTGGTAGGACCATCCCTAGCATCAGAGATTCCTCCTAGGTTAGGGTGACCAGAAAGGCTTCTCCCAGGATGCATTGTTCTGGTATGTTAATGTACCCCAGTTCTGCTTCCCTGGTTGGCCTGCTGGCCTCCTCACCCCTTGTCACCTTATATGTCCCCTGCCCTAGAAGGTTCTCCACTCCAGGTTCCCCCCATTGGCCCTGCCCCCTGGCCACTCCCTCAAGAGTTTCCTATTGGTTCCCATTCCCTAGTCCCGCCTATGTACCGCCCCCCTGCCCTCAGATCATTGGTCTGGTGCTCTCCCCGCTCCCATGCTTAAACCTGGACCCTCCATTGTTCTTTGTCTTTGTCCCTGGACCTCTTCACAGTGTGGCTGCAATAAACCTCCATCCGTGGAACTCTACATGGAGACCCTTCCCGACTCTTTGCCGTCGACTCATATTACTGGAGCTATCCGTGTGTGTGTGTGTGCATGCCTGTGTGAGTGTGTGCTGGTCCTGCCGGGCAGCTTCGCCTTGGATACGCTTCTGGAACGTCTCTGCATCGTGCTCTGGCACTGCAAAGCCGTGCCCGGTGAGTGACAGCAAGGCACAGAACAAATTTCAAATAGTCATCCTATGTTACACATGTATAATTTTATTCTTTTTTTTAAATGCAGTGGAAGTCCATTCAATGAAACTGAGGAAATTAAAGTTTCTTTTATTAGCCAAGAAAATATTACTGGCATTACATTTTGTTGTTTGACCCTAGAAAGTAGGTTTGCATTTAAATGTCTGATGAAAGAACATTTTCTTCTTGCATGCATGTAAAAATAATTAATTAAAAAAGCACAAGCCAAAGCACTTGCAATAATTTAGCTAAGATACAATGAAAAATAGATATTTTTGTTTAACTTTTTACTGTTGTCATTCTCCTTACAGTACTGTTCTTTTCCTTTTGTGTTAACTTACTATGCTTAAAATGATGGGGTCTTTAAAGATGAGGCCATCACCAGTAGCTTGAATTCAGTGTGTTAAGATCATGAACTGCATGGTTTGGAGAAGACTCCAAATGCAGTATTGAAAACCATAAATATATCTCATCAGCAAGTCAAACTTGGATACAGAAGTAATTAGCTGTGTCAGAAGAATGAACATTCTGCCTTCAAGGAAATAACAAAAGTTGCATAGAATTTGCATACAGTATATGAAATATGGAAATTTTTCTGTAAACAGATGTGTTTTCAGCTTTGATTTACTGTCATCACTAAATGATGAGGATGTGCATGAATACTAATATGATGGTATTACATTATTCATTTACTAGAGAAAGGTAGAAAAGACAGAGCGAGAAAGAGAGAGAGATAGAGAAAGTAAATTGCCTTAAATATGTAGAAAGAACTTTTCTTTTTGATGGGGGGTTAAGTAGATAAAGAAACAACTTGTTCACCTTGATGCTGGAGAAGAAGGTAGGAAGTTCACACAGAAAATTTTAAAATTACGTGGACATAAAAGCTTGAAACAAAGAAGGAATAATACTGTTTATACGAAATATATTTTTGCTTTATGGCTGAAATTGAACACAAAGCTCATATGTAAACACTTGAAAGATGAGTTTATTCTCTTTCTGTGACAGAAGTTTTCATGTGATCTGGTCAAATCTTCTCAAGAAATGGCAGTGGGACATAATCAAAATCTATCTGGACCTAATTTTATCCAGCCCAGCTGACCAGCTTGAATTTTAAAAGACATTTGAATGCCTACGTTTAGCCTACAAAAATAGGTGTCAAGTTCCTACTTAAATAAATGGCGTGAAATTTTAAGCACTGTTGATAATGCTTAGAATGTAGACCAATGGCAAAAAGGACTGAGAAAACAAAATATATGCAGAATACTGTAAGGAAATAAAGAGGGTCTTAAAAAGATTCTTACATCATATTACTTCAGTAGATGTCCTACAGACTTATGATTGTTTACACTGCACGTATTCTATTCCAATTTTCTATTTTCTTAGTTTTTGATGATGGTCAACGCCATTTCAGTTCAGTCATTTTCACAGCTGTCTAGTATTTCCTATGTTCTCTTTCAATGAATGTAAAAATATACTTTACGCAAGCTTAAGGAGAAAAATTCGGATATTATTGTGCTGCAGGGACACAGTTTTGTATCCTGGAAATCTGAACACTATGGGAAGCTTGTCTTGTGCATATGCTGCTTACATAAAGAGTAAACTTGTTTAGATCAACAGCATAAATAAAACATTCACCTGTCTTGGTTTGAAGGACAG
>VZRS01008170.1:0-36060 GCA_013398055.1 Ifrita kowaldi
CCTAGCGGGGCTGAGCCGGCAGCCGAGCCAGGCCCGGGGGTGCGGTGAGCAGGGGAGGGGGAACACTGGCCGGCGGAGGGGGGGCGAGTGCGCTGAGCTGGGACCTCCCCTCCCTCACCCTCAGGGGCTGGCCTGGCCCCACTCGTGTTCCCCAGGGTGGGCAGGAGTGTCCAGCCCAGCCCCGCGGCCGGAGCAGCCGCCCCGGGGTGATGGGGGCATGGTGGGTTCTGCCCCAGCTTCCATGGGGGGTCGGGCTCAGGACAGTGGGTCAGTGGGGTCCAAGTGTCCCTAAAGCTGCACAGGTGACATCAGCCGCCCGTGAAGGTCCCGGTTCTGCTGCCAGGATGCTGGATCTGGCACTCGGAGGCACCAGCACAGAGCCCTGGTGGGTGCGATGCTGTCCGGTGTGCCCGGACAGGGCCCAGGGGCTGCTCCTGCCCCTGCCGTCCTCACTGCACTGGGCTCCCGGGGCTCCCGGCCCTGCCGCGGCCCTTCCCACAGCCCCAGATCCCCAGCCGAGCACATGGCACCAGCCCTGGGCTCCCTGCGCTCCTCGGCAGCAGGGCCGCAGCGCCCGGACCCCGCTCCAAGCCGGGGCACTGCATTCGCAGCTCCTCCAGTAGCTGCAACCCAGATAAATCGCTTTGTGCTACCCCCAAGAAATCCAACAGGTCAAACAGTGACGCCCACCTCTGTGCCAGGACAGTTTGGGGCTGTGAATTGGGGCAGGAATCTGGTTCTTAGGGGGTTGGGTAACTGGTTCTGTTCCTGTCTCACCACCGTGTCCAGTGCCACTTCTCCACAGCCTCAGAGCAGTGTCAGCAGTGGGCACAACCATCCTTAGGGCTGGGGGTTTGCAGACCACCCAGCTACACCCCAGGTCTGCACTGTGTGGCGTGATGGGGGCTGATCTCACTGGATGAGCTCTCCCACCACTGGGAATGCTGGAGGAGAGCCATATGGCAGGGCTGGGGGTCAGCGTGGGGCACAGGCTTTCCTTTCCCAGGGACGCGTGTGGCATGGGGGCCTGGGCGGGCTCCCACGTGCCACTCAAAGCAGTAAAATAAAAATCAGGCTGCTGTGGGACTGCTCCTAGCAGAAAAATACTGGTGCCAGGGATCAGAGCCTCCACGGTAGATGTTTCATGGTTCGCCCTGACTGGCAGAATGCAACCCCCCTTCCATACTGGTGACATGGAGCCAGCACGAGTCTGGTGCAACTCCAGCGCCCCGTAAGACAGGAATACCGAGTGATGGCTCTGTCACATACAGAACCACTGTCCCAGCTCAAGGGGGGCTAGGGGCCAGTGACAGGGATGTCCCAGCCCTGTTGGGTCACATTCAGCTGAAGCACCAGGAATATGAGCGCTCCCAGTGTCACTGGAGCACAAAACCAGCACAGGGGAGCTGCCAGGCATGGGGACAGAGTCATTGTGTTTTCACCCAGATGATGCCTGTAGCCATTAATGCAGCAGCACGTGGTCCCCCTGCACTGGCCTCCACGACACAGGGCACTGTACAAGCCCAAAACACCCGATATTCTCCCTAAAGGCCTGGGGTGACATGGCATGGGGCTGGGGTGTGCTCCCATCATGGCTGTTCATCATGGCCAGCTCTGCCCTGAGCCCCATCCCAGGCCAGGAGGGCAGGAAGAGGTTCCCCAATGCCAGTGACTCAGCTGAGGGGGTTGTTTTGCAACATGCTGGGTGTGGGAGGCTCCTGGTGCGTGGAAAGTAGGCAGCAAATTATCCAAATTATCCGAGGTGTGTGGTGAGCTCAGGGCCTGGGGAGGCTGGTGGGCACGGAGCAAGCCAGTGGGTGATGGAGCTGGGGTAGGGGGTCCCGCTCCAGGGCTCTCAGCGGGTGCCTGAGGCCGGGATGGTGATTTTGTGATGAGCTTCCCCAGGGTCTGGTGCCCATGTACCTTCCTCACATTGATCTGGGACAAAGAAAGCAAAGGCACAAGGGCGAGAGGTAAAGATGGTCTCGACAGAGAGGCTGGATCTGACCAAGCATCACTGGTGGCATGGGTACTTCGGCTGCCACCACCCCTCTGACTGAGTGACACAGTTTCCTGCTGGCTCCTTCCCCCATCCCAATATGTATTTCTAGTGGACTTTTCAGTGTGTTTGGCTTTTTGGGGCTGTTTGTTGTCAGTTAGTTATTTTATTATATTTATTGTTAGAAATAAGGCTATTTTTAGCACGCTGTTGGTTTAGATAGAGACGGGATTAGTCATCTCACCAAGAGCTGTTTGCAGTCTCTCCTCAAGGATTCTCTGGGGTTTGTTTTCCAATCAACTGAGATCATGTATCCAAAGAAATAAAAAATAAAAATAGTCAGAATAACACGCAGCAGCCGCGCTCTGGTGCCTCTCCGTGAGTTACGGGATGGAAACGAGGGAAGGATCCAGCCCAGGATATTTATGAGACAAAGACGAGAACATTACTATGAACCTCAAAGTATTTTGGAAAGTCAGTTTGAGCTGCCTTTTTTTTTTTTTTTTTTTTTTGTCTCTTGGGAACCGAATGCTGAGTAACTCCCTTCCCACACCAGGCTGCTGCTTTGTACAGCTGGTGCGCAGCCTCTTGACAGTGGAAACTGCTTTCCCTTGCCCAATGCCAGCGGGAAGGAGGCAGGACTCCTGGGTCATCCGAGATATGCAGCCACCTACACCCTCAGGCTATTAAAAAAAACAAACATAAAAAGCACCCAAAAACCTAAAGCGGGAGACACTTGTTCCTCTCCTGCACAGAGCACAGGGAGCGGAGTGGGGTGAGGGCTGGGGGCAAAGCCAAGAGGCCGAGAGCAGAGTCTTGTATTGCAGAGCAGCATCTCCACCCTCCTTGCCACGACTTTTTGTCTCTCTCTGCCAGTGTTCCTCCCTCTGAACCAAGTGGGAGCAGAGTTCCATGCCAGTTTTGGGGAGACCAGTTTGGCTCTTAAAGACTGCGGCTGGATGCAGGGAGGAATCAAAGTTCGTGGCTCATCTCATCGCTCACTGGCGTGGAAGTGCTACTGCCAGCTTGTCCCTTGGCAGTGCTGGTGCCCTTGCTATGCAGAGCTGAAAGCAAGGGAGGGGGATGGGGGTCCTGTCATGCCACATCAGCTGGACCCTGGCCCGGGGTGGGGGTGATGCCCTTGGCAGTCGCACAGCCCATCTCTGGGGACAGGGAGAGGAGCGGAGCTGTGCACGCAGATGCACTCACGGGGTCAATCGCAGCTCTCCAGCCCGGGCCGAGGGACAGCCCCGCCGATCGCCAGGGTCTCTGCCTGCCCTGTTCCTGGGGCACCCGTGACCTGCTGCCTGTGCCGGGGTGACATGCCCGGGGCACGGCACGGCACAGTCGCTGCGTGCCCGACCCGCGAGGACAAGAGTGGCACACGTGTGGTGCCGAGGCGGGGGGGCCGAGCGGGCAGGGAGGAAGCGTCGCCTTCACGTGGCCCCTCGGGCCCCCCCGCCGCCCACCCCGGCTTGGGCGCGGGAGGAGGATTATTTTATTTGCCCTCGCAGCTGGCGGAGGCCCCAAGATGTGCCGGGGGGGCGCGTGGGGGGGGGAACATCGCATGGAGCGAAGCTGCCAGCGATGCTCCCGGGCGACCCTGCGAGGCTGGGTGCGGGGTCCCTCCTGCCCCGGCCGTGCACCCCCGCCGGCCCCCCGCTCCTGCAAACGCTCCCTTCCTCCCTGCCCCCCTTCCTCTCCAAGTCTAAATTCTCCCACAGCGTCCATTGACGTCCTGCCTGCGTCACCGTCTCCAGCACAACCAGACAGCACGTGGGAGAGGCAGGTTAAAGCGGCAGGGCCCTGGGAGGGCTCCAGCTGCGCACCCCGGCAGCGGGGCCGCGCGGGGAGGGGGCGCGCCGGGAGCGGCCACCCCGCTGAACCCCCCACCCAGACGGGACCCGGGTCCTGGTGCCGCCGGGAGGGGTTTCCTGGCTCACCCCGGGGGGAATCAGCGCGGGCTGGGGGAAGATGAGGCTTTTTCTCGCCCGTCACAAGGCTTGCACGGGAGTGTGAACACATTTTGCTTCCAGGTCCATGCCCGCACCCTCCCCTCCTCCCCGCCGTGCTCCAAACCCACCCCAAATGGGGACCAGGAGCTCTGTTGGCCAGGGAAGGCAGCTTGCATTACACGTGCGAGCTCTCAGAAGCCGCTCCTAAAGCCAGAGCCAGACTCGCGTGTTTTTTTCCCGGCTGCCGGGCCCCCAGCCAGTCCTTGTGCCTCCACATCTGGGCTTTGCCTCTGCCCGAATTACGGTGCAGCTCAGCTGGGTCCTGGGGGCTGGGAACAGGGTTTGCACGCAGGGGAAGTGCCAGAGCTCTGCCAGGGCGTGGGATGCAGCAAGTTTTGCAAGGGCTCAGGTGTGGGGTGCAGTGAGTTCTATAACGGCTCAGGTACCTTCCCTGAAGCCCACTCATCATTCCTGCCCCAGGATATTGTCTGCAGCGCTGCAGGACGTCCCCTTGGCCGTGACTCAGGGCATCGGGGTGGGCGGGAGAGCACCCCCCACCCCGAAGCACAGCCCTGCTTCCTTGCTGTGTCCACGCTGCAACCCGGGGGGCTATTTTTGTCCCTTCTATTTATTGTGCCAGAGCAGTGTGCGGTTGGAGAAGGCTGTGGTGTTTGCTTTGTGATTGCTTCCTTCCCGCCCATAACCTTTTGCCTTAAAACGGGATTCGCCCTGATCCTGGACCCAAGGCCGGGAAGCCTGGGCAGCGTGCCACGGGCGCTGGCACTGCAAGGCTCTTGGGGGACAGAGATTCCTGGCTCTGCCCCTGATTTTGATGCAAAGCTGAGTGCAAACACACTGCCCTTCAGCTCCCCTGGGCACAAACTGCAGCCCTGAATCTCCTCCCCTCGAGCATCCCCAGCCCCTGCCCAGTGCCTCCAGCAGCGCCAGCACTGCCACACTCGCACCCAGCCTGTGGAACGCTCAGCTTCCAAAGGCAGACAGATGGGCGAGTGGGAACGATCGTGGTGAGCCCTCAAACAGGAGCCACCACGAGAGAGGAGGAAAAAATTAAAATAACTCAAGTTGCAGAAAGCAGCCACCCTCAGTGGGGGCCACCCATTGTGGGTGACAGGCAGAGGCAGCCCTGCACAAGCATCCCCGAGGCCAGCAGCACTCTCACTGGGGACAGACCATCCTCATCCTCCCTGACACACCACTCAGGGCACCGAGGCAACGGGAGCATTATCCAGTCCTGAGCTGGGCTACCATGGCTGCTAGGCTTGGAGAACACCTGATAAATTGGAGGGGGTGGGGGAGGACCCCACTGCTACTGCAAAGCATCGGTGTTGCCTTGGCCTGGCCACTGGTCGGGACTATTTGCCAACAACCCCAACATGCTGCTGCCTTCACCCCGCTGCAGGGGTGGGATCTGCTCACCAGGGCTGACGCTCTGTGGGGTAACCACCAGGGCCAAACCCTGGTGGGAAATGCCCAAAAGAGAAGGACTTGGGGCTGTTGGGGAATGAGAAGCTCGATGTGACCTGGCAATACAAACTGGCAGCCAATGCTGTCCCGTACGTGGAGCTCATCCCACAGCGTGGGCAGCACGTAAATGGGGGGATTCTCCTCCTCTGCTCGGCTCTGGTGAGACCCCACTTGCAGTGCTGCCTCCAGCTCTGGGCCCCCCAGCACAGGAAGGACATGGAGCTGCTGGAGCAAGTCCAGAGGATGAGATATTAGAAGGAAATTCTTCCCTGTGGAGGTTGATGGGGCCCTGGCACAGGTTGCCCAGAGAAGCTGTGGCTGCCCCATCCCTGTGTCAGAATGGACAGGGCTTGGAGCAGCCTGGGATAGTGGAAGGTGTCCCTGCCCATGGCAGAGGGGTGGAACGAGATGAGCTTTAAGGTCCCTTCCAACCTGTAATTCTGTGATTCTGCAGGCAGCAAACCCAGCTGGGGTTTTGCTCAGCCCAAGCTGGCGGCAGCTTTGCTGGTCTGTGTTGGAGGTATCCAGCTGGGACAGCAGCAGCTCCTGGGGCAGAACGGGCACAGCAGAACCCGCCATCTCCTGCTGCTGGGGTTTATCAGCTAGGTAAGAGTCTTTTAGCATGTTTTAGCACCCCGGAGGCTTAAGCCCAGCACAATGCTTATCAGCTAATGGACACTGGGAACACTTCGGAGCACCTTGCAATTTTAAATTAACTTGCTCTCTCCTTTTTCCTCCCAAGCACAAAACTGCAGCCCCACTCTGGTGCAGGCAGTGGCTGCGGCAGCCAGCGGGTAGAGCTGCAGAAGCTCCCCAAGCAAGTGTATCTCCTCCGTGTGTAGGAGTAGTTGCTGACTGGGAGCAGCCCAATTTCCAAGAACTCCCAAAGTTACAAGCCTTCATGTCTTGCTGAATCAGTGCAAGATCCAGAGCAGCTCCACGCTCAGCAGCTCGGAGAAAGCAAGGATCCGGGTCTCTGCAGCCAGAACCTCAGTGCTGAACTCAAGTATCTCCATCCCCTCCTCCTCGAGATGCTGTCTGTGATTCCTGCACACACGCCTGGCCCTAACGAAAGGGCCCGGCGCCTCCCCATCGCCCAGCCAGTTAAACCTGCACAAACTGAGCCCATCACACACAAAAAGCCTCTCCTGGGTGAGTTCCTTATCACCCATGAGTCAAGGCAGCCTCCCCGCCGTGGGTCCGACCCATCCTTGGCATGGATGGGAGGTGCCCGGGGCTCCGCACCGCAGATCCGGCTGCTCTGTGCCAGGAAGGGAGGCTGGATCCCTCCTGGCCGCGGCCCTGGGGAGCGTGACCCTCCGTGAGGCTGCGGCCAGCCTGCCCTCGCTGCTGCTCACTTGATCCCGTCTCCTCCCCGCCTAATCCGCGCTCCCCTCCCGGTATCCTCTGCTCCACTTTAATGCCAAAGTTGGCCGGCAGCCACTCGGCTCCGAGGACGAGGACGCCTTTTTTCCTGGTTATGCAACGCACGGCTGAGCTGTTTGCCTTTCTCTGTGAGGAGTTTTGGGAGGCTGGGCTGGCTACCCTTTCTGGGCAGTGGGCAGGTCCTGGGGTGTCCCAAATGGGGACTGAGAAGCTGCACGCTGGTTCCCCCCCTCGCTCTGCCCCAGGGGCTGCTGTCTGTTCCTAATCCATTCCCCTTCTCCTCTTCCCAGACATCCCCCAGGGTTCAGCCCTGCTCCCTTTCCACATGGCTTCTCGATGCTGCAAAAGAGCTTTCTTTAAGCTCACAGCTTGCCTGGCACAGCATCCCAGCTAACCCTGCCACAGCATCCCAGTGAATCCTGCCACAGCTTCCCAGTGAACCCTGCCACATCATCCCAGTGAATCCTGCCACAGCATCCCACCTAACCCTGCACCAGCATCCCAGCGAACACTGCCACATCATCCCAGTGAATCCTGCCACAGCATCCCACCTAACCCTGCAGCAGCATCCCAGTGAACACTGCCACATCATNCTGCCACAGCATCCCAGCTAACCCTGCAGCAGCATCCCAGTGAACCCTGCCACATCATCCCAGTGAATCCTGCCACAGCATCCCACCTAACCCTGCCACAGCATCCTGGCTAACCTGCCATGGCATCCCGACATGCTAACCCTGCCATCCCAGTTATCCCTGCCGTAACACCCTGGCTGTCCCTGCCGGCTCCCAGCCGGGATCATCACCAGCCCTCAGTGTGGCAGTTCCATTTCACGCTGCGGTGCCATGGTACTGCTGACACTCAGTCTCATTTTGGTTCTCCACATGAGTCAGAGCACTGTGAGCCCCCTCCAAGCACCACGGGGCACAGCCCCAAATCCTGGCACCCCTCAGGGCCAAGTTCCCCCAGCCCAGGGCCTCACCTCGCTGCCTCTCCCTCAAGCCAAGGCTCCAGCAGCCCCTTTCAAGTGATGGGTTTATCTGCTCCACCACAGCCCCTCTTCAGTGCTGGGAGCTTTGGAGATAAGCAAGAGCTCAGGAGAGCGCAGATTTAAGGCTCCAGCTGCCACTCCTGGGGATGCTGTTCCTGGGCTGCCACACATGGCAGCATCTGCACCATGTGCTGGGTGGTCAACTGTGCCACCAGCTCATTTTGGGGTAGACCTGAGGTGCCCACTGCCAGTGCCCAGGGAGGACAAGATGCTTCCAGCCACAGTTGTGGGGCCCAGGCCTTCTTTGCTGCAGCCTGGGACCTGCAGATGAGGCTGCCGTGCCCTTCCGAAACCCACCATGGCATAAAAAGCTGCCAAAGAGCCTCTTCCAGGGAACAAAACATCCCCAAACCTGGCTGCTTTGGAAGGCATCTGCCACCAGACATGGGGCTCCCGACATCCAGCAGCCTCCCTGCACTCATCAGGAGCCCACCGAGGTTGGGGGCGGGAAGTTTGGGACACTGAGGACACTTTCCTCTCTGCTCTCCCCTTAAATTATTCTGCCACATATAGTAGATATTGGTGCTATTTTTAGGCCTTGCTTGTTTAATTATTGAGAAAGATTTTGAAGGATCTCTTGAAGGCAAGGAGACAAGCACCCGGGGTGCTCACTGGATTTCCCTTCCTGAAGCACCAGGCAGACAGCAGGGCCCTGGCAGTTGCCACCTCCCCTTTGCCACAGGAATCCTCCGACAGCAGCTCCAGCCTGCTCAGTGGATGTGGGGATGGAGGCTTTGGAACCGGGCTTTGGAACCACTGGATGATCATGAGGAGAGTGGCTCAGGGGCCGAAACAAGGGACAAACCCTGTCCCCAAACCAACACTTGTCTGGCACAAGGGACTGCGTTGGAGCTGGGAAATGCTGGGTCCCAGCTAACAAAAAGCAGTGCAATCCCAGCACCAGCTTCCATTAGGAACAAATGTGGCCCAGAACTCACCATTTTTATTTTTAACTGAACGGACACTTTTCTTGCTGAAAAATGACCTTATTCTCAGCTCGCCAAGCAGAATTGCACTGGCAGGATTTTTTTTTTAAACCAGTTCCTTTTGTGCTTCCACTTACAAAAAGCCAGCGAATGGCCTTTATTTGAGATTAAAGGGGTTTGGTCAACTTGAAATCCGCTGAGATTTCAGCAAAATGGTATATAATGAAGTAAGAGCCAAATCCTCAACTGGTGTCCTTTGCCCTGGCTTCAGCAGCTTTGGCTTTCCAATACCTCTTTGTACCTGTCAGCAACCTGGACCAGGACTTCAAGGGAAACATTGATTTACCTCAGCTGCCAGGCTCAGCCAGCTGGGATTACCTTCCCCCAGCTGAGGCTATCCAGGGTATCTGTGATCTGTCCAGGTCTCCTAAGGAATATATGTGTGTATAGCCGTGTGTTTGATCTGTTCATCCTCCCCCTCTCGATCGTATTAGGTACAAAGGTAAAGATATTAATTTTAATAGTGCAGGTACTGAGGTGCTACATGCTGCATGAAAATAATTATCCTCCGTGACAGACCCCATGCTGACCCTGGGGAAGGACAATGGGATAACCCTGACTCCATCCCAGACATCGGCCACACCACAGCAGGAATGGCCCAACAGAAGCATCACTGGTTCACACCCCCCTCTGCCACAGCCCCCCACCTGCATCAGGCCCCTGGTCATTGCTGGGGAGGTCACCGAGTGCTGCCGCACTGCCGGGATGCTCCAAGGACTGGTCTGAAGGAATTACGGTGCTCGAAGGTGGTGGGATGAAGCCGGGTCTGGGGTGGGGGCCTCGTGGCAGAGCCAGGCTGCTCGGGCGGCACAGGCAAGGGGGGCAAGTTGTCAGCCCCTGCTCCTTAACACCCTGACAAGCTTATAACTATTTCATTTGTTACACTGCGAACCTTTTTAAATTAATGAACATAAGGTTGTCACGGTTGCTGTGGCGACGACACGTTGCTGGGGCAACGGCAGCGATGCAGAGCCTGTGGAGTGTAATCAGGGGTCAGGCTGACGATGGAGCCGGGATGTGTGGGGGCTGCGGGAAGGGACAGCCAGCCCCAGTGCTCCCACCAGCCCACGGCCTCACGCTGCTCCCCAACCCCCAAACCAGCACCGACAGGTGGGAGAACCACCACTGCAGTGCTTCCCTGCCACAGCCACCCTGCCCCAGGAGCAGCACTGCCTCCACACCTCGCTGTGTGCACGGCCCGAGGATGTGCTGTGCTCTGTCGCAAGCCTGACCCACTAATGGGACAGCTCACAGAACCCATCCCACGGGCTCACCACCTCCCCTCTCCAACTTTCCCATCCCCTCTGGGTCTGTCTGGGTCTCTGGTTCCTCACCCCACCACAGCATCCACGCAAACCAAGGGTTGCCGAGCAGAACAGACCTGGCTGTGGGGCACAAACTGCACCTCCTGCACCACCTCTCCCAAAGGGACGTGAGGACACCCAAGGTGGTTTTCAGGTGGTTTGGGATCAGCTGCCTTGTTCTTTCCACCAGGCAGGGGCTGGGGCCAGGGACAGAGGCAACTTGTCCCACTGCTGCAGCCCTACCCCAGCATCTCCCCACACTGGCAGTTCTGGGGCTGTGTGTACTCCAGAGGTTTTGCAGCCACAAAACTCTTTAAGATCATGTATTTCCCCCCACACCAGCAACAAGTTAGAAAAGGGAGGGAAGGGAGGGGGCAACCAAACAGCTCTGCACAGAAACTCCCCAAAATTCAAGCAGGAAAACGACTTTGCAAGGTCTCTGGGCACAGGGGCCTTGAGCTCCTCTTCCTCAGTCCAAGTAAAAGGATGGATAGGACAAGGGGGAGCTTTTTTAAACTAAAAGAGGTTGATTTAGGTTTGATATAAGGAAGAAGTGTTTTACAATGAGGGTGGGGAGGCCCTGGCACAGGATGCCCAGGGCAGCTGCAGTTGCCCCATCCCTGGAAGTGTTCAAGGCCAGGTTGGACAGGGCTTGGAGCAGCCTGGGATAGTGGAAGGTCTAGTGGCAGGGGGGTGGAATGAGATGAGCTTTAAGGGCCTTCCAAGCCAAACTATTCCATGATTCTCTGATTTTATGGCCTCCAGCCCCTCTCACTCCCGCAGGAGCAGCTCAGCAGCCCCGAACCCCGGTTCTGCAGAGCTGCCCTGTGCATGAGGCATCCACATCCAGGGAGCTCACGCAGTGGGGACCCAGCAAGGACAGCAGTGGGTCAGGGGCCAGCCTGGGAAGGCACAGCCCCGCCAGGTGTGGAAGGAGGCTCTGTACCTCCTTGGAATGAGGCAGAGCAATGGGGTGAAACCTGAAGGGCTGGGACAAAGGGAGTGGGGTGCAGGATGGGGACTGTCACCGCCCCAGCGCAGGGCGCGGTGGCCGCCCTCTGCTCAGGACGACGTGGCTGACGTGTCCCCAACATCAAAACCCGAGGGTGTGAGCGGGAGAAAAATGGGGTGGGGAAGGCAGATTCCGGGGCTGGGGATTTCTCTGCCTCCTGGAAAGGGAGGTCTGGGCTCGTCCCAGAGCCAACTGCACAGAGGAGAGAAGCTCTGTTCCTCACTGACATGCCCAAGGTCCTCACAGCATCTTGTGGCTCCAGATGGGCTTTTCACTG
The DNA here is from genome assembly GCA_013398055.1 of Ifrita kowaldi. Taxonomy (NCBI): domain Eukaryota; kingdom Metazoa; phylum Chordata; class Aves; order Passeriformes; family Cinclosomatidae; genus Ifrita; species Ifrita kowaldi. The sequence goes on from VZRS01008170.1 coordinate 11,453, forward strand.
GCCCTTTCAAGGTACATCTGGCCCAGACACCTTCTGATGGGAAAACGGGGGGCTGGTATGGACCACAAACACCAACCCCCTTTCCAGCCCTGACAGAAGCACAACATAATACAAAATACATATCTGTAATATGTATACTACTACTTATTTACTACAAAATTCCTACTATAGTGAGCTTTAATATGCTATATAGTATTTTAATATACTACATATATTTTTGTATACACGAGATTTATATGTCTCTGTGTGTGTGTATAAATATATATACACACACGTACATTTATATATACACACACACCCCAAAAACCTCCCCAAAACCAGCTCAAACCCATCTTCTTATCCAGATTTTGAAGGCAGCTTGGTGCTGGGCTGCTGGCAGGAGGAGTAACCTACGGGATGGGCACTGACACTTCACCCTGTGGGTCTTGTGCTGCTGAGAATGCTGCATCCCCCAGCCTGATTCTTTGTGCTGAGCTTTCGTCAGCACACGTGAATGGTGCTGTACCACAGCTCTTCCAGCTCTGCTGCCTGTCAGGGAAGTGTCTAAATATTTCTATTTTCCCCAAATACATTTTTCATCAGAATTGGAAAGGGGAAAAAAATTTTAAAAGCCATGAAAACACTGAAATCCACATTAGGGCTCGAACAAAAGCAGCGTCTGAGCATTGGGAGGAGGACACACCCACGGGCCCCAGGGACAGATCCCCATGCCTCTGGGGCTTTGCTGGGCTCTAGTGTTCTGCAAATCCCCGTTCCATCCTGTGATGGGAGGTGAAGCACATGGAGTCCCAGGGGGACAATTTGCCGTGCTATCTCCCGAGGATATCCACACCAGCCAAGGAACAGGGACCAAAGTGGAGCCTGGCTCTGCTTGTGTCCCAGATAACGCTGTCACCCCACAGAAACCAGGCTTGTCCCAGCAAGCTCAGCAGAGGCCAAGGGGTGAAGGAGATATGTCAGAGCCACCCTCCCGCTGGGAAAAGCAGGACTGTGACGCCCAGGAGGGACGAGTGTCCATGAGACCTTCCTGGATGGCCCCGGCACTGTTCTCTGTCACTCATCAGCAGCCACTGGGAGCGGCGGCAAAACCCCATGAGTGCAAATTGGGAGGAAAAGCAGTAAATTAAAAGTGAAAATAAATAATTTTTCAAAAAATTAAAATCTGAAAACCCTCCATGACCTCCACAGGTGCTTGGTTGAATCGGGGGTTTGTTTCCCAAGAGCTGAGCATTGCCCTCGCTCGCTGCTCTCAAGGTCCCTCACTCCCACTCCAGCCACCCCCCACCAACACTGCCACATTTCCCGGGGTCTGCCAGGCCCCTGCCCGAGCTTGGCAAGACACCGCTTCCCTTTCCAAGAGGGTCATTTCCAGAGGCCAAACTATGACCTGGCAGCCAAACCACAGCTTCCCCTTCCCACAGTGCCAGAGTCAGCATCATGTGCCTCAGTGGTGCTGCTCCCTCCCTCCACTGCCTTTTGTATGTGCAAGGATGGAGGAAAAGAAAAAGGCCAAGAAGGAAAAAGGAGCCTGACCTCACCGAACCCTGCAACTTCAAGCCAGGGCCAGCCTCAGAGAGGAAAGGACCAGCAAAATCTGCTCCAGCAGCCGTCAAGGCTAATTAAAGAGCAAATGCAGCCGTTCCCAAAGGATTCAGCACTCTCCAGCTGCAGCTGCTGCTGACCCGTGGCACAACCTTGGGCTGCAGCTGACCATTGTCACCTCGCTCACGGTAGCTCAGCGCCCCAAAACCTGGGGTAAAGCTCCCTGCTGTGGTCACCCCAGTTTGCCCCTTCCCCCCGCCATTGGCTCAGTCAGGGACCCCTGGGTGCCACAGGGCACAACCCAGGGCAGATCCCAGGGCACATCCCAGGGCTGCCCGCCCCATGCTCATCCCCGATCACGCTCCCGCCCTGCAGGTTCCTCTGTCCTGAAGTCAAAGTCACTCGTGCAGAAAGACTCTGCTGGTTCTCAACTTTGCTGGGCACAAGGGACTAATCCCGTTTTACAGATTAAGGAAGCATCCTGCCACGTGATGGGTAGGAAATAATGCCCAGCTCCCTTCCCTACTCCAACCCACGGCTGTTCCAACTGCCAGCACCTCTGTTTTACTCTGTTAGCTCCAATCCCAGGATTTTGTCCCTCCTGTTCCTCAGGTGCAGGGCTCGGTTTCTCCTACTCAGTCCCACGGAGAACCTGCCACCTCACTCCTCACTCCCTCTTTCCCAGCACCAGGCATCTGCTGCACACCCACCTCTGCTCCTTAATCCTCCTCATCCTCATTTCTGCCTCTGCCTCAGAAAGCCCTTATCAAGCTCCCTTGTCTAACTCAGGGGCAGAGATAACTCACCATCTCCCACCCCAATCTCTTCCATAGTCTATTTTCTTCCTGCCCAGAGTTGATTTCCCTCACCTAATTGCTCAGAAAGCTCTTTTCCCTTCCTCTAATCAGTCTGGAGCAGACTTTCTCTAGATAATTGTGCCAAGACCTGATCACCCTTCTCATCTCCATCTCTCCAACACTCCCATTTCTTCACTAAACTCATCTGCTGGAGCTGCATTCCTTGGTCTAATTATTTCAAGGCTCCGTTGAGTTACTTAATTGCTTATTCATCTGGCACCCGTATCTGGAAACTCCCAGAGCATCTGGGACAGGGTGCAGGGCTGAGTTATCCTGGTATAACTGCCTTCCCAGTGGATAAAATTGCTCCAGGTGTGTGACAGTGTGAGCCCAGAGCAAAACCTGCTCAAAAAAAAGAAATTTTCTGAAATTCACTTGCTCAGGTTGCCCAGAGAAGCTGTGGCTGCCCCGGGATCCCTGGGAGTGTTCAAGGCCAGGTTGGATGGGGCTTGGAGCAACCTGTGCTTGTGGAAGGTGTCCCTGCCCATGGCAGGGGCATTGGAAGTAGATGAACTCTAAGGTCCCTTCCAAGCCAAATCATTCCATGATTCCAAGATTCTGTGAAATGCAGAATTTTCTGCTTCTCGTGGTGGGAGGAGCAGCTGCCTGGTGATGCTCCACTGCAGCCCACGAGGAGCTGTGTGAGGCTCACACCAGCCACAGCCAACAATAAACTCGTCTTTAGGCCAGGTGTGAATTCCCTTGTGCGAAGGCCAAACTGAAATAGCCCAGCAATCTCATCCCAGTGCCCCGGGTGCCCATGGCCCTTGGAGGCTCCAGCTGGGACCATTTTCCCTCTTTCCACCCCTTCCCTGCAGCTCCACCAGCCCCACACTCAAAGCTATAGGAGTTGTTTTGACTGGCCCCACTTCCCTATTCCTATTATCGCCCAGCCGCCTCCTTTTTCCCAGGCTAATTGATCCACTGTTTTGTTTTCTTATCAAACTGCTCTCAGCCTCTGATGCTCCTTTAATCAGTGCTCGGCCCTATCAGTTCCACAGACTGCTGGGAGACCTCCTCTTGCAGCCACCTCTGTGTCTAATCGCTTGGGGACTTTACCTAATTGGTGTAAAACCTGATTTCTTTCTCTAATCGCTCCGAGGCCCTGATTCACTTATCTAATCGCTGCAAAGCCCAGGCCTTGCACACCTCTCTCCAGAGCGCCAGCATATCCTTCTCCTTCATAGGTTTTTCCCTCCCCCGCAGGTGGCCCAGCTCTCTTGACTCCCTAATCCCTCAGCTGCTTGATCTCTTTAACTAATCCAGCCAAGATTCGGCACCCTGGCTGGCTGCTCCCCTAACCCAGTGCTGGGAGGAGTGACCCCCCTTTTCCCCATCTCCCACCCACCCCACAAAGCGCAGACCCGCCGTGGAGGGGCTTTGCCTGCTCCTCCACTCCAGGGATCCCTTGGGAAGGGTGATGCATGTCCCTCAGGGTGTGGTGGCCACCCTGGTGACAAAGGCACAGCCCCCCAAGGGTCACCCCCCGCCAGAGGAATCTCCCCTCTCTGCCGGGACGGGGTGCACCGGCTGAACCAGTTCCCCCTCTGCTGCACCCACTGGGCTGGGCACAGGGAGGGGACAGCGATGGGACAAGGGGAATGTCAGCCCTGAGTTTGGCTCCTGGCAGTGAGGGGATTGGGACGCTGCTCCCGTGGCTCCGGTGGCACCAGCCCGTGTCACCCAAGGGCCGCGGTGCTGCGGATGGAGCAGCTCACCCGAGCCCTCTCTTTCCTCCCCGTGAGTCATGTCCGCTGATTCAAGCGAAAGAAGCTGATAGGGGAAAACATTCACAAGCGCCAGCCTGGAAGGATCCCAAGGCTGAGGACAGGGTGGCAGGAGCAGAGGGGAGATTTATCTGTTTTTCCCTGAAGTTTCATGGAAAGTGAGTCCCAGCCCCGGGTGGCTCACAGATGCCGCTCACCGAGCCCCGGAGTAGTCGCGAGTGCCCAAACCCTGCTCCCTGCTCCAGCAGGCCCTGCTCTCCCTGCAGAGAAAGGGTAGACCCCAGACCCTCCCTGACCTCGCGTCCATTGCTCTGGTCCTCTTTGGCCAGCGGTTTCAGCCCCAGAGCTCATTCTTTCCTCTGGAGCATCCGGCCTGAGCAAAAGCTTCCCTTTCCCGTGGCTGGCGGGGCCGCGGCCTCAGCCCACGCTGGCTCAGCAGCACAAGGTCGCTCCTGCCTTGGCAGCAGCTGCACACGGTGACTCACGCTGGCTCCAGCTTCTGCTCAGCCCCGCGTGGAGAGGTTTTCAGGGCGGAAAGCACTGCCCTCCCCTCACCCCCTCATGCTGGGATGTGGATTCAAGTCCCAGCTCCAACCTCTTATTTCTTCAGTTTTCCTTTGCTCTCAAAACCTGGGCTCAGGCTGAAGCTGCACCCAGAGATGCTGCAACCAGGGCTGAAAGCAAAGAAATGGGAACTGGGTCTCGCCTGATAGGTACAGCAAGGGTGACAGAGAGCTGGGGCCTGATTCCTGCTCTCTCCTTTTCAAAGGGGGAACAGGGCAGTGAACCTCTGCACTTCGGGATTTTCCAGCCCCTCATCAGTGTTAAAGTTGTGTTTCCCCCCCACCCCAGACAGCTCCAGGTGCCACCGAAGCCCCCCCTGCTCTGAGGGTGGGAGGATGCAGTGGGAGGCAGGCAGACACCCAGCCCCTTCCTGGGTCCCTGCCCTTCGTGCAGGGCCAGGAGCACGTTCCCAGAACCCGGCAGTGGGAATTTGGTGTGTTTATTTGCAATCCAACAATGACCCCGGGACTGCGAGGAGAATGAGTCAGCTTCCAGTTCAGGGCAGGATTCCTCATCAGGCCTCTCAGTTAAAAAATCACCATTTGGAGATGTGGCAATTAAACAATATCGTTAAACTGGCACTTCTGACCAGTGACAGGCTGAAACCTTTCCATGCTGGCACTATTCATGCCAAGCGGGATGAGAAGCAGCAGAGCCCTCAAACCATTATCTTGCCGGAATCTCCACCCAAACCGCGGGATCTGCAGGCTCCGGGCGGGTGACGGTGCCCACAGCCCCGAGGAGCTCAGTCCTCCCGCTGCAGCCCCCAAAGAGTTAACGCACATCTCTGGAGCTGCACAGAATGTTCCTGGCTCCCAGGGGCACAGCCTTCACCCACCCCCTGACTGCTCTGCCCTGGGGATGCCGCGGGGCACACAGGCTCCTGCCGTGACGGATGTCAGTGCGCACAGCTCCCGGGACTGCGGGAGGGAGAGAGGGGCTCTGGGAGCATCACCATCCTCCCCGAGCTGCTCTTGGCCCTGTGCCCTCCTCTGCCAGGCTCCTCTGCCCTGGTCCCCCCACTCCCACGCTGCCCCTTGGGACCCTGGCTCCATCCCGCGTCCGCAGCAGCCCCCTCTGCACAGACCCGCAGGGGACAGAAAGCGGCGCGACTCTCCCCACATGAGGCCACGGCTCCAGTACCGGAGGAATGGCTCCTGTCCTGGACGGGTGGAGATGCCCCCACAGCCCCATCAGCACTGCCTGACACTCTCGCTGCCCCTCCATGACACCACTGTTTCACTCTCTTTCCTCTAGACAAGAAGAGAGAGGATGAGCCCAGACACCCCCAGGCTCCTGGGGAACAGCAGGGCTGGCTGCTGTCCCCATGGACCCTTCAGCCAGTCTTCCTTCACTCATCTCCAAGCCGGGTCCCTCTCAGAGGGCCCAAGGGGTGCGAAGCAAGCGCCCACCCCAGGCTCACCCAGGAGGGCAGCAGCTGAGCTGGGCACAAACGTGACCGCATCAATCCCCTGCCTGAAGCCTCCCATCCCCACCGGGCCGCAGTTTGTCCCTGCGGAGCGGAGCCCCGGCTCCTCACCACACCGCGCTGGTACCCGCTATGCTACAGCCTGGCATGTCTTCCCAGGGTTGCCAAAGCAACCACGGAAACACAACAAACAGCAACAACACACAGCAGACAGTCGGCAAACATTCCCCTCTTATTTTCTCCCCAGTTCGGTTTGTGCTTTTTCCCCTCTCCCACAAGGAAGCTGCTGCCATCGGAAGGGAACAACAATATTATTCTCCAGTGCGCGAAGCCTGCGCCATCCCAGCAGGAGCCGCGGCGCAGAGCCCCCGGCACTGCCAGGGAGGCGGCTGCTCCTGGGGAGGAGCCTGGCACAGCTGAGCTGCACCCTGGCTCTGCCGCGGGCAGGTCGAGCTGCTCACCTGCCTCCTCGGTGCTACCAGCAAGGGCGTTGTGCTGAGTGACCAGGGCTGTGCTGAAGCCAGGTTGGCCAAGCAGGGGAATCCCTCCTGGGCAGTGCAGCGCTTCCGCGGACTGTTGGGATGCAGCTGGAGGTACAGCCCAGCCTGTATCCAAGGTGTCTTTTGGGGGTGTCCAGGACTCAGGACCTGTTTGCACAGGGCAGGAAGCACCTGAGCATCCTCAGGAGTGGAGCAGGAGCAGGCAGAGGATGTGGGCACGCCCAGGTCTGCCTGGAGAGAGGAGCAGGGACACCCTGGGGCTTGCCGAGGCAGCACCGCAGCCCGAGCGCCGCAGCCGTGGCACCGAGGGGGATTAGCGGGCACAGCTGGGGCGCAGGCTTTCAAAATGGGATTAGCAGGACTGCGGCACGTGACAGCGGGGACAGTGGCTCCACAGGAGCGCTGCCTTCGAGCTGGCCTGCCTAGCACCCAGCACCCAGCACCCAACACCCAGCACCCAACACCCAGAACCAGCACCAGCTCCCAACAGCTTCTCCACCAGGCCAGGCAGCTCTGAGCTGGTGGGATCAGAACTTGCAGCAGCACCTTTCTGAGCCCAGTTTAACCATTTTTCCTCCCTTTTTGGTGTGTGGATTCCATGGGCAGACTGGAGTAGAATGAGGACAGCGAGGTCCCAGCTGTGAACCTCGCAATGCTCCTTCAGTCCATCTCACCTCTCCCTCAAAAAGCCTGGGAGACCACAGCAGCCCCTTTCCCACCCCGTACCAGGGCAACAGCCCCAATGTGGGGCACCCTTCTCCACAGATTCTGATTGGCAGCTCTTTAATTCCTACACATGCCGAGTGCTGCAGGCTCACACCAAACCAGCCCGGTGAGATGTGAAGTGCTGAATGCGTATCCTGTACCCTGGTGCCATTTTTCTCTCCCTCTCACACATCTATACACATGCACATACTTATACACATAGTTTTCTTAACCCTCCCTCATTCCTTTTTTTTTTTTGCTTTATTTTTTTCCGAAGTCCACCCATCTGGCAGCTCATTTATGCTCCTGGAGGCAATTACGGCAGTCAGTGAGGAGGGAGCAGGAGCAAGGCTGGTGTTGCTGAGGGGCACCTGGGGATGTGGCACGTTCAGCAGCACTCGCTGGCACAGCCAGCAGCACCGGGAACGCCGTGTCACAGCTGAGCATGTAGGTGCAGGAGGGAATTCAGTGATGGGGGCTTAATGCAAGCACGATGATTCCCTGTGCCATGCAGGGAATGCTGCTGGGCCAGGAATGGTACCTGGGTGCTGAGCACTGGACAGGACGTGCTGGAGCTGGGCAAGGTGAAATAACACCTAAAGAGTGACAGGACATAGGGAATGGCTTCCCACTGCCAGAGGGCAGGGCTAGATGGCATACTGGGAGGAAATTCTTCCCTGGGAGGGTGGTGAGGCCCTGGCACAGGTTGCCCAGAGAAGCTGTAGCATCCCTGGCAGTGTCCAAGGCCAGGTTGGACAGGGCTTGGAGCAACCTGGGATAGTGGAAGGTGTCCCTGCCCACGATAGAGGGGTTGGAACTGGATGATCTTTAAAATCTCTTCCAACCAAACCATTGTAGGATTCTCTGGTATGAAATATTAGCCCCAGGGGGAGCCCGAATGTCTCCCTTTCTCCCCCTTCCCAAATAACACTTCTCAGGATGGTCTTAGCGACAGGTTGGGGCAGGAGCTGACTTTGGTCCCTGGTCCCTTTCGCTGTCCCAGCACCACACGGGCCCCCGTGAGCCCAGTGCTCCAGGAAAAGCCCACAAGGCTGAGGGGAGGCTGTGCTGCGAGGACGAGCCCCTGTCCCCTGCAAGCTTCAGTCTTGCTTTGTCCACACTGGGACGTGCTGGGGTTGCTGTGGTGGATCCGTCCTTGGAGCTGGGGCCGCGCTGAGCATCGGCAGCCCCAGAGGAGCCCACGGCGGGGCTGTGCTCGCCGAGAGCCCACGGCTGGTGCCAGGTGGCCGCGGCCATTCAGGCGCTTATCCCCAGCTTGCAATGACATCTAGTGGAGCTGCCTTGGGAGGAGCTCAGCGAGCCAGCGCCAAGGGCTCCTCCAGCGCTCCCAGGGCTTCATTTTCCCCTCCGACCTCCTCTCCAAAACATGTGGGCAGGAGGCAAGAGGTGGCACCCCATTTCTGAGTCATGGTTGGCCACAGCACAACTTCCCGGGAGCCAAAAAAAATCACCTTTTCCACAGCAACACTGAGTCCTCTCCAGCCCATGCTGCAACTGTGCTTAGTGAATAGTTGGGACTATTATCATTAGGTGGAGTTCTTTACCTCAGGCTTCCCCTCCATCCCCAGAACACCCCAAAAAAGTGGTTTCAGCTTGCCAAATGCTGCTGGTGCAAAGCTAACGGCTGCTCGGCTGCTGGGAGAGGAGGCTGGCAGCAACAAACCACACTGAGCCGCAGCCAGAGACGTACTGGATCCTCCTCTGAAGGCAAGGAAGGAAAAAAATAAACAAATATGGTAACCAGAAGATAAAAACCCCAATGTGGTAATGGGTAATGTGCAGCAGCAACTTCCCAGGATCCTGTCCCTGCAGATGGTGCAGCATCCAACAGGTTAATGGCAGCCCAGTCCTATTTTAAACATGGAAAAGTGCTGCAGCTTGATCCCACTTCATTCCTGTAGAGATATAATCATAGCCTTTAGGAGATGTAATCATAGTATTTATTTAAGAATTAAGTGTGTCTGAAAGTGGCCTAAATTCCCCGTGCAAGAGCAGAGTTGGTGCCTCAGCACCTGACTCGGCCCCGCTGCGAGGGAGCCGGGCCCTGGTGTCCCTGGCCAGAAGCCGAGGGGCACCTGCTTTGGGAACGGGGCTGTAGGGAATGGCACCAGCCTGAAGGACCCTGGTAAGCAAGGGGTGAGGCAGGTGAGGACCACAGGGAAATGATCATCCAGAGCAACTCTGCAGTTTCTGATACATCTTTATTTAGAATAAACAAGCAGAGGCAGCACAGCAGGAATCCAGCACGGATGGGAATGGAATAAGCAGCATTTGAGGCATTTATATGAGAGAAGGGAAAGAAAAAACACATAAAAACCTCACAAACAAACATCATTTTCCAAAAGACAAGACAGAGCCCGAGATGCCGACAGATCAGGTACTGCTGAGCCGCCTCAAGGTACCACAGCAGGCACCGAGCAGCGAGGGAGATTCCTATTCCAATCCCCCAAAAAACTTCCTTTGCAGAGCAGGTTTAGGACCTGCTGTTCCTGTGCCTAAAGGAGATGGGGTGGGAGGAGGTTGGGACCAGCAGCAGCTCCTTTCCCATCCCATGGAAGGGGCTGGAGAAGGAGCTCACATGGAGAGAAAGTGCTTCAAATGCAGCCATGGCCAAACACAGTCATTGTGCCCCACTCGAAAACCGATTAAGCACCAGAGCAAATCAAGAGGGGACAGAGAACACCACCACCCCTACTGGGATGGTGGTGTGGGGTTGTTCCACAGCAGATGGCAGGCACTAGTGTGGTCCCTGCCCCAGTCCCTCAAAGCATCCATGGAACAGCAGTGACACTGAGCCTCTGTCTTGTATTTCTGCCCCAGCCTGGCTGATCAGCAGTGACATTCATCTTTAAAAACCAAAATTCTTCTATTGCACTTCAATTTACTAGAGAAGAGCTCATGGCTGCCTTCACAAGCAGTTATTGCCTCTCTGTTCTGGCCTCTCCCTACCCCTCCACATAAAGACTGATTCTGACATTTCCCCAGCCTTAGTGTGAGGAATATATATATATATATATATATATTAAAATAGCTTTATTAGATCAGTAAAACCTGTATAGTGTCCAGAAGTACAGAGTGTCCTTGGGCAGCTGGCTGTTGGCAACACAGGAATTAAGCAGCCAAAATACCCAGATAAAAAATAGATTTTAAGAGCAACACATGCTGCAAAAGCTTTGGCAGCTGCACCCTCCTGCAGGGAGGTCGGGCACTGGTTTAGTACCAAGCTTGGGGTGCCCAGGGCTGGGGCTGAGCCCTGTGCTCCCCAGTCAGGCACCACTGGCTGCAGATGCTCAAGCACACTGCAACCATGCAGGGAAGCTCCATGGCCAGCAGCAGCGTCCCTGCCCTGGCACCACTGACCCTGAGGTCTCTTTGGCAGGTTTACATTGCCCCCCTTCCCTGCAGCCCCACCCCTGACCCTGTTACTTCTTGAAGAACTTCTTGTTGAGGAGGAAAATGAGCAGGTTGACATTGACCTTGGCCCTGTCGAACATCTTCATGACTGCTACGCCCTCGTACTGCAGCTGCAGCAGGTCCTGTGGGAGAGGGGACCGTCACCACCACCAGCGCCGTGCCCAGCCAGGGGAGCCCAGCCACGGGCCCCGGGACAGGGGTCAGCACAGAGCTGGGTTTGCAGGGGCAGATGCACAGCGAGGCTGCCCCCAGCAGCTCAGGGCAGGGCTCCACAGGGCCTCCGAGTCCCCACAAGAGCTGCAGGCTTGGGGACACCACCCAGCCCCCACAGACCCCGGCTGCCCTCAGCTCTCTGGGCCCCAGCAGCTGCAGGACAGGCTCCACACCTGGTAGTGCAGCTGGAAGCGCTCCATGTCGATCCCCATGAATTTGGCTTTCACCTGGAACCTGCCTGACTCCTCACAGGGGATGATGTCGAAGATCACGTTCCTGAGCCTGAGAAGACAGAGCCACTCGCTACCAAAAGGGGCTTCACAGCTTTAACACAACTGAGGAGGAGCAGGTCGCCCACCCAGTGCACCCCCTCAGCACAGCAGGCAGACCTACAGCCCAAACCCCACTGCAAATCCCAACTTTCCTGCATTCTCCTACACAAAACAACTTGCCCCATCCATGGCAGGACAACAGTGGCCCATATGCATCCTCCTCCTTGGTTATTTTCGTCTACCTGCCCAAGTTTTCATTAAATCATGGAATATCCTGAGTCAGAAGGGACCCACAAGGATCATCGAGTCCATCAAGTGCAACTCCTGGCTCTGCACTGAATAACCCCAAGCAAGAGCTCCTCCTCTGGAGCAGGGTTACGCACTGGCTGGGTGGCAGGTCCTGGATTTCCAGCAGCACCCCCTTCTCCCACAGCTGGGCTGCTGTGTAGTGCAGCGATGGCAGCTTCTTGCTCTTCCCACTGACCCTGGAAGAGAAGGGACCACATGCTGAGAGCTCAGCTCTGGCCATTCGCGACCCCTCGGATTCCCAACATCTCCAGGACTCACAACAACCCGAGAGCAATGAAAACAAATAACGGTATTTTAAAAAATTACTGATTTTTGGTAAGGAACCGCACTTGTTGCTGGCTGCCAGAGTGTCGAGGCAGGTCTTGATGTACTGGTTGTAATAATCAATTTGCTCCTCATAAAACAGGGTCTTGGCATCAAGGCCCTCCAGGGTCTGCCTCAGCTTCAGGAGCTCCCTGCGGCGCTGCTGCCGGTGACGCCGCTGGTTCCGGATGTCCTGGAGGAAACAAAGCAGTGCCAGAAAGCCAAAATATGTCACTATGAGCTTTACCAGAGCACCACCTCAGGGGGGTTTAGGGATGATCCCCAACTCAGTGTCCCCCAGCACACCTTGGCCAGCTCATCAACGAGCTCCTGGTACTGGTTGGCAGAGTCCACCAGCCCCAGGCTCTCCAAGCGCCGCAGGTTGCGGATGACCTTGCGCTTCTTCTCCTCCACGGAGAGCTGGCCGTTGGCAGCCAGGGAGGGATGGCGCTTCAGCTGCACAGAGGCCTGGGCATCCCGCAGCGCTCGCCGGCACACAAGGCGCTCGTGGGCGGCTTCCTAGGGATGAGAAGGGATGAGCCTGGAACACAGCTGGAACGGGATACAGAGATGGAACAACCAAACTCCTTCACCCACGCTTTGATGTGGGTCTCTCCTGGCCCAAGAACACATGATTTTTCTGAAAACCAGAGTCCAGTCACTGCTGGATCACAAGAGCAGTGGCCAAACCTCTGAGAGGAGCAGGGCAGCTTTTTGCTGAGAACTTTTTTGCCATTTGCCCACAAAGTTTTGCAGTTCATCCCCAGCAGCAGCCTCACACATCCCACCTCATGCTCTGAGGCTGGTGTCCACAGGATTTCCGGGAGGGAATCTCCTGGCTGCGACTGGATCAAATCCACCAGCATCTGCTTGGTGCTAGAGACCAGAGGGAGATGTCAGGCATCCGCTCCAGACCATCACCCTCCGCACAATATTCAGTTGCCTCCCAAGAGTTTCTTATCCGCCTTGAGCATCCCAATCCTCAGTACCATTCCAACACCCCCAGGACCCTCCTGATGCCCGCAGAGCCCATCCTCACCTCAGCAGCAGGCTCCTCGTGTCACTCTCCTCGCTGCTGGCCACTGGCACCAGCTTGTTGGTGAGGGTGAGGGAGATCTCAGTTCTGCTGAGCTGGGAGAGCACCTGCTCAGCACCACTGTCTCCCAGGCTGGCAACGCTCTCCCCTGTGAGGGCAGAGAGAGCCTGCTAGCAGTGTTGGGCTCTAGAGGGCTGACTTCCCATGCCCAAAGCAATCCAGCTCAAGCTTCGTGCAAAGAACGTGTGTCCATGTCCACCCTCCTCCCATAGGGTAGGTGGTGGGTCCCGGAGTTCAACCTACCAAGCAGGGACTGGACTGTGGGAAGCTCATCAAGATCCTCCAGGAGCTCGTGCAGGGGGTCACTGTGGTGTGGTGCAATGGAGTCCTGGTGCTCGAGCAGGAGCTGGACAGTGCAAGGGATGAGTCAGTGGCAAAGGAGGACGCAAAGGGAGAGTGAGGGAGGGCCAGTCAGGGGCAGCACAACGCCCTTCGCACCCAAGAGGGGATGGAGAAGATAGGAGGTTTGCAAAAGGACAAACCTGCAGAATCTAGATTAACTCCTTGCTTAGAAAAAACGGGTCAGGAAGAGGGAAGCTGTGCCAGGGGTGGGATACAGAGGAATGCGAGGAAATGCAGCAGAAAGCCCAGGAGGTGGGAGCAGAGGAAACAGAGCTTGCCATGAGCATTATGCCCTGACCTTGTGCGTGTTGATGAGCTCCCCCACAGTGATGTAGATGACTGGTTTGGCCACTGCCACCATCTCTGAGTACTCATCCATGTTAAACCTCTCTTCAGGCTCAGGGACGCAGCAGGCAGCAGAGATGAACCTCCTGCAGGAAGGGAGCCCTTTGGTCAGCCCCAAACCCTGCCACCAGCTCCTAGCCACCCTCCCACCCCATCGCCATCCTGGGGCCCACCTGAACTTGTTGTGGGTGTCCTCCAGGTACTGGTTGACCCCGCAGAGATGGGCGCTCTCCCCCTCGAAGGCCTTGCGGGCAGCGGCGTGCTGCAGCACGTTGGCGATGCACCCCAGGCTGCGGCGGTGGTCGGGGTGCAGGGCTGCCCCAGCAGACATGTCCACGATGTCAAAGCCATCGGGGGCCACCACCGCCGGGTTCATGAAGCGGTAGTAGAGCAGGTTCCCCACGATCTAGGACATGAGACAGGCTGGGAGTTGGGGAGCAGATGGGCTGGGGCCCAAGAAGGTGATAGCTCAGCAGGGAAGGATGTTTCATCCCTATGCTGCCTGGTAGGACCCTCCTGGCAGAGATGGCAGTGCAGGGAAAAGCCCAGTCTTGGCATTTCCTTAGTGGCTCAAGGAAAATGTTGGCTTGGACACGTTTTTAAGTCAAGAGGACCTGACCTTCTGTGGAGGGATATTGGCCCTTCATGTACAGGCACAACTGAACGCCACCAAACCGTGCAGATGCCCCAGTCCCAGGGTACCTTATCGACCTCCTCTGCCGGGGCCTTGGGGAATTTCTCAACCAAGGACATCCTCAGGATTTTGGCCATGTAGCGCATCCCATAGCTGAGGAGAGGTAGCGAGAATACCATCAGCACGTGGGTCCACCCTGACCCAGTCCTACTACCCATCATCCAAGAAGCAGAAAGCCCCTAGCCCTGGGGGGATGGAGAAGCCCACAGGTGGGATTGGCAGCTACAGCACCCCTCAGCTCCCTCCCCCACCCTGCTGCCAGCCCAGGCATCTCTGGAGGAAGCCTTCGTCCTCTGAGATGACCACAAAGCTCAGATTCTTCCTGGCAGACATCTCAATGTCAGCAGCAAACTGCCCAGAAACGGAGCAGAAAAACAAGCCAGCCTATGGAGCACTGCTGATATTTGGGGTTCCTCTTGCTGACAGTGCAGTAACTCAGTCCTGCAGCAGCAAAGGGCCCAGGAAGCCCCCCATAACCCAACCTCCTTTCTAAGGCCTTGCTGGAGGCACCTTAGAGCCAACAGCACTGCCAGGCTGTGCACAGAAACCATCGGGATACTTACGGGATCTTGTCAACAGAAGAGGTGATGGCAGAGACAAACTTGTCTGTTATTGCCAGGAGATTGCGGATAGAAATATCCAGCCGCCTTTGGACCTCAGGATGGCTGAGAGCCTGCTCAGGGCTGACCTCATACGGAAGCTTGCTATGAAGGGAAGACAAGAGGCCCATCACTATCCCAATGCCCATCAGCCTGTGGCCAAGCCAAGCCTTCTTACCCGGGGTCTGACCTTCTGTGCCCACTCTGTGACTCAGTCTGGTTGATCCACGCTTTGTAGATGTCCACAGGGTCTGTGCGGATGCTGAGGGTCTTGTCCTGCAGGACCTCCTGCACCGGGCCAGCCAGGATGTGCCGCAGGGCCTTCTGCCCACGCACGTTGCGGTAGAAGCTGACCACCAGCCGGATCACCGTGGCATTCCCCGTCAGGATGTCATGAACATGGTCCACCTTGGACCTGGGGACAGAGATGGGGCAGATGGGATGAGGGGATGGAGCGGCATGTGTGTGTTCTCCAAGCAGGAGGCAGTAGACAGAGGAGATAACAGCATCCAAGCTGATGAAGTTCAGCCTTTCCTTGGGCCTGTTCCCAAACCAGGGCACCCACAGACACTCACCTGATCTCCTCCTGCAGCGCCACTTTGAAGAGCTGGAGCAGCAGATAAGCCTCCCGTGGGTTGGACGCGTAGTTGTAAAGCGTAAAGATCACAGACTCCATGAATTTGGTGGACTTGTTCTGGGGCATCTGGAAGATCAGGCTGGCCAAATACACTGGCTGTGTCTGCAGGGAGGAAGGACACCAAGCTAACCCAAATGTTGTGGGGTGGCAGGGGGCTGGTCCCTGCACTGCCCCCTGAGCTGCAGGGGACACAGCAGAGCCCCCCAACCCCACCTGCAGCAGGTAGAAGAGGTGCTGATAGGCCTCCAGCTTCTGCCGCTTCTCCTTGCTGAGCGACTTGAGCCCCTTCTGCTTGTCCATGGACATCATCTCTGAGAGCTGCTCCTTGTTCTTCTTGGTCAGCTTCTTGCAGTGGGAGACCACCTCCTGCAGCCACACAGGTAGGGAGAGAAGCACTGGGGTCTGCCTAAGGCTCCGGCATTCTGAGCAGTTTCTGGGAGAGCCAGAGGCACCCCAGTGCTCCCCAACCCCTCCCTGACCCCTCCAACTGCTTAAAAAGTGAAGCAGAGACAAGCCCAAGCTGCAATGAGGGCAGGACCACATGAGGCAACCGAGTCCTCCCCCACTCTCCCGACCTGCAGCGTGATCCTGTTCTTGACCAGCAGCCCAATCTTGATGTCCATGAGGTCCAGGTCGCTCTCCAGCTGCCAGCTGGCACGGATCCTCTTCACCACCTCCTCCTGCAGCCGCAGCACCTCTGACTCCTCCCAGAAGTCGTGCTGGCTCTGCTCCAGCAGGTGGATGAAGCGCCGGACGATGCCCAAGGGTGGACTCTTGGTGTGGACTGTGGCAATGCACAGCAATGCCGTGAATATTTGCTGGATGGAGGATGGAGTGGCCACTCCCACCGCAGACCCCTGGACCCCCAGCATTCACCCAGATGCCCCATCCTCCTCCCCAAAAAGCATCTTCCTGCAGCACCAGGACATGGGACAGCACATGGCCACACCGTGCAACAGCCTCCAGGAAGATTTTGGGGGCAGAGGGGCAGCCCCAGGGCTGATGATCAAGGGCCACCAAGGCTCTGTCACTCCAGCCCTTGCCCAGGGGCCACCAGTGGCCTGCCTGCCACTGCTTCCCCACTGTGCAGGGCCAGCAAGGGAAGAGGCAGAGTCCCCTTTCCAATCAGCCATCACACTTCAGAGCTGCAACGAGCAGGCACTTACCCAGCATCCTGTAATCCCCACGGGCCTTGTTTGCTCGCACAAAAGCCTGGATCTTAATTACGGCTTTAATCTGCCAGGACAAACAAGGGGGTGGGAGATGTTTTTCCATAGTGTCCCTAACACACATGGGGTGTGAAGGAGAGCTGAACAAGCCCATCGCTGCCTGGTCCCACTGCCAGGAATGTATCAAGGCCTAGGATGAGGGTCTCCACAACCCAGGAGAGATTTTGGGATTCTACCCTTCTCAGCAGTCATTCCCCTCCACTCACTGTTCCAGAAGCTGCAGCAGCTCCAGGGGTGCAACTTTACTTCCTGCAGCTGACACTCCCCCTTTTCCCCAAAAAATTTCCTTCCCCTCTTAATGGGCATCTTGAAGTCCTTGTTGTTTTTTGGTGGAACTGGAGTGGTTTTTCTCTTCTCACACTTTACAAAACCTGAGAGTTTGGCTTCCAGACCCATCAGGCACCTATTCCTTCCCATCTGTCCCCCTGCCAGGATGAATCAGTTCTCCTTCCAGCTGCACTGCGAGCACCCGGGGACAGGGATCCACCTGTGTGCTCTGGATCATCCCCCTACATCCCCACCAACACGGTCCCAGGAGTTGTTTCACTCTCATCCCATCACTCACGTTCTGCCTGAAGTAGCGCAGCCTCTCCTGGTACTTCCTCCGTGCCTGCCACATCCTCACAGCCGCCTGGATCTGGGACAGATGTTCAAACATTTGGATTCTGGAAGTACTTGCTAGCAAAGGGAATGGGTGGAGGGGAAAAATCATGAGGATTTCTAGGGGAGGTTTAGGTTGGATTTTAGGAAAATTTCTTTATGGAAGGGGCAGTCAAGCATTGGCACAGGCTGCTCAGCAAAGTGGTGGGTTCATCATCCCAGGAGGGATTTACCACCCATAGGGATGTGGCACTTGGGGACATGGTTAGTGGTGGCCTTGGCAGTACTGGAGGAACAGTTGGACTCAGTGATCTTCAAGGGCTTTTCCAGCCTCAACGAGCCCATGGTAACAACTCTGTTCTATGATTTTTTTTCTCCCCTGTCCACTCCACACACTGCCCTGGCACAATCCCCCCTGGCTCCGCTGCACTGGGCAGGGGTAGATGCCACACTCGCAAGCTGAACAAGCAGGTGCCAATGCCCAACATGGGAACAAAGGCTGAAGAAAGAATCTTCCAAACCTTGATTGCAGCCTTTGTGTTGGCTTTCAGGTAGTGCAACCTCTCCAGGTAAGCTCTGCGCTGCCTGTACCCCCTCCAACAAGCCTGGGCACAAGAAGACATCAGGTAGAGACCTGCATGAGGTCACTGTGACTCTGTTGGTTTTTCAGGGAGCACATGAGGAATAACACAGCATAGGGGAAGAGGAAACCAGCACCCAAAGTAGCTGCTTTGAGAGAAAAAAGCCCCCCACTACTCTCTGCAGCACCTCGGGGGTCCCGGCAGTAAAACTACAGAGCAGCATGTGCCAGCACTCCCTGGACCTGCCGGA
This sequence comes from Ifrita kowaldi, assembly GCA_013398055.1. Classification (NCBI taxonomy): domain Eukaryota; kingdom Metazoa; phylum Chordata; class Aves; order Passeriformes; family Cinclosomatidae; genus Ifrita; species Ifrita kowaldi. Next base: position 29,682 of record VZRS01008170.1, read on the forward strand.
AGATGCTGTGAGCAGCTGCCCATGGTTTGTGTCGCTGTGCTCAGAAGAGGGACAGATTCTGGCTGCGTCACCTGGATCCGAATGGCAGCCGGCCTCTGCTCGCACAGGACGTGCCGCCGTGCCGCGAACTCCCGGCGAACGAGGAAGCCCCGGAGCCGCGCCTGCAGCCTCACCACTAAGGCGACGTTGGACGCCCACAGGCGCTGCCGGCCGTGCGCCGCCGTCACTCGGGTGATGACCGACTGCAAGGACACGAGGCACCGGGTCAGCCCCAGTGATGCCACCGGTGCCCACCCAGCCCCGTCCTGCCCATACCTGGATCTCCTCCCAGCTCAGATGTGTGGTGTTGAAGCTGCCGTTGCGTGGGCACTGCCAGCTGCCCTCCAAGGTCTGCAGGTTCAGGTAGTACTCGGCCCCATCCAGCAGCCTGTGCCGGATCCAGGATGGCTTCACGCTCCCTGCTTACCAGGATGGATGGGAGCTGCTGGAGAGTGCTGCTCCCCCCAGAACACCCTGGCCAGGGGTACCCCCCAGGCTCCCAGGGTGGGGGAGGTTTTGCAGCCCCCAGAGTTTTACCTGCTGGTCTCTTGGTGGCCATCAGAGCCACCAGCTGCTCCTGGTAGGCGTCAGCACAGGCGGCCACCACCCCGCGCAGAGCCACGTCAGGGTTGCACAGCACGCGCAGCGTCTGCGACGCCTTCCCTTCCTTGATGGCCTGGTTGATGGCAGCTGTGCCCAGAGCCACTGCGGGAGCAGAGGGGCTCACATCAGCCCCTTCTTGTCCCCTGACTTCCGCAGTAGCACCCACATGGGGAGAGCACTCACTGCTCCTGGCTGCCACTGTGTCCCGGTTGGCCTGGCAGACCCCTTCCTGGATCTCTTCCCACCAAAGCACAGCTCCATTGTCCTCCATGGCCTGAGAGATGGGGGAGATGGGGGAGATGTGGTCTAATGAGCCCCCTTGGAGCACCACCTGCTTTGCAGATGCTGCATTGCTGGAATTGGGGGGTTACTTCACAATCTTGTGACCGAAGTGGGGTACCCTGCATCCAGGGGGGATACCATGCTGCCATGGAGGTACTCCACAGCTGATGACCCCCACCCCACCTGGGCTTTCTGCCTCCGCGCCCTGGACAGGACACTGTGGTAGCGCGGGGCGGTTGGAAGGGCGATGTCGGGCAGGGCGGGCGCCAGCAGCAGCAACGCCGCCAGCGTCTTCTCAGGGTCCGCCTGCAGCAGCGCCTCGTTGACCAGCCGGACTGCGTGGACTCCTGTGCGGGAGGGAAGGGACACGCGGTTCAGCCCCTCCAATGCACCCAAGAGAGTCACAGCCCAGGGTGGCGTGAGATTCTCTGGTGTCTCATTGCAGCTGGAATCCCAGTGCAATCTCCCCCCCAGGATATCTGCAGGCCCCCTGCACGCCCAAACCTTGTGTGGGCAGGACTCACGGTCATTTTCTTCCTGCACTGATAAATTGGTGCTGTTGACACCGTCCTGAATGTCATTCCAGCTCAGGAACTCAGCTCCTGCTCTCCTTGATTGGCCTTTCAGCTGCAACAAGTCATCAAAGTACCTGCAGGAGAGACATAGGGCGATGACTTGGTGCATTCCAAGCAGGGCTCGGTGCATTCTGAGCAGGAGGGCACCTGCCAGAGCCAGCTGCCCAGCTCTTCAGAGGGGAGAGGCAAAGCACAGGACAGGGAGGCTGCTGGAACAAATCCACAAAAAGCCCAGGCCCTCTGACCATCCCCTCCCACAGGACTTCTTCACACCAGCCCCCAACACAGAGCCCAGCTCACCGCTGTGCGTTTGCATCCTCAACTCCTGAGAGGCCCAGGGCAGGGCTGACCAGGCTGCTCCAGAGCCTGTTGGGGTCTCTGGCATCCAGGGCTTGGTTAACCATTGCCACAGCCGAGAGCATCTCCACAGCCACAAACAGCTCCTCCTGTGCCAACTCGCCCTGCATGGGGCAGGCAGAGACACTGAACCCCCATAACCTCATCCTCCAGTCCCAGCTGCCCTGGGGAAGCAGTCCCAGCAGAGGCACCAACCCACCCAGCATCAAGGGGACCCATCGCCCATCCCCAGGGTCTCTCACCCGTGGGTGCTGGCACTGCAGCAGGGCCAGCTGGTGCTGGTACAGGGGGGCAGCAGGGCCGTGCACATCAGGCAGTTGCGCTGCAGGGTCCATCAGCGCTTCCAAGGTTTCTGCTGGCATCCCTCGGCGGACAGCAGCGTTGATCCGGCCGACAGCCTGCAGCACTGAGGGACAGACGGGGAGCTGGCCCAGGGAGGCTGCAGGAGGTGGCCATGCCCTGTCTCAGGGCCAGCCTGCCAGCAGGCCCACCAGCTCCTGGGGATGCACCGGGCAGCAGAACCTGCAACAAGTGTTCACCCAGGCACTCACTGGCTCGCTCCTTCTCGTCCCTCCGGTTCGCTGTGAGGATCCCTGCCTGCACCTCCTCCTGCTCCAGCAGCTCCAGGTAGCCCAGCTCCTGCAACAGGTAGAGAGGGGTGTCAGGTCTCACAGCTCATCATGCTTGTGCTGACAGAGCAGCCATGCTCAGATCCCTGGCAGAAAGCTGCCAACTCCGCAGCCCAGGGGACCCCCCTCTTCCTGGGGACCATGGCGTGCCCCCCAGCACAAGTACCCCGCACCACAGGCTCCTGCCACCCCTACCAGTGCCTTTTCCTCTCGGTCTGTGCTGAGCTGCTCCAAGTAGAGCTCGAGGTTATTGCGCTGGAGGCAGCGCAAGGCCAGGGTGGGGTCCTGCAGTGCACGGTGCAGCGCCAGCACATCCTGTCTCTCCAGGGCAGTGTCCACCTCTTCCAGAGCCCCACGCACTACAAGAGGCCAGTTCACCCCAGAGGTGAGCAGGTAAATCATTACACAGCTCCAGGGAGCAAAGGCAGCTATGGCTGAAGCCTGCATACCCATCATTTTAATGTCTCCTTGGAAATGCAAATCCAGCCCTTCTTCCCACTAGGACTGAGGCTGGCCCGAGCAGACTCCTCTCTGCTATGCCCACCTCTCTCCCCATGCCCTGGGCTACCATGGTCCCACTATAAGCCCTGGACAACCCCGAAAAGGAAGCCCCAGCTTGGCTCACCATTCACTTTGTTGATGTTCCCTTGGATTTCAGCCTGGGTCAGACACCAGTCATAGACATCCTCTCCTTCAGGGATCACCTGCAGGTACTGGAGAGGGACTCCCCAGCCTGAGCTTTCTGCCCAAGCACACTCCACCATGCGCAGTGGAGCATCTGCCCTGCAAATGCCTGGGCTCCTTTCCCAACCCCAAGCCCTGGGTGAAGCAGCCCCCAAAGAGGAATCACCTCCCCCATCTTCCGCTCAGCACAAGGGCTCCCAGGCCATGTTTCAGCCAGCAAGCACTGTGTGGTCTCTGGCCAAGGGACTCTTCCAGCTGGAAGCACCCCCCAGCCCATCAGCAGAGGAGCTGCTCCTCTCCCAGCCACCCCGGAGCACCCTGTGCCCTCCTCACCCTGTTTCTGGCAATGCTGCCCTTCTCCAGCTTGGCCTGGTGCAGCACCTCCTGGTAGGCACCTGCCAGCTCCTCTCGCAGTCCCACCAACATCGCGTGGGGGTTGTGGAGGGTCTCCATCGTCTGGGCCACCACCCCCCGATCCACCGCTTCGTTGATGGCCAACACCGCGGCGTGGACTGGAGGCGAGGCGGGGAGGAAGTGGGTGAGATGGGACACGGAGGGGCAAGGTGGACCCTCCGCTTTATCCCTGCACGCAGTGGGACAAGACATTCCACGGGCAATGGTGGGAACCTGCCCTGTTCAAAAGGCAAGCTGCAGCCTCCAGCACCCGGGAGGTCTGTGTCCCACAGCAAGCCCAGGGAATGCAGAACCCCAGACGCTGCTGGCCAGGAAAGGGCTGTGCCAGCACCTGCAGCCCTGTGCTGGGCCGAAAGAGAACCACCAGGTGCCTCCCACTGCATTCCACAGCACTATCACCTCCCAGAGCCCCCCCTCCCAGTTTGCTGGCCCCAGATTTGGCGTTCAGGGGCTGAGCCAAGATCCTGCTACAGGCTGACAGCCAGCCCCGCTGCCCCACCAGGCACCCGTCACCTGCTGCTTCATCCACTGAGAGCTCGTTGGCCAAAATGCCGCCAATCTTGCTGAAGGCAGGCAGTTGCAGCCCATACTTCTCCAGCTCCCGCTTCATGTTGTTGATCTCCTCCTCTGGAGCAGAGCACAGAGGCAGCACTGCTCAGCACCAGCCCTGTGGCCCAGTGCTGGAGCAGGGGCAGCCAGCAGAGGCCCCACTCCCCTGCCAGACCAAGAGGGTGCAGAAAACTCCCACATTGGGGTGAGCATCCCTGAGGCAGATTTGGCAAAACTCATCCAAAACTTGCACTCCTGCCATGGGACCCCAGAGCATTGGTGGCAAACCCCCCCTGGCAGCCCCCCAGCCCAGGTCTCCCCACATGGTGCCATACCTGTGAAGTCCACTTTCCCATACAAGTCCTGGATCAGAGGAGCCAGCCCCAGCTTGAAGAGGTACAAGCTGAAATACAAGCCCACACCATGACATCACCTGCTTCTCCCTCCCGACACTTCTGTGTCACCTGAGGCTGACAGGTGACACCACCAGAGAGCTCATGAGCACAAACACATCCCATGACAGCCAGGCCAGGACACCCACCTGAGTGCATGGATGCAGTAGACCACCCGGGGCATGTTCTTCTTGTCATAGATGTCAGTGGTCTCTGGGTGGAAGATCTGCCAGCAAGACAAGAGACACCTCAGGTGGCAATGGCATCAAGATGGTCCCCAGGTGGGCTGGTGTCAAAGAGTGGGGGGCAGAGACGAAGCCCCCCTGCCACACCAGCACCCCCCAGTACTGCCACAAGGCAAAGGCCAGTGTGTCCCCTGGCTGGGGAAAGCAGAGGGGAGATGTTACCGAGGGAAGCCCCACGTGGCTCATGGCATCGCGCCAGTAGTTGATGTTATCCGTGTGCCGGAAGTGAAGCCCAGCTGCCTGGAAGAGAGGAGCTGAGGTCAGGCTGAACCCCACTTTCTGCCATCCCTGGGATCCCCCTTGCCCCCAGACCAACCCAGCCAGGGCAGGAGGTTAAAGACAGACGCAATGCCTGTGACACCATTGCAGCCACCTGCTACAAAATAGTCCCTCAGTGGCTGCTGCCAGCGAGTCCCTGCTCACTCTGCACTCACCAGCAGTGCAACGGTTTGGGGGTACACCCTAAGGGGTACTACACCTTCCCTCTGGTGCCACAGCCTTACCTTGTACCGTGTCTGTTCAGGGTCGTAGATCTTCTTCAGTGGGACAATGGCAGGGGCAAAGCAGTGGCCCAGCTTGGCCAGGAGGACCCCGTTGCGCAGGGTCTCCTCCAGCTCCGTGGGCGGGGGCAGCCCCTCGCCCAGACAGGCCTCCATCCAGCTGGCAGGGCAGAGACAGGGCATGCTACAGACCCCCAGCACCCCACCTAGCAGAAAAGCACCCAAAGGACATCCCCCCCAACCCCATTCCAATAAATCCTCCCTGGCAGGGGAGCTCAGCCCTCAGGCTTTTGCTGCTGGGTGGTTTTCAGTTTGGGTGTAGGGCTGAGTGTCTCCCCACAAAAAAACAACCCCCCAAACACCTTTGAAGAGCCACAAAGCCCCAGGACCCAGGCAGCATTCTGCAGCATTATAGCCACTCCCCGCCCATTCCCCCGTCTCTCCCCTTAACACCCCTTTTCCCCCCAAATCTGAGCTCGAGGATGTCCCCAAGTGCAGCCCCACCGCTTGGCTTCTTCCAGGTGACACAGGTACTGGTAGGCAACGTTCTGTCTCCTCTGCTCGTCCATCTCTTCTGCAGTCAGGCGCTCACCTGGGCAGAAAGGGGGTCTCCCATCAGAGCCCCCTGCTCAGGGGGGCTTTTTGAAGCCCCCATGGCCTCTGAAACTAAGATTTGGGAAAGGAAGCCAGGCTTTGGGTGCAGTAATCTCCCAGAGCCCTCGTGGGAGTGGCACCAGCGTCACCAGCCAGGCCCTTCTGGCAGTGGGAGGAAAGTTTCCCATTTCCCTTTTTCCCAAATAACGGCCATCAGGGCTGGCACTGGAGTGGGGGAGGGCCCAGAGCCAGCACCCGGGGAGGAGGTGGGGAACACAGCTGCAGGTTTGGAGTCCTTTGACACTGCTGGTGCTGGAGGCACCCACGACTTCTGGGGGGGGCACCCGGCTGCCCCCCAACAAACCATTCCTCAAAGTATGTCTCCCCCAGTTTGTCCCCAGGTGCCTGGCACCTTGCCACCGCCGTCCCTCTACCCACATCCAGACCTGCCTCTCCCCCCTCAACCCCCTGCACCCCTAGACCTGACTGCTCCTCCCATCCCTCTGCACACCCAGA
>VZRS01008175.1:0-51610 GCA_013398055.1 Ifrita kowaldi
CGCCGGGCTCTGCAGCTCCAGGGCCGACGGCGGCTCCCGGCCCCTCATCCCGTGGCACGGGTGACGCTGTTAACGGGACCCGGCCTTCTTTTTCCTGACTCTGGTCACAGCCTTCTTTCAGGCATCCACCTGCTCCGGCGTGGGGCTCCTTCACGGGCTGCAGGTGGATCTCTGCATCCTTGTGTTTCTCCATGGGCTGCAGGGGAATCTCCGCTCCGGCTGGAGCACCTCCTCCCCCTCCTTCATCACTGACCCTGGTGCCTGCAGAATTGTTGCTCTCACATATTCTCACTCCTGTCCGAGCACAATCACATTTGCACAAAAACTTTTTTTTCCTTCTTAAATCTCTTACCAGAGAGGTGCTGCCATCATCGCTGATGGGCTCAGCCCTGGCCAGCGTTGGGTCAGTCCTGGAGCTGGCTGGAATTGGCCCTGTCGGACAAGGAGGAAGCCTCTGGCAACTTCCCACAGCAGCCCCCCTGCTACCAAAACCTGGCCATGCAAACCCAATACTGCCGTCTATCTTAAAAAAGTGATTCAAGTGAAATGATACAAGGAATACAGGCACTGCCTCTGAATTTCCATTACTAACAGAGGATCGATTAATAATGCAAGTACTGTAATATTGCAAGTGGTTTTGTTTTCAAATCTTTTAGGTTTTGTATCCCTTGCATTTCAGGTGACTTAAAAATAGGGTATTACAGCACTGATCATGCTACACAAGCAGGTGTCAGAGAAATACCAGAATAAAGGAGCTACTTATTGCTATGCTAGCTTTAGTCAAGGTAAATTAGGAAAATGGCAGAGTTTTCCTCATGGTATAAAAAATACTTCTGTCACTGTCATCTCTGTATTGTGTAATCCTTAAGGAATCTGTTTTGGCTTTTGTTCTGTTTTCATATACCTATTTCAGCTAAATTATATAGATTTCTGTTTTCAAAATATATTAATATGCAAGTATTAATAGCTTAATTAGAGACTGGATTGCTTGGCTATCTGAATCAGAGAAAATTACACAGGGGTTAACATGGCTTTAGGTACAAAAAAGAGAAGTGAAAATTCTGAAAGTTTAGAATAGTGGCTAAGAGCATGGAAATAAATGCAGGCCTGACAGTTCCACTGACACTTGCCCAGTGTGAGTTACAAGTTTGGCTTAGCTGATCTCACACATGTAAGGAGATTAAATGAAATAGTGCAGTGCTGTGGCAAATCACATACAAAAGCAAACTGGGAAGAAGATCCAAATAATATAATCTACTCTTGTCTTGTGCAGTTATGTGTATCCTAGGCAGTGTGTCACTGGAGTGTAATGCTTAGACTTGGGAGGGAGGGTGCAGTCCTGAAGGAGGCACAGTGCAGTCTGCTTAACGTAAGTGCCTTAGCAATTCGTGCGGGAAAACGGTGCCTCCAGAAACCTGCAGAGGGAGATGTGTTCCTCCAAAATGAGGGGTTTCTAGCTGTCCCTTTACTGTGTAAGAAATTTCAGAGGATGGTGCTTAGGGTTATAAAATAATTATGCGCACAAAATTCTTAGAAAGAATAAGCTTTTCTTTTTAGTTCTCAGTGGTATACAGAGGTAAGTACTAAAATTAAATGCTGTGGGTACTATTTTTAGAAGCAGTATCTCATTCTGCCTCTAATCCTTGAAAGACTCCAGCATATTTTGCTCATCTGAGCCAGGAGCAAGCAGAATGTATTTCCTTTAACCCTTTGCCTGTTACTTGCTAAAATACTGATGTTTCAATTCTTTTTATCAAAAAAATACTTTGCAGCATGTTGAATTAGGATTTATAAAAAAGCTTTGGCCACTTCCTGGGCTTACATTTGGATGTCTGTATTAATACATATGTGTGGGTCTCATTTGCAGAATCTGACTAGTTACCATCTGGCAGATACTTGAGTGTTCCTAAGTTAGTTATTTTTTGAGAAAGCTGAATATCCTTCCTGCATAAATATTCTCTGCCTGTCAAATAGTGAGTCCAAGTATCTTCCAAATATGTAGTGCTGAAGGTTTGGAGGGGGAGTCTTTAGTTTAGCAGAGAACACTTTGTACACCAGTATACAAAGCATATTTATATTGAGGGTCAGGTCTCATGCTTTCCTTGCATGGGACTAATGAGATATGTGTTCAGTTTTGTATATTCAGATCTTCCATTTCATGAGTTACAGTTTTCCTAATGTTAATGTTAGGGTTAGTTTTAAATTTTTATCATCCCCAGGAGTGATGCAATGGAGCAATGCATTAAAAAGGTGTCATTGATACTTCTGACTTGGCAATAAATGTTAATTTGGGCACATTTTTACAATTTCTTCTGCAAAATCAAATTAGAATTTTCTTCATGTAATTACTTTTTAATTTTATCACACAACATTGCAGTGCAATATTTCATGTTTTCTTTACAGAAGGCTCCCTGACACTTTATTTAACAGTCAAATTTGTTAGTTTGGGTTGAGAATCAGTTCACAGATTAAGAAACATACATTTAGGTGTCTTATGAGAGTGTCTTCCCAAATAGCCAATGCAGATCCGTCTTTCTGTTCAGTGGAGATGTCTAAAGATATTCGACCTGGCCTCTGCCTTTGGTTTCAGAAAGGGAGAGGTTTCCTTCAGCCCCGTGCCTTGTCAGCCAGCCCTGCATGAGATGTCTTTCATACCTCACTTCTTCTGACACTAAGCCATGTGTTCATGAGTCAGGTTTCATTTGCCTTGTTGCCCGTGGCAGAAACTTACTCCCCAAGTTCTTAGGTAGGCACTTAAATTTAGGTCTTTTGCTCTGCAGGTGACACTCCAGCTGGCAGCCTGAGATGTCCAAAGCATTCATATGAAGCTGTGAGCTCTGACAGGTGTAGAGACCCTGCCCAGGTGAACAGTAGGACATAGAAATGTGTTTAGGTGACTGAATCTAGTCATCAGCACCTTGAACAGAGTAATGGAATAGCCATACTTTTCTTTCGACCAGCTTGCTTTCTATATAAAAATGAATAATTCTAAGATTTTGATTTTTAGCTCAGTTGCTCCCTCTAGCCAGATTTGTTCATCTGCAAAAGCATCAGTCAAGCACAATATGAAGAAAATTTTGAAGAGCAGGCTCCAAACCTCTGTAAATACATAAATGACCCACTGACAGACGTTGACTTTTTACGTAAATGGGTAAAGAAAAAATTCTTTTTTACTTATATGTTCATCTTCACTAGATACAGGGATTCATTCATATATCCTTTTTGTGCACATCAAAACAATACTTAATGGAAAGTAATCCATGGAAGTACTGGAAATAAGGAAGCAAAGAAGAGTACTAATATAAATTCAAAAATTACTGTGTAAGGTGCCTTTTGCAAATTTGCAATAAGCAGAACATGAATTACAATGTACTTGGCACATTAACAACCATATTTTAAAAAATATTCTTAAATTGTCTTGTGGTATTTCTGGTAAAATACTTCATAGCAGTATTTTAATAGGCAAGAAAGGCAGCACACTCCCTGTGTGTATAATTTATTTACAGTCCTTTTCCCACATATTTATTTGATAAAATACCATCAGTGACTGTTAGGTAGTAAATCACAGCCCATGCCAGCATTAACACTCCTTGGCTATCATGTTGCAATCAGTGAGCCCTCATTACAAGAGAGAAATCTACATAAAGCCTCAGATTCAGGTTTCTGATATGAACATTAATAAAAAATATTTTAATAGTCAATGCAGAAAAAATTACAGAAAAGGAACATGAGCTTATTATTTAAGTAGAAGAGCTTGGATTTAATTTTCTTAAACAAAAAAGAAGAACAAATAAAAGTAGTTGGTTCAGTTTTGTAATTGTTCCTGTCCTTTTACTGTACCTCAAAATTCTCAGTCATGTATTACAATGAATTACAGAAAGAGGTCCAAATTCAACAAAACACCAACAACAGGTATGTGATATACTGGCTGTTCTCAGGGCCATTTTTGAGGTGGGTTTTAGTCATTAGTGTGATAGTAGACTGCTGATCTGAGTATTAATGTGTCATAAACTAGTTCCAGAGTATAACTTTGCTCTTCAAAACCTGGAGAAGGTATTTGAATTTTTTGTGGGGACTAGGCATTTAAACTATATTTAATAGAAAAAAAATCAACACAAAATTTCTTTTGACAAGTATTGTTTTTCCTTAGGCAGTTTAGCATTCTTGAATATAGTTTTAGGTGAGTAACATCATAGTTAATACAACATGAATGAGGTATGTTAGTAGATACAAGTGGAAGAATGCAAAAAGTGCAGTTTTTAGTTTCTTGACTGGTGAAGATTGACCACAAAATACTCAAGCAGTGTAGGATTAGGCCCAAATATGCAGTCAGTGCTTACTTATCCATGTTGCTCAGGATAATCAAATCATGAAGGGATGAGCATGCTTTAATTCACAGCAAATGAAGGGAACCTGCTTTATTGTCAGTGTGTGATTGGGTCTGTTAGGAGGCAGAAACATAATAATAATATAAAATGGAGACTAGTTCTATTTTTAAAAAACCCAAATATTTTGATGAATTTGGTAGTTGAACTCTAGGCTCCCAAGTAGCCCATGATGGCCAATCGTGAGCACTCCAGGTGGCTTCCTAGTGCCCTCTAGGGTCTGTGCCTAGAACCTTCATGGTGACTAATTTCAGCATATAACTGGAACAGCAAAAAGAATCCACATTAGGAAGTATGGAATCTAAATTTCATCTTTCTTCCCCTACATGCAGACAGATCATGCACAGTTGTACTTCTTGACAAAACAAAGTCAGTATTAAATAAAAGGAGTATTAAATTACTTTACTTATGTGTGTAGTAGGGAAAGGTGGTGGGTAAAACATTTAGCTAAAATTACTCTCCTGCTTGTACATAGCACAGTGAAGTGGAGATATATAGTGGGAAGTTTGTCCAGTATATTAACAGCATCTACTGTTTAATACAGTATATAAAAAAAAAATCATAGAGAATCCTGGAAGGAGAAAAGAATGTGTTTTTACAGCATGAATGATCTCCTAGACATGTGCAGGGACAGGAGAACAGGTGCACTTCTGAATGGGTTTAAGCCAGCATTAATCATGTGGATGTTTCACAGAATAGGATAGAGAAATGTGAAGCAAAGGAGAAAAGTTCACAGAAAAGATACAGGGAATTGTGAGGCTGAGGAATTTTAAAAAGATGTGAGAGGAAATCAGAATGCAGAATACACTGACCAAGTGACAGAAGATGATATGCAGTTCAAGAATGTTGCATAGCTTAAAGTGGGTGATTAGAAAGCAAAACCAAGGCTTTAGCAGTGAAGGAAATGGTAGCTTGTGTAAAGAAAGAAACTGCAAGATTTTTTTAAACTTCACAGAGAGTAAAGATGTTCATTTTTTACTTTTGTTCTTCATGCCTGGATAATAGTCTGTAGCACCATCAGTTGAAGAAAGAAATTCTGCTCCAAAAGCAAGTTTAAAATAGGGGATTTTTTGAGCATTGAGGAATCTTCTAGCAATTACTTTTAATGTTTTTGGCAGAGATAATCTAAAAGAGCTGTAGACTAGGCAGACAATTTGAAGAATAGTCTATGTTCCCTTTTACAATTAGGTAGTGAAACACTGCTTCTGGGAATTCTAAATAAGTTTTTTCTTTTTGCATTCAGAATTGCATTGTTAATCATTTAAATCAGCATTTCAAATATACAGTGAAGATATAACTTCATTTGAAATATGAAGATGTAAGACAAAATCCCTCATTGGAGTTTTCTTAACACCTGCAGTAGGAGTTCATGGTGTATAACAGCTACTTGGGTACAACAATTAATAGATATGAGAAGCTCTTTTCAATTAGTAATCTTTTTCCCCATGCAAATGCAGACAAATAGGTAGTTATAAAGGCAAAGAGCTCTCCTGCTTATTCAGTCTGTAGTCTTCAAACGGGAGACACGATTGTCCCATTTGCCCATACATCTTCTTTGTATTCCTTCTGCAAAATAAACATGTCCTTCTATCCAAATTCTCTGTATTCGTCTGGAGATCACTGAAGTGTGACAAATCTGTAACACTTTTTCAAAACTTCACATATGCTTTAGGCTGATAAAAGCAGTCTCAGGCTCTAAAGAGGTTCCACAGTGCCAGCTAAGCCTGGAACTATTGCTTTTTCATCCCTGCTGTCTATGTATCATTGGGATGTGTAGTACTAATGAGATCTGAAAATGCCATCTCACTGTGCTGGCAGCCCCCTAAGGTAGAGGGTATGTGAAATTCTAGGGGTACAAAATCATCTCCTCACTATCTTTTAAAAGTTCTGAGTTGGTGGGAGTACTGTTAGAGCACCCAGCTGGATCAGAAAGCAGCCTGTAGAGACGTTTGTAACTTCACTGGAATTCAGATGTTAAACCTTTCATTGCTATTGCAATTCAAAATAGTTTGGCAGCAATACTTGAACTGCCTCGCAGTTTTTAGTGGTACTAGGTCAGTTAGTTGTAGATTTTAGTGCTGTAATGCTGCATTATTTAGTGGATCATCAGGGATTTTGATACAGTTTTTGGACTCTGCCTCTTAACCCAAGGGCACTGGTATTACCCCTGTTATACCTGTGAACCCACTGTAAAGACACGGGCTGGGGGCTTTGACCACCTCCTAGGAAACCTCTTCAGGTGTATGACTGCACTCTCAGTAAAGAAATGCTTCCTAATGTCCAGTCTAAACCTCCCTGGCACAACCTTGAAGCATCCCCATGTGTCCTAGCACTGGATGCCAGGGAGAAGAGATCAGTGCCTACCTCTCCACTTCCCCTCCTTGGGAAACTGTAGAGAGCAATGGGGTCACCCCTCATACTCCTTTTCTCCAAACCAGACAAGCCCAAAGTCCTCACTGCTCCTCACAGGACTTTCCTCCCAGTCCTTTTGTTGCCCTCCTCTGGGCATGTTGAAGGATCTTCACATCCTTCTGAAATTGTGGGGCCCAGAACCAGACACAGGGCTCAAGGTGAGGCCAAGGTGAATGGGAAGCTAATATATATTTATGCCATAAATATATGAACACATCTGTGTATGCAAGTGGGTTTTGGTGCGCAAACATGCAATATTTCCAAAGCTTGATATATATTGGTGAGAAAAACTGACTAACAGTTAAAATCTGAACACAATAATACGAACAAAAAAGCTGAAATTGCTAAAAAAAGAAGTATTATGTGGCCAAAAAGGCATAGGCTCATAACTAAAGGAGAGAGGTGCTTTTACTAAAGACCTGTCCATAAAATGGACAATGTATCAATGAAAGAACTATAAATGGCACCATTAAGGACAAAATAATCAATTTATTGGAAGCATGGGAAGTGAGTGCAATTGTATGGCTTTACTCGTAAGTAAAAATTGTGGAATCGTTAATAAAGTGAAAATCCTTGGGACAAGTGCAGTGCAGCTAGCTGGCCAGGGAGGAGATTGTCCTGCTCTATTCTGTGTGGCCCACCTCGAGTCCTGTGTGCAGTTTTGGGTGTCACAATATAAGAAAGACAAAAAGCTATTGGAGAATGTCAAAAGGAGGACTACGAGAATGGTGAAGGGCCTGGAGGGGAGCCGTGTGAGGAGCGACTGAGGTCGCTTGGTCTGCTCAGCCTGGAGGAGACTGGGGGGAAGTCTGCAGCTTCCTTGGGAGGGAAAGTGGAGTGGCAGGCACTGATCTCTTCTCTCTAGTGACCAGTGACAGGGAATGGCCTAAAGCTGTGTCAGGGGAGGTTTTGGTTGGATATTAGAAAAAGGTGCTTCACTCAGAGGCTGGTGGTGTACTGGAAGTACCAGTACAGGCTCCAGATAAGTGTAAAGAGGTACTAGGTCTCTGAAGGCTTTGGGTACTAGTACTAGTTCTAGCCTGCATAGATCGGGAAGTGAACAAGAAAAAGTCAAAACTTTTCTCCAGTCAAAACTGGAGAAAGTGCCCTAAGTTGAAAAACGCATCTTAAATCTGTTTATCATATAGTTTGAGATTACTTGATTACACAATCTGAATACCTTGCCAAAGAGAAGACTTGGAGATATTTGCATAATGTTTGGAATCTCTCTCTTAAGAGAATGCTTAATCTCTCTCCAGGTCACATGCAGTATTCTAACAACAGTTTACAAAACTTTGCTAATTGATTTTCATCCCAAACAAGCTTCTGAATGGATGAAAACGGTTGCAATAAACACTTAGTGTCAAATTGGCTGGCCAACCCTTCATGCTTAGGCGGTGCTGCCAGGATTACTTCAGGATCTATGCAATCTTTAGCTAATCCATACAGCAAAAGTTTGTGATCACCAGCTTCTCTGAGAATTCTGCATTCTCATAAAAAACAGGAACAAGAAAAGTTCACTGTTTCCTTCTGTCAAAGAACTGGCAATTAAAGGCCTATTTTCCCTCCCAAGCTATGCTGTCTTTAATATTTCCAGCTCTGACATGACATTAGAAGGTAAATAGAGTTATCTGGGCCAGTAGCCACTTGTTAATCCCTCCCTGGGCAGTGTCTGTGATTTGTTTCATTTAAAAGGCCTCCAGAGATGAGGTAAATGGAGGTATCTGGGCCAGTAGCCACTTGTTAATCCCTCCCTGGGCAGTGTCTGTGATTTGTTTCATTTAAAAGGCCTCCATAGATGACAGGGTACAGTGGCTACAAGATGAAGCCATTATGAGAATGGTTGCTGATTACAGCATGTTGTCAAAGGAATGATGACATTTTGATCTCCTTCAAGACCTTAGAAGCCCTAATAAAATAAATCCATTAGCTGAGTTGAAGATATGGGTTTAATAACAGGGTGGCTGACTGTAAAGTAAAGGCTTATATCCAGCCAGTGCCCATACTGCAAGTTCCCATGTTAAACCTTAAACTGTATTTCTTTGAAATAAACTGTTATAAATTGTGAAAGATTTAAAATTATAATCATGGGAATGAAAAATGTTATGGATAAATAAAAAGAAATAAAAATTAATATTGAAATTATCATTTCTCTTGCAACTCAGAACTGGGTGTGTTTGTAAACGAGTGTTTTTAATGACAGCCTGGGCAATTGCACCCTCTGGTGTGCACACGGCATGGCCTGTAAATACCTAAAGTCGAGCTTGAAACAGAGGTATGTGATCATTTGGGTGACAGATTCTCGAGAATGGATTTGTTTTCAAGGAAAATTACCAATGTATCTACAACAGTAACAACTTTAGTTTATAATTTTAACTGGAATATACTCAAATACATTCTTCTTTCATGTCATAGGATAACATCAATAATTTGCATCATATTTCTTTGCAATAAGAGTGCAAAAGTCATAGCAGTTATTCAAAAGGCCAAATTATTATTTTGAGTGTGCGTTAAATACTGCCATGCACCAGAACTGAAGTGCATATTTCTCAATTGCATAATGAATAGCTTTTTCTCTCACCTTTACCTGTTTGGCTAGAATACTATGAGTATAGGTCAATGAATCTAGTTGAAGCTCGTTGTGCTCCAAAACTATGTGTGCATATCTGTCTAGTGTTATTAGAAAAGCTATTGTAATATTACTGTACAAAACCTTAGCAAATATAGAGTAGAATTATTAAGGCTGAAATATGCTGCTTTTCTTTTTTATTATTATTTATTTAAAGTAATAAATTGTTATAATGAAGGCAGTACATCAGAAAAGGTGAGAAATCTAGAAAGTCTCCTGTCTGAGCCATGTTGTAGAAGCCATGCAACCTCTAGCCCTTTTTTCTTACAACTTAAAAGTTCTCCAGTTTAAGCAAGCCAAACGCTACCGCTGTGGGCAGATGGTAGGGAGAACATTGCTACAAAACCTGCCACTCAAAGTGTAACAGATGACTGTAGCTACAGAAAATTGTCCCTTTGTTCATTTTGCTAATGAGTGTCCTCATTGCAGCAGGAGACGGAATAGTTAATGAGCTGCAGTTCTCGGCCGCGGCAGCCGATGGCGCTCGAGCTAAAGGCTGTCCGGGAATGGCAAAGGGCAGCTCGGCCAGGAGAGCCTTTCGTGTCCTTTCCTTAAAAACAGGACAGCATCGTGATTACACTGAGATGCCATCTCACACTTACTCATAGGAGTCATCTAAATCTTTTGTTGTTTATTTTGTGTAAAGGTTTCTTCTTCGAGCATCTGCTGTTGATGCTCAAACGCAGCCAGAGCAGAGGAACAAATACTTAAGCCTATTAAGAGCTGTAACAGTTACTTAAAAGGTCTTTTGAAATTCTGAGGTGGTTTTGCGGTGGTTTAGAGCTGACCGCTGCCAGAGTAGAGTGTCAGCTAATTACCTAAATGTCGCTTGTGCTGTTTTCTTAACACTACTGCTTTCCCTGCAGGGTGTTCAGCTGTCTACAAGATCTGGTAAAAGTTTTCAGTAAAAGCATGCACTCTCACAGTTATCTCAGAGGGATAATTTTGAATCTGATACTGCATCAACACTGTTTAAAATAAAGTATTGATGAAACATTTCACTAGAATTTATTTAAAATATTACATTATTAAAAATAACATTCTTGTTACTCACACGTGGTCTTTATGTAAGCTGCTACTGTTTCTTCAGTACAGCAAGGGAAACCACGAACTGATATGAATTAATTTGCAAAGCACTTGACATTTTATTTACACAATTTCTTATAAAATCAATGAAAACTTTGCAGCCAAAACTTCATGTACATTGGTAATTTCTTCTGGTAAATTGCAGACAAAAAATGTCTTTTTAAAAGAAAAACAAATAGTTATGAACTATATTTTGTCACTCATTACACTATAGTTTAAGTTTACATGCCATTTCAAAACTTGAAATTTAATTTTTTAAGGTCTTTCAGATTTTTTTTTTTGCAGTAATTTTTTTTTAAAGTTCATATTTTTACTAAGCAATGCAAATAATATCCTGAATTTTTTTAGCAAGCAAAGCAACTGTTGTGTGAGTCTTCTCTTTTGTGTTAATATTCTAAATGGTTTCAGGAGTTAGTTAATATTCTGGTATTACTATAAAGTTCTGTGCCAGCTCTGAAAGCTTTTCTATAATTTTAAAAGAAATATGTGGCAGTAAAAACTAGACAGCCATAAGACAATATATTCAAATGTTTTCAATAGCTTTGAAACCAACAAGAAAAAAAGAGTAGCTGTCCCAATAAGCTTCAGTTGCATAAGAAGTCTTTTCCATAATGGACGTGGCAAGATTTAAACAAAGGACACGCATAATAAAAATGTAAATGAGTTTGCTTTACTAAAACTATAACTTTAAAGTCTTTTGTTGCATGTTATCCTGGAACCTTCTTACAAGGTAATCACTGTTTGCATAGAGATTTAAACCGTAGTCTTCAATAGCATTAAACCCCTGCACGGTCTATGTGTGACAGGCATGCAAAGCCATGTTAATGTTCAGAATATGAATTGCCTCTGGGTGGCTCCGACACCAAGTAGAAAACCAACTGTGTTGATATCAGAAGGCCTGATGGACTCCATGCGGCTCCCAGCCTGAAAACTTCACCGCTTTGACATGTGATGTGCTCCTCATGACACTGGCAGCACTGTCACTGAGAAATGACACAAAGGCAACAAGCCCCCCTCCTTAGCCATGCACTTTGCAACCCCCTGGTGTTGCCTGTCCACAGTCCCTCCTGCCTGCCTAGTTACGGACAGCACTTCATAAACACGGGGGGAAGTGTGGGTGGATAGGCCCCAGCTGCCTTCCTGGACACAGCCTCCATAATAAATTGACCTGAATGATGAGGGCACACAAACAGTATGATATGCATTATTCCTGTCAATAAAATGTCCCCATGTGTTATGGGCTTTGTATATAATGTACTGCAGCCTTTCTTCTAGCGGGGACCTATTTAGAGTCTCGACTTTTTTCTATTCATATTATGACTCCGTAATAGAATTCAGAAATTATATGATACTGTGTTGTATAATATTACACCAGTGCAGCACATTTAAATCCCTGATTCCTTCCTTATAAATTCAAGGCATCACAATCTTTCAGGTTGTCTTTGAAGACGATGACCATGAAAAAAAAATGCTTGAAAAAGAGAATGAGGCTTTTAAATTGCACAATGAGACTTCTCAAATCAAAAATGCTCTGGAACATGCTGAAAAAGAAAAATATTTATTAGGTAAAACTTTAAACTGATATCAGATCAAGATGATTAGTTTAAAAACGTGTAAGAAGTGTCACTAAATTTGGAATTGTTTATGCTTCAGAACTTGTTTCTGGACTGTTGTCTTTTTCTGGTATCAAATGCTAATTTTATATGTATTTGTAGCAAAATTCATACATACTTATTCTAATTCTAATGCATATATTTACATATTTTTACTTTATGACAAAGGAATATTTGCTGTGGCTTTTGAGACTTCTAATATTGCCTAGCAATGTGACTAGACTTCTTATTTTGTGACCGATATATACTGTGAAGTTACTGATACAGAAAAGTGTCATTTGTAGATAGTTATGTTTTTAAATGATCGTCTACTATTTTGTCTTAAAAATACTAAAATCTACTCTCTCCCTAGAGTAGTTTTTGAGCTTCTGCAAAATGTACATTTCTTAATATAATTAGTTTTGTGGTTTTGGGAAAGTTTATAACAGGATCAGTTTCTCTCAAATAAGCTGTCACTACTTTTGATACCTGTGCTTTATTATAGTTCTTTAAAAAAAAGTGGTTTTCCAGATGCAATGTACAGTCCTTACCTGCAGGGTACTTCTCACATATTGCCAGAGTGAAATATTTAGTGGAGGACTAGAAACTATGACAACAGAATCAAATTTGGCGGTTTAGCTTTGTTATGTCCACAAAGGTTAGAGCCAGCATCACCTTTAACAGTGGCACGATTTATTTGATACAGACAATATTCCTCATTCCTGTTTATCATCTGATCCTATGGAACCTCTTATCTTTTGGTAGTTTTAGATGAGACATAAAGAACTACCTGCTAAAACACTTTGCATTGGGTGTGACGAGCAGCAAGGACGTCCAGAACCAGTATTCGTGGAAAGCTGTGGGCACTCAGTCACACTTGAACTTACTTCTTCATATCTCTCTGCCCAGGCAGCAGAACAGCAGGGAGGAGGCTGTGAATGTCAAGGGCAGTGGTGAAGGTCACAGTTCTGCCAGGACTCCCATCCCGGTGCTTTCCCCTGGCTTCGGACACTGACCTGAAGCAAACATTTAGAATACATTAACGTAGGCATGTGATTTCATGCGTTTTCTCTTGCCCCTTGTTTTCAGATAAGCAAGTTCAAACAATGCAATTAAAAATGGAAAGAGATGAGCAAGTGCTTCGAAAGGTTCAAAGTAATTTTAACTTCTGTAAGTTACGCTGTTGGCAGAACAGTAACGAGCTTGGAGTGTAGGCAATGTATAGTTCAAATAATGTTAGAAAGCTGACTTTAACTTGACTTATGTTACATTTTGGGTTATGGTAGTGTAACTCATTGTGGGGCAATAATGAATTGGTATTCCTTAAATGAAAATTACTTGAAAAAACTATGAATATTCTAAACCTCAGTAAGCTACAGTAAAAGGATTGAACACTTTATTTTATAAAGTAACACATTCAGTAAGTTTTTGAAGGCAAGGCAAGAAGATTTGTAAAGGTGAATAGCTAGAAACTTCAAAAAAGAAAATTAATAGTTAACCTGTGACTTGTTAAATATTCCACTATTCCTGAATAGAGCTATTAGTATATGTGAATTATTATTTATATAATATCTGACCAAAACACTATCTGAACAAGATGTAAAAGCCAACTTTTAAAGAAAACCTTCAATGCCAGTATTTATTAATTAACAATTGATCTCAGTAAAAGGTTGACAGCACTCAGTGTTCTCCTGGTATAACATTTAGATACCTCCCCAGTGGACTTCCTATCTTGTGATAGTTCTCAAAGGACTTTTTTCTACAGTGTATAGTTCTCGTTCTGAAAATTAAGAAATAGACACAGGACTTCTTCCTACAACAAACATTTCTTCTGTGACACATTTCCAAAATGTTTTGTAGATTACTCACTTCTCTGTGATGCAACATAAGGGAATTGGTGGTACTTCTATATTAGAATTCCACTATTCCTAAATTCTCATGCAAATTCATATTTTAAAAGTATAGATATATTTTTGTGGTGATTGAGGCACTGGATTTCTAAAATCATCCCTTTTGTTGCCTTTTATTGTACTTTGGATGAATATCCCTTCTATGACCACATTTCCCACTCCTATAATAGTGATACGTATTTATCTTTACAGGAGCATTGAAAGGATAAATTCATTAGGATTTTGTACATGAAATCCAAAATCAAAATTGGAGTATTAATTGGTCTGCCTAATGCAATATCTGTTAAGGGAAGGATGTGTCTACTGTTACCTTTTATCTTCTTTATAGTTGTGGCAGTGCTCAGGAATCCTGCTTAGGTTTGAAGACTCGTGCTCAAAAGAAAAGGCCACTCATCTGTTCCTATACTGAATGTTCCTTCTTAGTTCATTTGCAAAGTTCAAAGAGTATTTTTAGAGTACCTTTTTTCACCCTTTCACTCACAGAAAATTTTTCCTGAAACTTACTCTGTTTTCCTTCCCCTCCGTTCATGTCCATGCAATGGAGGGCGTTGTCTAATATTTAGTATCTTCCCATGGATGTCACCTCAGTCTGTGGGTTTGAGCAGCAGCATAGGTATTCTTTTCTGTGTGCCACTAATATGATCTGCAAGCATATATCTGTGTAAATTTGGACCACAAACCTTCCTCCCAATTGCCTTCAGCACAGCTGCCTGTACAGGAGGCCCTTCAGAGTCATGGCACAGTCTGTCAAGTGACAGGTAGATGAACTGCTGTGAGATATCTTTGGGGCAGTCCTCCTTATAATTCTGATAATGAATCTAATTATATTTCAATTCTCAAAAGGAAAACCACAATTCTTAAAGATTAACTACATATCCTTTGATCGATGTCCTCCAGATAACCAGAATGTGCATAAATTCTTCTTTGGTTAAGGAGCTTTGATCTTAAAAAAGAGGAGCTGGGCATGAAGGCACACACTGCTGTAGTACCCAGCAGCTGGACATTTTATTCCAGAAAGGGAATTCACCAAGTTGATACAGGCACCAGTATCCAGTATACACAGTATAAGGAAAAGATAAGACTTAAAAATGGGATCCAAGCAGACACAGCCAGTCGTAAGTGGCAATGAAACCTGTTGGAAGCATTTGGGCTAACCAGAAATTACTGATTGATTTCTTGTAGGTAGGACTTGGAGTCTTGGTCTTCCTCCTGGGCCCGGGCAGCCAAGCTGTGCACTGTCTGGTAGCACTGCCTCTCTCATTTCTCTCGTCATAAGAGCATCATAAGACATGGCAAGGACTGAATTTCTCACAAGGACTGGAGCATTTGCCCAGGGCTCTGATCATTGAACTTGAGGATCTTTGAACCCGTAGCTCCATATACCAATGAATTAATTCTAGTTTACACCATGTGCCTCTTTAAAACTGGATACAGGGAGAACAAGCACAGGAGAGCCATAATCTCTAGGATGCAGGTTAGGATACTAGGCATAGAGGAAGAGACTTTTCTATAGATCTGTTTTTTCTTTCTTTGTATTTTTACTGAGTATTTTTGCTTGGGTTGGGTTGCAGAGTGGGGGAAGGGGGCATGTTTTGTATATTGTCTTCTTGTAATTCATAGTCTAACATAAAATGCATAAATAATCTATCAAGCCAAAACACAGGGTTGTCCCTTTCTCATGCAGTCACAGCTTTGGTATGTCATCAAGCTCATGCATGAGTATTCTGTATCTAGTCTCATGAATTTCATATTCTTTGTGTCCAATGGCACAGCTTGAACAGAACTGGTGGCTTATTCTCATCATAGAGGGGTAGTTAGGCTACTTTTCCATGACTTGGGATATTGTAATCAAGCCCCATAAAACTCCCAGCAGCATACAATGTCGGCTGCCCTGATTTGTGGCCGAGCATTCTAGCTGCTAGGTTATTATGCTGAAGGGGAGCATTTCTCCATTTTTATGAAAGAAAATGAATGTCAGTGTGGTACTCAACATTGTCTAGTTTTAAATACGTTCAAAATGCAAATTCAGTTAGTAACAAACTCTGCTCCTGGTGACACTGGGAAATATAGATGTTTAACTCCCAAGTCCCAAATGACAGTAGCTTTGACAGACAGCTCCAGCCCAGCAGAACTGAGGAAGCTTTGCCATGCAGTGTAACTGTTTAAAGGAATTTGATTCTGGACCTTCTAAAGAATTCGTAAGGAATTTTGCCTAAATTGCTCCTTGGGCACAATCCTTTGTCCTGGGTGAGAAGAGATGTGTAATTTTCCTGACAATGTCTGTCTCTCAGGGACATGTTAGAACTTGCTGCAGATGATACAGACATCTGCTGATCTTTCTACACGTGTGCAACACAACAGTGGAATTGCTCCTGCAGCTCCAAACTGCCCCTGCTGTCTGGCTGGAGCAGGTTTCCACAAATACCCACTTTTCTGAGGGTTTAGGTCACTGAAGCCTCTGTTTCTTTTGACTTCATTTTCCTGCCTCCTGTGACATCACACTCTACTCTGCTTTATATGTGTAGCTCTTGTGACACTATTAAACTTCACATTAAAGAATGTAGCTCTAAGTGAAAACATCTATCTGTTAGCAGTTATCACACAAATGTATGTACATGTGTCAAGGTTTAAACCCAGCCAGAAGCTGGGTACCTGTAGTCTCTTTATCAGGGAGACTGGCCTTTGAAAGGGTTTTTAGAACTTTATGCTTGTTTGTAGTATGAAATCCAACTCTATTTCTCCCATATATGTATTTTAGTTGATCAAAATTCAAAGCAGAACTTGAAAATGAAAGACCATCAGCTAAAAATCTGGTAAGATACCGGTGTATAGACTGTTGTTTGTAACCATGATTTATTATTGCAAGTCTAATAAAATGTGCAAAAGTCTTTTGATAGCCCATAGATTGAATAATTTTATTTTAAAAGTAGGAAAGTTATTTTACATGTGAAAAAAGACAGCAAAAATACTTTACAGTTTTATTTTGTTCTTACCATATTTTGAAAGGAACAGAGGTAAAAATTGTTACTAAAAATATTTTTTTAAAAAAGCACTACTATTTAGGTTTAGGAGGACTTGGAAAATATTTAATAAATGCAACATTATTTGAAAGGATTTGCTGCTGCTGTTTGCAAATGTCATAGGCAATGATACAGAGTTTTGTCTTAAAATATTTTTGTATTCTGCATTAGTCTCATAAGAACACTGCCTTTTATTTTCTTTTTACATGATCCAGGAACTTTCCAGACGGCTGGTCCTTTATTTTGCCATTTGACTTTTTTTTTCCCCCAGCCTGATTTCGTACTGGCTTTCACACTGATCACTGCTAGTATGTCTTTGTTACAGTAAACTGACTGGGTTTATTATAATAAAAAATAAAACACAGCTTGACTTGCAATCTAAATGTGCTGGAAAAGAATATGATACTGTTTAGAAGAGAAAAGGTTGTGAATAGAAAAACAGTACCACTTCAGTTATTTAAACATTTGCTTTTCTGCAGCTTGTCAAACTTTGTGCCAAGTCATAGCTGCTTTACTTTGTTTTGTTAATCTCAGCACCATGTGTCTTGGGCTTTTTTAACAGAGGACCAATCCTGCAGTACTTACTCAGTTTTCAGTTTCAGTGAGTCTGGGTAAGTACTGTAGGACTGCATTTTTTTTTAAATTAGGGGGGAACAAACAAAAATATAATGTTGTAGAGTAGGTCTTTCAAAACAGTTTGTAAAGGTTAAAAAAATCCTACCAAGTAAGTTGCATATTAAATAAATTCTAGTAAGCACTTTCATAATGAAAATAGTTTATAACTCTCATCACATTTTAACAAAATTTGTTTGACTTGAAGGTGTAAGCAGGACTGCATTAAATAGGAAATAATAAATAAAATATTTTAAAATTTGTTTGTCTAAAGTCAGGCCAGAGTATGGACTTTGCTCTTTCAGGGAGAATCTTCTGGGATAAGAATCTGCCCACATAGAATCCTAGTTAGTGCTAAAAATTACAGTCTGACTGGTATATTTACCAAAAGCATTTGAAGGTGTAAGACGCTGTAACTGAAGGTTGATTTGGCTTCATTGTCTGTTTCAGAAGTGGTATGTAACGTGAAAACAGCTCAGACACATAGCTGGGTCATCTCTGAGGCACCTAGAAAAATAATTTTAAGTCACAAATTGAGTTGTGATAATTCTAGAAATCTCAGTGGGACCTTTAACATCAAAGTTTAAGCAGTCAGATTTGATATAATCTAGATATTAAGAAGCTTTTATTCATTCAGGAGAAAAATATGTTCTCAGAATAAAAATGGTTCTTAAAATACATATTTATTATTAGACACTTCCAGTTTATTATTAATCCAGAGATAGTTCAAAATTTTATCTAGAAATGCTTCCTCTAAGGGGATGTTCTTGGATGAATTGGGCAAACCTTTCCCTATAATAATCTGAGTGCACAGGGCTCCAGCTTTTGCAAAGGCTGTTGAGTGAGCTTTGGTCTCACTCTTTTCTCTCCTCCTAATTTTCTCTCTCCTCGTAATTCTAAAATCAAGCACACAGTTGTCAAATATCCAGGACATACTTTGGAGTCTGCTTTTGATGTCCCCAAAACACAGAGAGTGTTCACAACTGACAGTGAAAAGTGATGAAGATACCTTGACTGATTGCAACCCCTAACTTTATTTAGCATGAAACTTTTTGGGACCTTGTCTTGTCATTGCATATTATCAAACAGGTCAGTATTAAGCACAAAAGAAATACAGCAGTAATGCAGCTAAACCAAGTAATTCAGAGCAGTAATGTGCACAGTGGATGGGAAATAACACTGAACACGGAATGCTGCTCCTCTGGAAAGCAGCAAGGAAGGAGGAGACTCAGTGAGGACTTAAAAGCTTTGCTCTCTGGGACTTCTCGTTAGTACTCTGAGTGCATACAAATGTGGAAATGAAAGATGGACAAGCAAGAGAATAAAAACACTCTCAGTGTACATAGTGCTTGTGTGGGATGAAGTTGGAACATAAAAATTAATATGTCAGTAAGGCTGAATCTGGAAATATAAATCCTAGAACGTGTGATTGGAATAAAGCATTTGTGCTCTCAAAAGATCTGCTCTCAGTTTTATTATGTTCTTAAAGCAATTTCATAAAGATTATTACGTAAATGTAATGTTTTCTTTATTACTATACAATTCTGCATATTTTTTACTTTATTTTAATAAATAAAATGTTAGTGATAGAAGATGACATTTCCTAATGTCATTTAAATGACATTATCTTAAATTCTGGGAAATGTAACAATGTTAGATTAACATTAAAAAATTAACAATTACAAAATAGAATTAGGAACAAAGTATTGAATATTCAATCAATAGTAAAATCCTGGGAAAATCTTATGGAGAAAAATATCAATTGATTAAATGTTCCCCTTTTGTCATCTTTAATGATTCTATCAATATTCTGTTTCTTTTAATTGCCTATAGACAATATTATTGGTTTCCCATCATCTGGGTAGTACAAATCCATGAGCAATGCTGAGCAGTACACAGAAATAGCTGGCTTTGTTACAACTCAGTACAAGCCAGGAGCTGCTGTCACTTTTTAATGTTGTTGACAGTCCCAGCTCATATTCAACAGCATTTTCAAAGAAAAGAGTGCATATTTTCCCTCTAGTTATTATTATGTCCCCAGATGGTGAACTGAAAAACAGTTTTCCACTGGCATAAATCAAAGTGCTAACACAATTAGCTTTATATCTGAAAAAAGTTCTATGCCTTTTAAATACACTATTCACAGATTACTTCTTTGTTACTAATTTTAATTTAATTATTAGATAAACCATAATGCTGGTTAATATTAGATTTTTTGCAAAGATTTCTGGCCATAGTTTTGTTCATATTTCTTGGTGGTTTTTTTTAGCAGCAGAAGGAGCAGAGAGAAGACGTCAAGAGAAAAGTGCAAAGTGTCCTGGGTGTGGCACAGAAAGAAGAATGCCATTAACTCATAAGGAAAATACAGGTTTTATTACTTTATATTGCAAAGTGCTGTTCCTGTGTTGTACCTCTGTTTAAATTTGTCTTAGTCTAGCTTTCCTTTTTCCACCAGTTTCTCTTAAGCCTATGTTTGTGTTTTATAAGCATGTGAGTATGAGTATTATGTAAGTAATTAAATACTTTCCTTACACCAAAATAAAAGCAGTCTACTTTCTTTAAAGCAGTCTGCTTTCTTTACAACTATACTTTTTATAAACAGCCTATTTTTCCATTTAATCTAAATGGAGTTGAGTAGCATCACTACTACACTAGGTCCTGACCTTCTGCCTCTTTGAACAGGTACTCACTGATCCTTGCCCTTCAATCTAGAGAGAAGAGCATGGCAGACCACAGAGTGGTGATCTGGTGGTGGTCATGATGTTTGCCAGCTACAGTTATTGGGTAAGTGTCACTCTGGGGTTGTTTGTCTGAAATCAGTTCAACTTACAAGGTAGGAGTCTGGTGGAAGAAATCCCTTTATTACCACTGTACCTCACAGATAGCTAAAAATACTGGAAAATATTAAACAGCCCTTAAATCCTAGGTTTTCCACCAGAAACAATGCTTTACCAAAAATACCCAACTACATGAATCACAGAGACAGAAAACCAAGATGGTTGCTGTTTGCCATTACACCTACATATTTCATAACCAAAAGCAGCACAAATCCTACCTTAATGCCATAGTATTGCAGAAGACCAACAGCTTGCTGAGCTGCAGTAGTGCCTTCACACAGCAGCTTTTAGGAAAAGGTAGTCCAGGTATTGAATAGTCTTTTCTTTCTGAATCTTAAGCTGAGAATCATATTTCTCCTCATGTGAAAAATATTTCCTCTACTTCATTGAGACTAACTGAGTAGGATCAGATCCTGTAGGGACTGTGGAGAAAGAAGCAGGATTTAAAATGCTACTAGGGCATTCGGGTACAGCTGGCATCTGAGTGAGTAACTACCAGAAAAAAACCCTGGGTGGGCCCTATGTGGTGCCGGGAAGGTCTTGAGGAATTGCTGATACCTGTCATGGAGGTCCTCTAGTTCCTCTGTTTTTATACCTGATGTGAGGTATGGTTCCTTACTCTTGCACTTCACATATTCTAGCCTTCAAGGCACAATAACACATATGAAATGAATATATGCAACTGAAGGAAATCTGACTAACAGATATATATATAAAGTGATCTTACTGTGTTGTGGCTGTCAGTATTCAGGATATTAAGAAATCATTGAACTCTCTTGAAAATAAAGATTATTGCAAACCAACAAATGTTATTGGAATACAGAAAAGCATGCAAATAAAGTATACATGAATACGTAATCAGTTTTTAAGGTGGTTGCCATGCTTAGTGTAATTTTCAAAAGCCTATAATAATCTATCACTGAAACACTTCAAAATATGCCCACAGAGCAGTTCATTCAGGAAATTCATTTGTCCTCTATTGCATTCTAGTTTCATTTAAAATGGCATGGGAGGGGATCCCAGCAGCAGTGGTCTAAAGGGTTTTATAATAAAATTCTATGTCTTTGAGTTATTCTTGACATTTAGGGATTAAATCTCCGTTTATGGTTTCCTTTTTTTTCATGTTGAATAATCAAAAGCACTTCTTTGCTTTTTTGAGAGAAAGTGTGGTCTGCTTTACATAAGTCATATTTCCTTTCCAAATCCTTACTCATGTAAGTCCTTCTGTACACTTCCCAACTTTGGAATCCTTCAAGTAAAGAACATGTGAAAGAAATAAGGAAAGATCTTTTAACATTTAAATAACATTTGAATGTTTTCCCTTAAAAATGCTTTTTCTTCCTTCATAAGAATGACAGACTCTCCCCCTGAGTTTTGCAGCTCTTCGATGTTTTCATTTGCTGTAACAGTTTCTCACGCATTTTCTGTAAATATAGCCATGTTTTGTTAACTGTCCCTTATTGTTTTCATTCCATTCTCCTAGGCAGAGAGGTTTGATGGATTTTCCCTTTGCCCAGTGTGATTGAAGGGTGGTAATTTCCCCCTCCAATCCACGGTAATTTCTAAGAACATATATAATAAAGCGCGGGGTCTCTGACCCTCTCTTGCTTCCTTGCTTCTCTCCTGACAAGGTGTCTGCGTGGTTCTTTCGTGTCCAAGTGCAACAATGGACCTATAACAATTTCCATTAATTATTTCAGCTATTTAAAAGCTCACTCTACTATGAGGTTTCTCAATGTGATCATAATCAAACAAAAATACAATTTGTCATCGATTCATACTACTACATCCTGTCATTTGCCAAAGGTGTGGGGACAGTGAAACTGTTTGGGTTTCTCTTCTGCTATGAATTATATTTTAATCATTCTAGAAAGTATTGCCTGGAAATGTGTGTGTATATATACATACATATAAACATATATACATATATGTGTGTGTGTGTGTATAGATATATCTGTGGACTTTTTTGAAGTGTTTCAGAATGTTTTTATTATATCAGAATAAAAGTAGTGAACCATTATAAAAACAAAAGGTTTTTTATTTGTTTGTATTATCCTTAAAGTTACACTGAATTTATATTTCACAATGCCTTTATTTGAATAAAGAGTTATTAATATCCCTGATCTTCCTGAAACATCAAATAATAGGAAAAAACCAACTAAGGCAATGCTTAGAAGTTGATATCTCAATCAATGTGTTAATCAGCCTCACTTTTTGAGGCTGGATTTCCTTCAACAGTTATTTGACAAATCCTATTAATTACAGTTAGATTTGGAAATCTATGGCATGTGGTGAGAACAAGCCATATGCTGAGATAAACTGAACTGGAGCACATCTAGGTTAGTTGAAGTATGTGTGATCTTGGAAAGTGGTACTTGATTGTATTAAAACAAAAAGGTTGTATACTGTTAGTAATTATCTATTTGTTACTTTGACTTGTGGCTCAAAACATTATAGGCACAGAGAAATACCCATTATTGAAAAAATTAATTCATATTCTTGTTTAACGGATTCAGTATCAATTAAGTACTGCTTTGACACTTACCCAGACCTCTACTTGCCCTAATGCTATATTCATACAGCAAAATCACAGCAGAAACAACATAATGTTTCAATCTCAATAGAAATAACACAAAATTGAGACAAAAAATCAGCCCCCACACTACCTCTAAAATCTTTTTCGGTCCTTTTTAAGGACTGGTCTTCAGATGACCACTTTGATTCTAGTGCAATCTGATGAAGTAAGAATTACAGTTTTTCCAGTTTTCTGTTAGGTATCATTTCTGTGGTTGCAGATGCCCTTTTTAAAGCTGTATGGCTTTGTATCGACATTGAACAACACTGAAGTGATCCTGCAAGAGAGATGAGTCCTCCTCCTCCACACACCCTTTAAAAAGTGCAAAGCATAATTATTCCCTTCAGGCTCCTAGCAAAGGATAAAGGCCCAGACCTGAGCAGCCCTGAGTGGCCATTGCACGGGGATGTGGGGGTGTCCATACCCCACTCCCTGCCCACAGCCCTGCAGTCCTGGGGGATGGTGCCTCTCAGACACCGGGTACACTCTGGCATGGCCTGAAGGGCTTTCAAGATACAATCTGCTGTTAATGGGTAAAACAGTAAATGATATGGTGAGGTTTTGCTGTATAGTTCGGGGGGTTTAATTTTTGAATGTGGGTTGAAGGAGCACACAATAGCACATTCAATAACATGCAATTACTTTTCAATTACTATTCAATTACTATTAAGTACACATACAGTGTGTACAGCTGATCTTTTACACTGTGTTTGTACTGTTCCAGGTTTGGTTGTGTAATTTTTTTTGTAGATAGAGACACCTGCATTCACCTCTATACATTTTTATGTATCTAGATAGGGATTTTATTTACACTGGAAAATCCATTTTGGTATAGATTAAGATTTTGAAAATAATAGGATATCTGTTTATCCTCTGTTTCAGTGATAACTGATGACTGCATAATGCACTGTTGATAAAAAGAGAGATATAAGCAATAAGAAATAGTGTTTATTACAGAACCAGGAGACTAGAGAAGGAAACATATACTAGATCATTCTAGCTAGTCCCATCAAAGGGGAGGCTTTTCTTAGTGAGTGGTTTTCATCAGAGCAACAGTTCATATCCAAGCAATGTCACGATGGGAAGGGTGTTAAGAGTAGAACAGAAACAGTGTCACAAGTAACAAAACTGCCACATTTCTCCCAAAATCTGTTTCATAGCCTCATGTGTCGTATTTGTAGTTCAATTTCTTGGTTTCATTCTATTTTCTAACTTCCTTAAATTCAACCCTCAGCTCCTAATATTTAGTACATACTGAATGGCTTCCTTCCTTAGTATTTATATTCTTCAAGGTTGTCTCTTTGTCATCATAAAACCTTATACTAATACAATAAGCAACAGAAAATAATATTCATTATTATTGAAATCTTGTCATAATACTGCTGAGGCTCATAGTTTGGCACAAGTTTGCCAAATCTTTCTGAACTTAAGTAGATTAAAAGGAGTGAATTTGAATTGCAATTAGTGGAAACTGTAACTACTTCCAAAAAAGAGAACAAGGACCTATAAAAGTTCTCTTTTTTTTTTTCAGCAGTTGTTCTTTCAGGACTCTAGAGAGGAAAGAATATTCCTGAAATTTCCCAAAACAGAAGATTTCCAGTAGATTACTGCATCTGATATTTATGACACTCCTCTGCATTACGTGTAAAGGGAAAGTCTATCTCTGATCTTGTCTATAAACCATGGTATCTTCATCCCTCTCCAGCCTTTGTGGCTTTTCAGCCAAAAGGGTTTCATTTTAGAACTCTTCAGGCAATTAGAAATCTTGTTGAGAAGGAAATCTAATACTTTTGAAATGCAATAATAATATTTCTGTAACATAACTATGAGTAGCTTTTTGTACTTAGTCAAGCAGCATATGTTGTTTTCCACACTTTCACCTTTCAAGATGAAAATAAGTTTGGAAGGAGGGGGAGATGTTAAGGCTGGTTGCCAATGCCTTTTCCTACCCAGAAAGTTAAAGCTCCAGTGTCTGAATGGATGAAAAGCTTAGTGAACATGAAAAGCTTTAGTTATTAGATTCTGGCCATACTTACTTTGTCAAAAATTTATTTCATATTTGATCATATATCTGAAATATATTAAAGGTCTTCCCTGAAATATAACTCTCATAATCACCATGCTAATACAGAACATCCTGACTTATGCTGAAGGAGCTCACCTTCCTTACTTAAGTTTTGGAATCTGTTCAACAGGATTCATATTTTGGTTTCCAGGAAGCAAGGTTTAGGTCAAGGTTCCGTTCTTTTACATTGCCTGAGGTGCTGAGGTGCTGTCACCATGCTGAAACACCATCTAAGCAATTGCTTCCTTTGCCAAAGAGGTGGGATGGGCTCATCTGTACTGAGTGTATCAAGCAACTTTATGTAATGAAATTTGGTATTTTTGCAAACTATTCATTTGCAAATAACATGCTCCTATAATCCCTACTACATGAAACCTTGTATAAGGAGAAGAATATATAGTTATGTGCTGGAAACACTTCATTAATGACACAGAGAAAGGATTTCCTGTAGAACAGATGGCACTTGTAGTGTCAACCAAAGCGTTCATCTAAACCAGCATTGTCTGGAACCAAATGCCCTCAGGCAAGGGTCCGACCCAGTTGTGGGGAGGCACCATGCAATCCTGACAGATGGCCATGTGTTGAGGCAGCCCAAAGACCATGCACATGTACCAAGGGTGGCTGCTGAGAGCTGAAGCTCAATTCAAATAAAATTGAAAATATTCAGTAGGCTTGTGCTTGTAGGGTGTCCTACTCTGAGCAGCATTATGTAAAAAAATGAAGGCATCAGAGCTTAAATCAAATGTAAGGAAGAAGGCAATAGTTTCATAGCCCTTCACCCAGGTGTGTTGACACATCAATAATAGGCAGAAACCTGTTTTGTTAGCTTCAGTCAACTGCAAGAGTGCCTAAATTTTAGTTCATTCTGCACTGAATAGAATGAGTGACTGTAATAAACAGATTTATAATGATACATTCCAAACGTTTGAAAAACAAAAATTTGAATACCCTAATGGTTTTTACATTGATGCTTAGTGGTTCTTTTCACTTTTATATGTAAATCTGAATAATATCTTATTTAGGCCTGACTACAGTTTTAAAGCTGGAGGATACAGTTTAAATAGCAAGGCCTTTTTGGATCAAGAGATTGATCAAGGCTCCTTCTGTATTAAGAATACACTGGAGACACCCTTGAAAAGGGGCAGGAGTCTCACTTGTCTTCAAAAGTTTAATTTTAATCCAGTTTATAGTTACTTTCCACATCTGCAAAGATATTTGCTCTTCAGGCAGGAAAAGCACAGTTTTGAGAGACAGATGTGATGACAGAGACTTCAAAGGAGTAAACAAAAGCAGAGTAGGACAAATATCAAAACACAGAAGTGACCGAAGTGATCTAAGGAGAAACATGATAATGATTTGCAATGAGGAAAAGAAGTGAAATGAAAAAACATAATGGAGAGAATTTATATGTTTAAAACATTTATAGGTTTAAATTTGATGTAGCTGCCCTTAGCATTAGTTTTAAAGTGGGGCTTTTTTACCACTTTTTCCCAATAAATGTTATAGGAAGCACAAGTGCAACTGTCCTTCACTCCTATTGACTGTCACAGCGAGCTGGAGTTCAGAAGTGCCACTGCTTCCTCACAGAACCATCCCAAGAGCTGAGGATCTTCAAACTGTGCAAAGGCTCTAGACATAGTCTTTCCTACTCTGTTGTGTCTTAGCAGTCAGTGAGGATACCAGTAAGGGCTACAGAAGCCCTATTATGCTTCTATTTCAAGCAGGTGGGAATCAAATCTTGTGACTTTGGAGCTGCTTTGGACCATTATCACATGGCTTGAATTCTAGCCCGTTCTGTGTACAGCTGCAATAGGCCTGATTCTGCTTTTGCAAACTCTCCATTTATCCAGCTATATTGACACTGAAATCCAGGGTGCTACATCAGTATGAAATCCCTCTGTTGTAAGGAGAATTTGACCCTGTGACTGGTTTTGCAGTCATTTAGTAATAACGAATGTTTACAGTGAATTTCATTTGCAGATTTCTTTTTTTTATTTTAAAAGTCCTGATACTGCAATTTATCTGCAGTATTATCTGTTCTTTAAGTCTGGTGTTTACACCTCTGAATGAGCCACATAGCTACCAGCACGTGTATGTGAGAGAAAGTGGAATGCATCTACAGCTGAAAAAACAAAATGAGGACCTGATCTGAATAGGGTTAGGGCTTCATACAAAACACGACTGAAAACTTGGAAGTTCTGTTCAAACAGGTGGGTGCATGGTGTATTTGATTTACCAGGTTCATGTCCATGTTCATGTGTGGAGACCTGTGGAAATGTAACAGGGGAGGGAATGTATGTTTGTGCAAGGTGTGAAGAAGGAGATAGCTGGGGAGAGGACAGAACAAGCATTTCATCTTTGTTTTTTTCAGATTTTATCTGTTCTGTATAGAATATAATTTTCTGTTGCAAAAGTAATATATATTACACCCTGCAGCGAGAGAATGGAAGATTTGAGGTTGATTGGTTGCTTAAAGATTTTTGATACCGTGTGCCTCATCAATGGTCCTCTCTTTTCCCAAAAAATAAAAATACTACAGGAAATTAAAACAGGTTTGTGTGCTCATTAGGCCTTATTTGTCAGTTTTCACCACTGCAAGAAAGTTATAATGACCGATTTGACAATGCAAAGTGAAACTGAAACTATAATGCTCAAAGAGAAAAGAAAATTGGAAAAGAAACACCTAATGAGACAGAAATATCTTAAAAATAGATGGAAGAACTTACTGTCAATGTGATCTTCTAATTATTACAAGATGGAAGAACTTACTGTCAAGGTGATCTTCTAATTATTACAAGCTAGGATCAGCTGCCAAGAGGATGGAGCCAGGCTTTTCTCAGTGGTGCCCAGCAACAGGATAAGGGACAATGGGCACAAATTGAAACACGGAAAGTTCCATCTGAATGCGAGGAAAAATTGCTGTACTGTGAGGGTGACAGAGCACAGAACTGGTTGCCCAGAGAGGTTGTGGAGTGTCCCTTACTGGAGATATTCAAAACCTACCTGGATGCAATCCCGCGCAAGCTGTTCGAGGTGAACCTGCTGTAACTCCAGAGGTCGCTTCCAAGCCCAACCTTTCTGTGATTCTGTTTAGATATATACTTTATATACATTTGCATATGGACCTTTCTAAAGTCTAGGGATCTCACAGAACTACGGCATCTTTAACATTTTTATTGCTAAAGTAGTAGTAATCATTTATATAGCAGCTTTATCCCAGGACCCTTCAGAAATCCTCATGCCATTTCTCTGAAATAGGGATCAGCTTCCAGGAAAGGAGAGTGAAGATGCAAAGTCACACAGGATGTATGTAAGTTATATGGCAGGATGTTCCGTGGGCATCAGTCCATCCAACCATCCAGACTGGAAGTGTGCCACAGCTCCCTTCTAGTCTGTGGACCTGGATTTTCCTACTTCTGACTTGGGACTGATCTTAGTCAGAGCATCCCCACAAAACCAAGATTAGGAAGGATTCATGGCCTCCAAGTATAGACATAATTGTGAAAATCAGAGCTAGGTCTGAGTCAGGAGTTCCTTTCTTTGTTCTGTTCACATGGCCATACACTGTCCTCAAAGTACTGGTTTTGCCAGGAGGAATTTGTAACAAGAGGTCTTCAATTCTCATCCATTCAAAGCAATGGCAATCTCACCATTGATAGCACCAACACCATTGCATTTCAGTATCCACAAGGCTGTTTTTCTTGTAGTTGCCAAAATGTTCCCTGTTGAAATCATNGGTTGTGGAGTGTCCCTTACTGGAGATATTCAAAACCTACCTGGATGCAATCCCGCGCAAGCTGTTCGAGGTGAACCTGCTGTAACTCCAGAGGTCGCTTCCAAGCCCAACCTTTCTGTGATTCTGTTTAGATATATACTTTATATACATTTGCATATGGACCTTTCTAAAGTCTAGGGATCTCACAGAACTACGGCATCTTTAACATTTTTATTGCTAAAGTAGTAGTAATCATTTATATAGCAGCTTTATCCCAGGACCCTTCAGAAATCCTCATGCCATTTCTCTGAAATAGGGATCAGCTTCCAGGAAAGGAGAGTGAAGATGCAAAGTCACACAGGATGTATGTAAGTTACATGGCAGGATGTTCCGTGGGCATCAGTCCATCCAACCATCCAGACTGGAAGTGTGCCACAGCTCCCTTCTAGTCTGTGGACCTGGATTTTCCTAGTTCTGACTTGGGACTGATCTTAGTCAGAGCATCCCCACAAAACCAAGATTAGGAAGGATTCATGGCCTCCAAGTATAGACATAATTGTGAAAATCAGAGCTAGGTCTGAGTCAGGAGTTCCTTTCTTTGTTCTGTTCACATGGCCATACACTGTCCTCAAAGTACTGGTTTTGCCAGGAGGAATTTGTAACAAGAGGTCTTCAATTCTCATCCATTCAAAGCAATGGCAATCTCACCATTGATAGCACCAACACCATTGCATTTCAGTATCCACAAGGCTGTTTTTCTTGTAGTTGCCAAAATGTTCCCTGTTGAAATCATCAGAAACAAAACTAAGCTAAACTAAACCAAACCGTGGTGGGGCAGGTGGCTGCAACCACCCTGATCCCCCACAGTACACCCTACACCCATATACTGACTTACACGGTCAGGCATTGAAGTTTAAGCAGCTCACTCTGCAGTTAGGGTGAGAGCCCACAATCCCCCAGTTCCATCATTTACATATTTTGCTATGATTGGTTTCCGTTTTCCCCTCCCTGTTTTATGTGTGGTGTTATAAATATTCATTTTCCCTAGTTGACTATGTATAAGTTCTAGAAAGCTCTGTACTCCTCAACACCCCATTGGTTCCTTCCCTAAATCCCTCCTATGTGTTAATCCCATTGGTCCCTTTAGCTCCAAGCCCGCCTCCTCTCATTTACCTTATTGGCTGTATCCCTTATCCCCGCCTTTCCCATCCCCGCTATAAAGTCCCTGGGCGCCCTTAGGTTTTTGGCTCTTCACCTCTGGTTGATGCTCCTTGATGAGCCTCNAGTTCTGCCTTGGGACTGATCTTAGTCAGAGCATCCCCACAAAACCAAGATTAGGAAGGATTCATGGCCTCCAAGTATAGACATAATTGTGAAAATCAGAGCTAGGTCTGAGTCAGGAGTTCCTTTCTTTGTTCTGTTCACATGGCCATACACTGTCCTCAAAGTACTGGTTTTGCCAGGAGGAATTTGTAACAAGAGGTCTTCAATTCTCATCCATTCAAAGCAATGGCAATCTCACCATTGATAGCACCAACACCATTGCATTTCAGTATCCACAAGGCTGTTTTTCTTGTAGTTGCCAAAATGTTCCCTGTTGAAATCATGACAAACAAAACTAAACCAAACTGTGGTGGGGCAGGTGGCTGCAACCACCCTGATCCCCCACAGTACACCATAAACCCATGTACTGACTTACACGGTCAGGCATTGAAGTTTAAGCAGCTCACTCTGCAGTTAGGGTGAGAGCCCACAATCCCCCAGTTCCATCATTTACATATTTTGCTATGATTGGTTTACGTTTTCCCCTCCCTGTTTTATGTGTGGTGTTATAAATATTCATTTTCCCTAGTTGACTATGTATAAGTTCTAGAAAGCTCTGTACTCCTCAACACCCCATTGGTTCCTTCCCTAAATCCCTCCTATGTGTTAATCCCATTGGTCCCTTTAGCTCCAAGCCCGCCTCCTCTCATTTACCTTATTGGCTGTATCCCTTATCCCCGCCTTTCCCATCCCCGCTATAAAGTCCCTGGGCGCCCTTAGGTTTTTGGCTCTTCACCTCTGGTTGATGCTCCTTGATGAGCCTCTGTGAGGAATCTGTACAAAGTCTCCTCTCTCCTTCTTCACCTCCACCTGCATGCTCTTGCATCCAGCTTAGGGACAGCTCCCTCGGGTGAGGAGCTCACCCCTCTCTGCCTTTTTGTGTGTGCTGCCTTGAATCAGTTGGGGTGCAGCTGGACCTCCGGGCTTCTACAAGCTAGCATGCAACCCATCACAAAACAAAAATGAAAAACAAAAATGAACGAAAAAGAAATTCAATTTCCAACAACTGACTTAGGTTACAAAACCTTTCAATTTTTAACAGGATATTGGAAAAATCTAACAACCCCTAAAAGGGAATACTTCTTCCAAGAATAGCACTGTGTATGAACAAAATTTCCTATTTGTTTTTGTGTAGTTGGCAAAGAAAATAACCAGTGTTTTTCTTACTTTCGGATAACATGCATAGTACCTGAGCAGCAAGCTGGTAAGACAAGCCTGACTGCTGAAACAAAGGAACTCAAGAAACATAAAGGTCAGGAAAGGCAAACTACAGAAAGGTAGTGGCCAAAACTTCTAAGCTGTGCTTTGAAGATGTTTAAGAAGCCTCTGAGATGATTTAAATTCTTCTCTTTGCACTGTCCTATCTTAGAAAGGAATCTGAGCAAAATAACACAATATTAAAAAGGAATTTTCGGATTTTATAGAACAGGTTTAGGATCGTTGCATAATTGCATTGGTAAAATACGTCAAGGCTTTAGATTGTACAAATTATATTTGTGAAGATTAAGGTAATTATATACATTATTCAGTTACCTAGTCATTAGCTTTTGAGGATGTAATAGGTAGCTGTAAAAGATTGGAATTAAATATTAATGGGCTGAATAGTATACTGTTAAACTGCTTGTATCAATGATGAGCACTTCAGACAGGTAATTTTGTAGAATGTGCTAATAGTACTCAGAGTTCTTAAAAACAGAACTTGCTTTGTGTGCTGTTAGACTGCATCTTTTTTTTGTCTTTCTTATATCAGTCTTGAATGAGCTTTTAATCTGATTGTACTTGTTTACCCTATTTGTTTCTCTTTGTGTTCCCTTCTAATGGCTCTCTTTCATGGAATTCTTTTTCATCTCCCTTGTTCCATATGTCGCCATTTTCTGTCACTGCACTTTCTCTATCCCAGAATCTCAGTGCTCTCTTCTGTTTTTCATGTGATGACTGTTCTCCTATTTGCATACTTTTTACTCAGCCACTTTTCTTCTCTGCTCTATCCAGCCTCTCTAAAATCTTCATCTTCACTCCCTATGTTCTGAAACATTTTGGCTGAAAATTGCTGATTGTCGAAACCCACAAATTCCCTCTAATCATTGTAGAGACTGGATGAGAAATGCAGTGCTTCTAGGTCACACAGCTCCAGCACAACTACTGAGGACACAACTCTCTGATTTGCTGTGAAGACTGAAAACCTTGGACAGCTATGAATTCCCTTGGTCTAAAACTGGTTCCAGTATAAGCCTTGCCTATTGAAAAAGCTTTATGCCACTCCTTAGGCAAGTAGCAGTTGGACAGTCAGGTGTGCTAGGACTACATCTATACCATCAATTTTTAATGGTTTGGATGCTTGCATTCATCCTTGGGTCTTTGTTCTCTGCCAGCATCGGAGTGTCTCTGTTGCTTCATTCAGATTTTGTTTTCAAATAGATCAGCCAGATTCTCAAGACAAAACCATAGTGCTGGTTTGCTCCCTGTGGTCGGATCAGATGAGCCACACCCCCACGTAACATCAGGCCACATCTCAGAATATGCAAAGGATGTGTTTGGCACCGTGCTCTAGAAACACCTCTCTCACAGGACATGACTGAGCCCAGTGCATTCTTAGGTAGGAAACTACAGACTAAGAATACCTGAAATCCACACGTGTGTCCCATGGGACTCATCCTGTCACAGTCTGAGTGCAACCAGTCCACTCTGGAGGTCACTGGTACTCATCAGTGTGGACAAGTCACGTGGCTTATCTTAGGGCTATGGTTTCCTCCCTGCAGCAAAGCATTTTAGTGGTGTATGTCTTATGTAATGCATGCAGCATCTTTATTGCCCGTGAAATGTGCAGGATTTACTAAGACAGAACTCTGCAGCACAAAAGTAGGGTGGAAAGGCTCAGGAGCCTCTATTCTAACAAGGGCTGTCAGAGCTTCTACGGTCCCTACTATGAACTTAGGAACTAGAGTCTGACAGCTCTGGGACAAGATGTGGAAGCTGTAGGGTTTACAACCAGAGGTAGTTTACATGTGAGTGGTGTCAGGAATAGCGGAATGGGAGAACCTGAGTAAATACCAAATTAGTTAATTCAATATGTTCTTGATGGTGTCTTTTCCACTGTTATGGGGATGAATCAGACAAATGTTAACTTCAGATTTATAGAGTCCTGAAAAATCTATTTAATCATCTAAACATCACATTTTGTTCTTTCCAAGACTTTTTTTTTTTCAGAAGTTCAAGTTTATTTCAAGTTTATCTGGACTGATACTGTACTTTACTGAACAATAGTTTCCACCAAGTGCATGTTCTGCTGTCTTTCAGACAGTTCTATTCCTGTATTTTTTTATCTCCACAACACAAATCAAAGGCGTGGAAATGCAGCAATTCCTGTCCTACAAATGGTGAACTGCAGTGAAGACACATCCATTGCACAGTTTGCATAGCAAACTCTCTATTGTACTTCATGCTTAATTAGCCTGATCCAATATCTCTAAGATCAATGGATAGTTTCTCAGTAAGTTCAGTATTCATTGAAATCAGACCCAAGTTATCTTCTCAACTGAAAATGGTGAGAATGCACTATGTTGTTGATTATGTAATGACAATGTTATCAGTGTTTTTAGTAACTATGCAGGTCTCTTTAGAAAAATTAAGTTCTCTTATTCTTGCCAAGTCTGCTTTAATGAGTATACACTTACCTGAATAGGTAGGTGCTGGAGGATATTTTTTAACACAGACCATTAAAATTTTTGTTTAATTAGGAGATAAATGTGTCATTTTAACCATAGCTAACGTGCAAGGTAATAGATATAGAATAATTTTGATGAAAAACCAATTAATAGACTAATAAATAGACTGTAGGAACAGCCTTATTTTTCCTTCACTTTTTCCCAATAGTTTGTTAAAGAACCAGGCAAATTATGTTTTTTCCTGACAGCGTGACTATCTGGGCAGCAGATATTGCCCTTGAATTTAGCCTGTATATTGTTATAATTTTATTATACTCATTTAAAAAAAACCAACCAAACTATAAAATATGTGAGCCCTCTTGTGGCCAGAATATCTTGTATGTGTCTTATGAAATCATCAAAAACCATGTGGCCTGGTGAAGTAACTGCTGGAAACTATGTAGAGAGCACTAAGTGTACATTTGTTTAGTTAATACTTCTAATGTCAGTTCTCTTTCATTTTTGATAACAATGAAATCCATTTAATTTTTCTTTTATATTTTTCTTAATTTACTATTTGTAGCTAAAATGTCCAGGAACTTCTGGTTTTGTAACAGATCTTTTTACTTTAAAGTCTTCATATGTATCAATTATTCAATCATGTAGGACCAAATATGACCAGTCAGAGCTGTCTTTTAGTATTACTGAACTGGAGCTGCTCTGAAGTGGAAGAGGCTTTATTTCGTTGCCACTTATCACTCTTCCCTCGTGAATTCAAGAAAAAACATGCCAAACCATCCAAACTACATAATCTTTTTTTAGAAAAATTCTTGCCACCTGATACAACATTTTTCATATTTTTGAGGAGTTTTTGCTTCCTTTCATTAAAAAGACCTGTTTTTGCTGTGTCATGCATTTCTTTGAAAAGAAAGAGGAAAACTTTTACAGCTGTTCAAATTAACTCATGAGCTGGGCCTTGAGAAATTAGGTAGTAATTTTCATTGATTAGATAAAATATCAGCACTCTGTGATTAAAGTTATAGAAAATTTACAGAGAGAAGAGGGATGGTATTTTAAATTCAAACTCTGTGTTCTACTCCTCACAGACTTTTCCACTACATAAGGTCTGTTACTGTACTCAGATATTTAATGCCATATAATAATGTCATCTTAATGTATATGTGTCTCATGGATTGCTGAACACCTACTGATTATTTGTTTTAATTCTGCTGATTAATAGCATTTGCTTAGTTATTTCCCCTGAGGCCTGGAAAGAGACCAAAACATTTTGTTGCAACTGGCCATTTTAAAGTTCTACTGGAGAGTATTGGTTGCAATACCTTAATCTTCTTCTGTATCACAGTGTTTATGGCACTTGTGTACAATTATTTATGTATTACATAGGTATATTTATATTTATGTTCAAGAAATGCAAACAGTCAACACATCTGTTTGTATTTTTCTGATTTATTCTGGCATTTAATTTCTGGTTTCCTGTATTTTTCTTTATTTCTATCACAGTCATTTTAGCAGTATGGAACCAGATTAAAAATAGAGTGTATTTTTTAATTCTTGCTCTGATACTCTGTATCTATTTTTTCCTAAGAAATGTAGCTACATTCACATAGCAGAAGAAATACCATATTCACAAACATACCTGGTGTTCATTGCTATAATACATTATTATCACTGCATCCTTAGCATAAATTCTTAAGAAACTCTTTGGCAAGAGTCACTGTAGAATGAACAGAATTTAAGACTCCTGGTACCTGATACCTTATAGAAATTGTATGCAGAGGAAATATGCATGAGTCTGTAGAAAAAATGTCAGGGAAGAGGCAAAGGTTAGTGAATTAAGTGAGAAGGGGGAAAAGCCAAACCTCACACTCATTAATGATGAAATTAGGTAAGTTTCTAATTTTCAAAATTTTATTAATGTTTATATTAATTGGGCGGAGTAGTGGATAATAATTCATACACCGACTGATTTCATTCACTAAGAGAAATTCAGCTGCAGAATTTTTTGACTAGAGTCAATTCTCATATTAGAGAGTTTGATGCTACCCAGAACTGAGATGCTCCATCTATATTTAAGAGTCCCCTATATTTAGATCTTTCAAGAGAATATCAATCAAATGTCCATATCATTACAGTTTCTTTGATATTTTGGGAATTTTATTTCAGTATGGTTTTAATTATGTACTGTAATTCTTAAGAATTACAACAAGCTTATGTAGGTTACTTGAATATGAAAATCTTTTCCATCTGCATTGGTTAAGAGTGACAGGTTTCTTGGGAAAACCTGCAATGCCAGTTACTAAGCACTTAAATGTGCATCTCTCAGTGA
The DNA here is from genome assembly GCA_013398055.1 of Ifrita kowaldi. Lineage (NCBI taxonomy): Eukaryota > Metazoa > Chordata > Aves > Passeriformes > Cinclosomatidae > Ifrita > Ifrita kowaldi. The sequence continues at coordinate 36,153 of VZRS01008175.1, forward strand.
GAGAGTAAATAAAGACAAGGCAACATTATTTGATTTAATGCTTCATTTCTATCAAAAGAAACCTTTCTAATACATCAAGACATAGAAGCCTGCTCATGCCATGTAACAGTGGAAATTATAAAACAGTAAGTCCAACAAAGGCAGATTGTCAAAGCTGGGTATGCTCAGCTGCATGTGGTAAAATCTTGTGTACATAATTTGTGTGTACAAATAGCACAGAAATTTTGCCTTGACTGGGTAAACAAGACATCCTTCTGCAGTATGTGGATGAATCATGGAATGGTTTGTCTTGGAAGGGACTTCAGATATCATCTAGTTCCACCCACCCACCCTGTCATGGGCAAGGACACCTTCCACTAGCCCAGGTTGCCCAAAGACCCATCAAACCTGGCCTTGAACCCTTCCAGGAATAGGGCAGCCACAGGTTCTCTAGGCAACCTGCTCCAGTGCCTCACCACTTTCTGAGTAAAGAGTTTCTTCCTAATATTTAATTTAATCTCCCCTGTTTTAGTTTAAAACCATTCCTTCCTTTTCCTATATCTGCCTGTGTAAATCTCCCTTTTTTAAAAGCCCCCTCCGTGTACTTGAAAGGCTGCAGTGAAGAAGGCCAGAGACTTTTCCTCTCCAGGCTGAACAGCCCCACCTCTCTCACCCAGTCATTGTAGGAGAGGAGCTCCAGCCCTCTGGTCATCTTCACAGTCCTCCTCTGGACCCACTCTGGCAGGACCATGGTTCTCCTGTGCTGAGAACCAGACCCCACCCAGGTGGGGGTTCCCAGTGAACCACAATGATAGCTCTTTCAGCCACTTTCTGAACTCAGACTCAGACTGTAGGTTGCCCCTTGTAGCCACCTGACAGAAGGTAGGGAGATCAGGGCTATGAGGTTTGGCATGTTGCTCTCTGTTGGCTGCTCACATTTCAAGTCCTGACATAGCAGGGAGAGCCATCCCTAAAAAGCCATCTGACCTTCCGTTTTGCAGGTGGGTACAGCACAGCAGACCAGATTGAAATTAGGGCCCTGTTTTTTTCCAGGGATGTTAAATACAGGATGATACTTTCTCAACTAGAGGATTAGCACAGTCTGCTTCCTATCAGGAACAGGGCAGAGGAGTCCAGAATGACTGAGTCCTTTGGGATTTGATTTAAATGCTCTAGAGTTCAGAAAGTTCTTCAGTCAATCCTTTGGATGGCCATGGGTTAGCACAAATCCATACTGTCCCTGTCTGTTCAGTTAGAAATACACTACACTGGCCTTGGAGGGATTTAAGAAAATTATTTTGACAAAACAGAATTGGGAGGTATAAATTGATAAAACTTCATTTATGGCATGGCAGTCGGTCTTAAAATAATTACTTCCATGTCCTTCATGCAGAGTCGTATGTGTTTTGTCCCCCTTAGTGCTGTTCTGACATCACAGTAAGAATTTCAGGGAAAATGAACAAGGCTGGAGCTTGTCAGATTGAAAACATTTTGAGTTTACCATCAGCAGCATATGAATGCTCAAACACAGAATTGCATTACAGTAGTACTTGCCATTGACTTTTTTCTTGATTAAAGTCATATTTAAAATTTGCTTGCAAATACATTCAACTTTTAATGGAAAAGATACACAATTCAATTTAACAGTCAAGTTAAAACATATTCCCCTGGTTTTAGAATGATTATACAGTGACTATTCCATATTCAATTAGAGTCAACAAGATGCTACATCCTTCTTAAAATCTTTTATTTATGGACATAGATGTAATTTCCCTTTTCTCTACAATATGAATTATTACTTGCAGTGTTTTGTGTTATTTTTTTTTTTAAATATTTAACATATTCAAATTTTCTCAAAGGGTTTGGGGTTTTTTTCAAATGTATACAATAACAATTAATTGCCAACTTCTGTTTTAAATAAATGTGGCTGCAATTGTAACCATCTGCGTATGAACTGAAGTGGAATTGTCTCAGTGGGTAGCAAGGCCAGTGTGACCCTGATTCCTCCAGTTCCAAAATAAATGGGAAGACCAAAATTATTTAATGAGAAATGAGTGAGTTTCTAATGCTATGAACACCACCAGCTGCCGAACCAGTGAGAATTTAATTTGTCTTGCTACCTCATAAACCTCATTCTCAGTGGGTAGATCATGAGGGGATGGAAAACTCTAAACCCAGTTTGTGAACACAGGTAGAATCTTTATGAGAGATACACATTGCTCAACTGAGATCATTGTTTGAAAATCTGATATATAATGTGAACGTAAAGGCCTTTATGATATGATTATTTATGACAGAAGATGATGGGGATCCAGGGGTCAATATAGAGCCAGAAAATATTCAGGTAGGAAAAAATTACATTGAAGTAAGGGTTAGTGAAGAATAAGATACTGTTCAGGATGCTATGAGTAATTACAGAAAAGCTACAAAGCTACAAAAATAATGAGCTTTCCATTTTAACCATCAATTCAGATAAAGTGAAAAAAGGACAATTTTCAGTGAAAAGCATCCTGAAGTGTGTCCTTTCAATTCTCTAAACAAGTCTCTGAAAACAGCAATGGATTAATTGACTTTCAGATGCTTCTCTCAGAAGACAACATGACAATATCTTAGCAATTCTTTAAGAGAAGTGAAATTATTTAAAATGAATATTAGTTGCTTAAGTGCTTAAAATTATGGCAATTAACAGACTACATGGTACTCTGGTGTGTCTAACAGCACTGATTCACTGCATCCATGAGTGCATGACCTGCTGTAAACTATTGAACTGGATGAAGCTGGATTCTTAATCAAGATGATAGAAATGTGCCTTATTCATGTAATAACAAGTTGTCAGTCAGAAATAAATGTAAGTATAAATGTAGATGATACAGATATAGGTTACATAGCTACATATATAGATTCAGATATTTATATAGAAATGCAAATATTAAATTCTTCATGTTACAGCCTGTAAAAAAGGCATGTATGAAATAATTCCAGTTCTCATAACTCAGTGAAAGTATTTATGCTTATTTTAATGAGTTAGGGCCTAGAATAGTCCCTCAAGAATTAAATTTGGCTTAAATGCTTATAGTTCGAATATTTCTCAGGAGGTTTTCTTCAAGCATTCAGCTAAGTTACTAAGTTACATTACTAAGCTAAGCAGGAGAATTGTTTATTGAAGTCTCATTTCTGTATTTTAAAGTGTTTCAGTCTTTCTTTAAGAACAGTTTTAATTTTACATCTTCTTCCTGAGTTTCAGGTAAACTTTGCTATAACTTGGCTTTTTTTGTTATTTAGTCAACAATAGTTTCTAATCAACCTGATAAAGAAATATTTCTCCTCTAGCCATAGATCTACTACAGAATATCCAGACCACAGAAGAGCAGAAAAAAAGAAGACAAAGATTACTTTCTTAGACTTCCAAATGCAACAAAAATGGACAGTGTTTGAAGACAGTCAATCTGGAATTTTCAATACATAGTAACGTCCTCTGAAGTCAAAGTATTTTGAACTGCTTAGCATGTTACAATCATACAATTGTGGAGTGCAAAAATAGCATGGGTATGGTGTTTTTTTAAAAGAAAATAGATAGTTACATTCAAAAGGACTTGAATCTATTACATCTGGTGGCATTTGTGGTGTCAGTGACTGTTTTATCCGACCCCAAATCCAAGCAAAGGAGAGATTTTGGGGAGCAAGCAAAAGAGTTCTTTGATCCCACATTTTGAGTTAAAGAATAGTTGTCTCAGAGGCCAAATTCTGTTCTTCAGGACAGAGGATCAAAAGGTTTGGAGGTAGCCTCTCGGAGAACATCTTATTTTGGCTAGCTAAGAAGGGATGCTTGGGATGTGTGAGTGTTTATGACTCATTGTGAATGAGGTGGGTTCAGTTTATGATACACAAAACTCTGATTGCTTCCGTGACTGGAGGTGTCACACTAGTTTCCTTCATTCTACGAAGACTGTCTGATAAATGCACAAGCCTTGCAAATACCTACTAAGCACAAACTAGTCCAGTTAGACACTTTTACTAGCATGTCTTGGTAATTGCTATTGGTTCTGGGAATTCGAGGCAAATGTATCATTTGTTCTCTCATCTGTATGAAAGGATTTCTGAACTGTCTTCCTTCTTTTTCCCCATTCTTCAACCTCTAATACATTTAGCAAGCTGCTCATCTTTTGAGACTGATCTGGATTGAGTCTTGACTGGCCATTGCCTTCTTTCTGCCACCATGTCTACAGTAATTTCCACCTGAGTTTTTCACAGATGACGAACAGAACAAAACCAGGCATAGCACAGCCTATGATTCCTTGGTTTTCCAAGTGCAATCTGTGATTCCATTCCATTTAGCATTCTTCAGAGTCCTGCTCACCAAAGTCCAAAGGGAAGAGGGAAGCTGTAGGGCTCCAAACAAAGCACAGAGAAACTTAGATGCAACTGCATTCCACTATGATGAAAAATGCATGGATGACGTTCTCCATTCTCTTTTAGCAAGCCAGAAGCACACTTCAGATTACAAAATAGTTGCATGGACTTGTTTTATTTCTTTAGACCTGTCACTCTTACTGAATACTGAATGTTGGCTGAGTTAAGAAAAATTCTGTGTTTGGTGGGTTTTTTTGTTTGTTTTGGTATTTTTTAGATACTGAAAGACTATCGGCTAGATTGTGTTAAAAGAAACTACACCTTCAGCAACGAGGGTGTCCTGTTTTTCTGATGATTTGAAAGAATTATTGCTACCTTCACTGGGGCAGTGTAGAGCATAAAGGAAAATAATGTGGTAATACTATTTCTGAAATACTTCAGCAGTTGTTTCCATAGAAAGATCAGCTTGTCTGGTACATGGTTGTAATATGTTTTGTTTTCAGAACTTTGGAAAGAAAAAAAGTATTAGTTAGGCAAAAAAGAATGTTCACTGCATTATCAGTTTAACTGAAAGGAAAACATTCCTTTAACTAGAGAAAATTCTCAGAAATAAATTCGTTATTAATTTCCTTTAAAGCAAGCCTAACCTTGATACTTTAATATTATTGAAAAGCAGTTACAATAAATTCATCATTTCAGCTATGTGAAGGAGCGTATTGCAAACTGTGACTCAGCAGAAGACTCCTCCAACGCATAGTGATGTTTTGGCTTCTGCACAGGGCTTGATAACATTCTCATGAATAGTTGATTAGGCTGTAGAGTGCAATGTCTGCATGCATAATTGAAGCTATACAGAAGTAATTGATCTAATTACCAGTGCTATATAACGTCATTCCGGTTAGAGACTTGTACCCCTGGCTAATGTCTGCCCTACAGTTTCTCCTCAAAGAGCATGTGGGATATTCTAAAGGAATCCTTGATATTTTCAATGATTCTTCTGCCCTGCAAAGTCTCTTCTTAACTTCTGATAAACTGTGTTGAATATTCTGTAGTAACCAACCTCATCTCTGCTTCCGTATCCAAGTAAATTATCAGAAGGCATCCAATCTATCTGGACATATGGATTTTCTGTTTTGTACCCCTACACCCTCTCATCATGAATGGTGGAATGAAGAAAAAACACTAAGAAAATGAGCAATTTCTAAGGAAGAAACAGCCCTCTTTCTCACCTCTTCCCAAGTTTAAGTATTGACCTACCTAGTATTAATCACAAGATCCACTTGCAAAATACTCTGCCTTTCCCCACTCATGGGATTATTGCCACAGGTTTTCTGTGAAGCTTTTGAACATTCAGCTGTAATAGTATGTATGGGTAGAATTCAAGTGCTCAGAGGGGTTTCTTTGCAAAATCTCTCATTTCCACCTCTGTCAATGCTGATGTGCATATGGGAGCACATCAATGCTGTGATGCTGCGCATGGCAACACAGTCCCAGAGTCCTTATTCAGTATTGGCTGCAGGAGCTTTCCCTGGGGATGTGGAGGTTTAGGAGTCACACACCAGATTAATGTATGCATAAACACACACCAAAAGAAGCAAGTTATCAGGAGCTCTGTGTGATAAGTGTCAGCTGAGGATGAGGAAAAGGCTTTTCAGCATTTCCAGTCTCAAATTCATGGTTTCGTGTACCTACAGTAACAGAGAGACAACCTACCCTAAAAACCAGCCATAGTAAATAAGTATCAGACAGAAAATAGAGGTTATTACAAGAAGATTTTTAAACTACTAAGCACAGTAGATGGTCCAAAAACAGGCAATGATTTATTCTTCCAATAACAGAAGGAATTTGCTTCAAATCACCTGATCATATGTTCAGGGATGAAAACTCTGAAAAGTTTCTAATTGGAAATGGCATGGTCAAGCTTTCCAGAGAAATATACTTAGAACACTGCTAGCCCAGTTTCAGAAAGGAATGGTACAAATGTACTTGATTTTAAAATTATCAGTTTTATGTCAAGAATGACAAACTAGAATTTCTTTTCAAGATACCAAAGCCCTCATAACTGATGCAAACATAAAGAAATGCTTCAGGATTATGGTTCCTTTTTAAAATATCCATGATTGATTTTATTGCAAGCTGTCACTTATGGAAATATTATTGACATCAGCTGAGAAATTTTCACTTAGTGAAATTAATGTGACTTTCCTTTCTAAAAGGGTGAAATGCATCACTTTGGTTATACTCACAAACAGTATGGAAGTGAGAACAGTTTTGGTGCTCTGTGTCAAAGCACCAGTGAAATCATCTCTTGGTTGTATCCAGATAAATCCCATGGATAAATCCAGAGAATTCAGTATACCAAGGTAGAATTAATTGCAGTAAATTTCAGGCATGTTATTTGCTTAGAATTTTTTTTATCTTGGGAAATTATTCTTAAAACAGGAAAATAACATAATGTTTTCATGCATAGTTTTTTCTGTGAATAAGTTTGCTGATGTTTAATGAAATAAATAATTACTTAAGCAAAGACATGAAAAGCAGAGGCTGAGGAATGTATGATAATATAAATCAAGTACATCTTAGGAAGTGAACTGTTTCTTTTATCTATTCTTGAAGTTCCTGAATTTAGGATTCAAGGGGTGCATCACTTCCCCCAATTGTCTGCCTCCACACACAAGTTTAATAATACAATAGGATTTATAGTAAAGGTAATTGTGACTTTATCAGCTTCAATATAGGTTCTTTGTTCCCATACAAATATATTTTTATTTAAAATGTAGTATGTAGAACCTTAAACCTTTTAAAGGTAAAGGAGAAAATCATATGCTAGGTTAACATCCTGCAAAACAAAATATTTTATAAATGCTTAGGAAACATATTAAACCCCTTTATCTTAGGTTCCAGCTTGTACACCTGCCCCCACCTTATCTATATACTTTCCTTATTTTCAAATAGAACTTTCTCAATTCTTTGCTACTTTTGTAAAGCAGGTACAATTGTAAGCTGTAAGCTCAGCCTTGCTGGCCGCATGTATCCAGGTGTGAAGCTCTGCTGTGGAGGAGGCTCCTTCAGGGCTCCGGGCAGTCACTGCTCGGTGTAGCACATGAAGTAAAAAAGCACCATACACCGGAGTGGGCAGTGCATGACAATAAAATAGGCAGGAAAAGTTAATTCAGATGAATTAAATGAGGTGCCAGCTGTAAAGCATCAGGCCTAGGCAGTTACACAAACTGTCTCCAAGTTTCCTACCTTCCTCCCGTCCCAAAGTTAACTTCGCGTCAGGGAAGATGCCAGCTCTGCCCTGCTGCTGGGCGAAACGGAAAGTGTTGATTGCACCTGGTCTGAAACTTAATTGCTCTGTCAACATGAAACAGTGAGTTGGCGTGAAGGTATCATGGGAGCCACTGGCAGCGTGGGGAAGGAGGCACTCGTAGGCTGCCANGCCAGAAGCTTGGGAAATCACTTTGCTTTTTTGCCAGTTTTTAAAGGTTACCCCAAACACTATTTGCAGATATTTAAAAGAGTGTTATTGACAGTAATATTCGATTATTAAAAGCTTGGCAAAAGCCATCCGACTGTGTGCTTCAGCTTCCTCATAGATAATCTCCCCTTCATGTGGATTGGGTTGAAGCTGAGAGTTTTGGCTGTGGATATTTTTTACTTTAGTCTCATTTTAACTTGCAAGCGCAGAGGAATATAGAGAATGCACACATTGCAGCATTTAAAAAAANAAAAAAGTGCATCTAGTAACTTGGACTCAACATTATAGGAAATGTTGAATATCTGCTCCTCAAAGCACCTCTCAAGAACTGAAGGAGCCTGTCTATGGCCCAGGATCCTTCAGTCTTTTCATGATGTGAAAGAGCTCCGCTAGGTTCAGTCATGCCTTTACAGGATAATCCATAAATGTGGCTGTAAAGTCATCCCGTCTAGGTCCACCACCTGCTAGTTGGATTCATAATTAGCACTGTAGCTCGGGATAGAAAACTCGAAACAGTTGTAAACTGTCTTTCAACTAAACTTACACCTGCCATTTCGAAATGATGCTGCAGAGGGATCCACCTTTAGGAATGGCAGAAGGAAGTGTGCAACACTGGAAGGTGAAATTTTGCCACAGTATTTACTCTCCTTCTTGTTTAAAGATGATAAAACCGAACACTTACAAACATCTATGCTTTCTATTGTATAGCATCCAGTGCTGTTGATTTTTATGTACCCAGGGAGAGTTTTCTCACAGTCTGGTGTTTGCATCTATTGACTTTGTAATCTATAGACAGACTCTTAATGAGCAGAAAAGACAAGAATCTCAGAGATAAAGCCTTGGAATAACAGTGGGCCTTTACAGCTTGTCAGTAGGAGAAAGCTCAAACATAAATATCTGATTTACAGAAGTAACACAACTTATTTTGATAGATTACATTGTTTCTGTTTCAAATTACTCTGTCAATCGAGGAGGAAGAGGTTAAGAGGTCATATTTTTAAAGAAATGCTTGAAAGGGCTCTTTCAAGGGATTTTTCATAAATTTCACCCCCATATTTAAATGCTTATTTGTGATATTGCAGAAGCTATACTTTATCTGTCAAACACGCTGAGTTTGTGAAATGTGGCTTTACAAATCCCCTCAAATAAACAGGAACAGGACCAAACCCCCTACACGTAGACTGAAATGTAGTGATTTGCACCACACACTAGTTCCTGACATGTCTTCGTCACGTCTTCATTTCAAGTTGGATCTTTTTTCCCCTGCTGGGTGAGGCTGTGTTGTTGTTTTGACCTGTTTCACTTGGGAATAGATGATGCAGAAAACGACACGGGCTTTTTAAGCAGACGCGAGGTCAATGCTGAAAGTCGCCTATGTTGAAAACTTTTAGACCAGCGATTGGCCAGCAAGAGATGGGGAAGGAGAAAGTTTAGGGTACGAAGTGTTGAAGCAAAAATCCCCTGTGCCGCAGTGGTGATAACTTCTCTTGTGTATCAACACAGCGCCTTGGGTGAGTCAGTATACTGGCGACAGGGCCTTTTGTTTCTCCCATGCCTTCTCCGTGTAACCCTGGTACCCACGACCGGGGAGGACACCCGGTGGGAGACCCGCAGCACCCACGGGCATCCCTCCGCCCTCCCTGCCGCCCCCGGGGCTGGGGTGCGCTCCGGGGGGATGCGGAGAGCCCCCGGTGAGCTCCGGCCGCCCCCCCGTGCCGTGCCGTGCCGTGGTTCGGGACACCCGAGCGCAGGCGGGGCGCACGGAGGGCACCGCGGCCCTCGGCGTGCGACTCCTCGGGCGGCGTGGGCAGGGCCGGGCGGACGCTGACACCTCCTGCCTCAGGCAGAGGCGTTCGTGGGCCCCTGGGCGGTTTTGCCCGGAGAGGAGGCGCTGGAGGCCGTGGCGGGGCCCTCGTCCGCCCCGTCCAGCGCAGCGCGGGGAGGCGGCGGCGGCGCTGGTGCCGACGGCGATGAGTTTGTCAGCAGCGTGTGACGCGAGGAGCGCCCCCGACACGCGTGGGGCGGCCGAGACCTGCGAGGAGCGGCTGCTTGGCCCCGGAGCCGGCCCTGCCCGCTGCGCCTTCGCTTTTCCAAGGGCTCGATTCCCCGGCAGCCGGCAACAGGAATAAATTACAAAGCCGCACTTAATGTTAGTGACTCTTTAAATGGAATTTTTCATTCAAACTTTGTCATTAAAATAGAAAGGCCTTTTGGTTGTGACCATACAGGCATAATAAATTGTATATGTTTGCGATACTGAATGAATCTTGCCCATATGCTGCACTGCAAGGCTACATGAATGAAGCATTTACCAAATCAGGCCCACCACATTAAACAGAAAAACAATCTTTATTCATGGTAACTTATCAGTTACAATTAATCAACCTCAACAATAGAAATTCTGATGTGTTCAAGCAACTTGAAAGCAATAGGTCATCTCCAGGGCAGCCATGTTGTGTCTTTGTGCCTATGGCTTCAAACAAAGCAACATCTCCAATAAATGTACATCCCCATACACAGATGTGTGACTATATCTGTATAAACATCCAGGCGCGCTGAAGGCCCTGGTGTACACGTACGGCTGTACGTAGAAGTGTTTAGCTTTTTGTCATACAAAAAGTAATTGTTTTCCAGTATTTTTTTTTTGGAGCTCCACAAGTTTAAACAAAAGAAAAGAAATTTCCATTGGATGACCATCCTTTCAGTTTCTCTGCTGCTATGTGAATAGCATTGTGCAAACCATTCCAATGGTATTGAAAAGGGGTAACCATTGGTTTGATTTGGTTACACGGTTTCGTAAAGAGCTCCCTCCCACTGCCTTAGGGTCTGTGAAAGGTCTGTGACCTGTTTAGAACTGCCAAGTGAAATGTCATGTTGCCCCTCCCAAATGGGAGTATCTGCATTCATTTGATCAGTATAAAAAATGATTGGGGATGGCGAGATCAGGGCTTTTGAATTGCAATTTATAGCAGTTTACAAAAATGCACATTGTTGGAAAAGAAAACATGGAAGTGTTTCTTTCTAAATTGCATTACCTGTGAAATGTCATTAGTCTTTTTAAGATATTGCATCCTATTTTTTATGATCTCAGAGAGAGACTTAAATGAAGAAGTTGAGTGTTTGCTTGAGATACGAAGTTGTAGCGCATTACCTACAGCACCTGCTAAGTTTTGCCATCAGCTGCTGGAGGAAATGTTTTCCCATTCGTCTCCAGCTTGCGTCCATAGTTCTGCTGTCATCACTTAGTGGTACCGTGTATTTCATGAGATCTTGTCGTTTTAGTGCAATGACACGAAGCTGCTGCTTTCTGGGAGGGTGGTTTGTTCACGTCCAGGGCACAGCATCCTCCTACCTCCCGCCGAGCGCTTTGACCACCGCCGCCTTGTCCGGAGACGGCTCCGCCGAAAGCTTAATTTGTTCCTCCTGCGATTGCCCGCACCTGAAAAGAAACAAAACCAAAGCAAACCAACAACAACAGCAACGAAAAAGGAGGGATCGGTTACACTGATTTTAAACTACCCTTCCTTCTGTGTGTCGTCTCTTACCCCATAAGGGCTACGCCTTTAATGCCCCCAGCCCGGTGGTTGGGGGTGCCGGCGGCGTGGGTCCGGAGGAGCGCCGTGGCCTGGGGCTGGGCACCTTCCCTTCCCCGCTCCGTGCCCGTCACAGGCCCCACACCCTCAGCACCGCTTTGGGAATGCCAGCGCTGCTCGTCCCCGGGGGCACAGAAGGGACCAGACGGGGGGCAGCGGCGGGGCTGCTCTGCGAGCGGTGCGGGACAGAGAAAGGTGCAGGGGAGAGAATAGCCGAGGGACACGGCTGTTTGAGAGGCAAAAGCGAAGGGTGAAGGGGCCCCGGGTCTGCCCGGGACGGCGGGTGCCCTTGACTGTGGTCGAGCCAGGCCCCGAGGGCGGGGGCGGGCAGGGATGCTGGCGGCAGGGCCGACAAACAGGGCAGGGAGCCGGGAGCTGCTCCTTCTCCTGCAGGTGCCGAGTCGAAGGGTGAAGCTCCTCCTCATGACCTCTCCCCCTCACCTTGCAGGTGCCCTGCTGTCAACAGCGCAAGGGGGGGCGGCTTGCTCTGAAAAGAGCACCCCGCCCTCCGGGCCAGCTCACCGCGGCCTCGGTCAGCGGCCGGGTCACGCCGGGGCTTCTGTTCCCTCGCCCAGACCGAGCTAAGCGTTGCTCGCCTAAAGGTGATACCTCAGTAGCACTGAGAGCCTTGGAGCCGCACCGCCGGGACGCCACGTTGCCGTGAGAAGCCCTGGCGGGTCCTCGCAGGCACAGAGTACTGCGAGGGCAGAGGGTGTCCCTGTGTCTTCTTGGGCTGATCCGGACCCTGGGACGAGGGGAGTTGGAGTGTCCTCGCCAACGCCACGCAAACGTTGCACGTCAAGTTCCGCAACCAAGGAAGTGGTCACGGCACCAAGCCTGCCGGAGTTCAAGAAGCGTTTGGACAATGGTCTCAGGCACATGGTGTGATTCGTGGGGTTACCCTCTTCAGAGACAGGAGTTGGACTTCTATGACCCTTGTGAATCCCTTCTAGTACCGTATTTTCTATGATTCTGTGACCATGTTCTCTGGGTCCGGCACACATGCTCTTTGTAGCTGTCACCCAAGGCTGAAACGTTACAACGGGACAGATAAATTATTAGGAGTAAAAGCCTTGAGCGGCTTAATTGGGAAAAGCAGTCCTGGTTCCAACCAATGTCCGTACAATTGCACACTGCAGTCCACCATTATTCGAGCTTCATCTACTATGCACTATATACCACCGTCTCCAAAGGATTGTTGCCCTAGAAACTTGTTTTAAATCTCCAGCTATATATCAACACCTTGTTTTAGCAGTCCTTGGCTGAATTACAGTTACACAGTTTGGCGCTTCTTTCAAATTTCCTCCCATCAGTTTGGCCAAAGAAAGGAATTTTTCTCCTTTAGAAATGAATTGGCTTAATTAGTAAGTAGATTAATGGCAATTGCTGGTGAGTTGGTTTCCAGCAGAGTTTCACCAGAGAGGGTTAATCGGAGTCAGGTCTGGAATCTTTCCCAGAACTGGCTGCCAGCCATTTCCGTCAACCAATCAACCCCGTAAACAAACGCGCCATCCGCTGAAATAGAGTTTATTTCTTACTGTCATCCCGCTGGAGTCATTTCCCCAAACAGCCGCCACCTCGCCATGGGTTTGAAATGGATCGCCCTGAACTCGGGGCTTCTAATTTTCAGCGATTTCCCCAAATACTTTGAAGCGTTTCTCTGGCGAAAAAAGATTTGTTGGGCGCATCGGCATTCAGTAAGCATGTAACCTGCTTTCAGCAGCCCCCGGCTGAGATTTTTCCCTTCTAAGAAGCTTATAATTCGAGGCAAAACCAGTTAACATAGGGCGATTCAAAACCCTTTTCCAAAGCCACTGTCTCAAACGTGGGGCAAGCAAGAAAAACATCAGCATTGACTTTGACATCTTTTTCAGCCTTTCCACTTATTTTTTTTTCTATACCGATACAACGTATTCATACTTCGACTTGCAGCTGCATTAGTCTTGCAAAAAAAAAAAAAAAAAAAAATCCCCGCTGAGAAATGCATATAATAGGAAAAACAGATCGGCTGGACAGCAGTGTAATTAATGCCAGAAAGGGCTGAGGCCGGTTTCATAGTTTGTCTTTTGAGGATATCAAGACGAGACCTGGTGAAAAATGACGCATGCTTTAACATTTCAGAAAGCTGGCAACTAGCAGCGCTCCCCCCCTCCACCCCTCCTTTTTTTTTAACTTTATGCCTCTGAACAAAGGGGTCGGCAGAACTAGCTAGGTTGTAATGAGTTCTGTGTCCCTAGCACATTAAGTGCATCATGGAAACATATTGTATCGAAATAGTTTGGAGGAGAATACTGGGGATGAAAGAGAAAGGGTGCTTTGATCAGCTCCCTGGGGTCCTGAGTGCGCGCAGACCGACTTGCAAGGAGTTATTCAGCTCCAGCGAGACACGCTTACAACGCCATTCAAAGAAATTTGCATATCTGTAATTTATCACATTTGTCCCCAACATTTTTGCAAGGTAAATAAAAGTTGGCTGAATAAAAAATATCAATCATCACAGGGCGAGGGAGAGAGGGAGCCGGGAGCAGGGTGAAGTGTTTGTTTAACCAGACTCCGTTTGGGAAACTTTTGCTGAACGCGGGGTAAAACTCACCCCGAAGCGTTTTGCAGTTTATTTCAAGGCGGTGACCGCGCTTGTGCCGGCTACCGGAGCTCCGCGCCCCGGCCCAGTCCAGCACGGCCCGGCTGGTCTCGACCCGACCCCGCAGGGCCCGGAGCTCCGGCATTCCCCGCCACCACCACCCCCCCTCGCGCAGCACCGAGCAGCACCCGAGTCCCTCGGACCGCGTCTCGGCCCCGCAGGCCCCCGGAGAAAGGGCCGGCAAAGGGGAAGCGGGGGAGGTGGAAATATAGCGTCGGAAAGGACCCCCGCGAGGGCCTTGTTCAGCTTCAACCGGCGGCGACCGCACCGCCACCGGCATCTTCAACTTGACCTTGGCGAGGGGTCCGCGCCTTCGCCTCATCTGTCACCCGCGACCGGTGACAGTGATGCATTTCACGCATTGTCGGGGCAGGGCACGGGGAGAGCCGTCGGGGACGGGACGGGACGGGCTGGCGGCGGAGCGGGTGCGGTGTGTCCGGGCGGTGGCGGGGAACAAAAGTTATAGCGAGACGTCTGTGCGGCTAATTCCGTGAAAGGCGCGTCCCGGTCCCCCCGCGGGAAGGTCAGTGTCGCGGGCTACGCTCCGCCGAAGGGGGGGCCAGGTGCTTCGCGCATCCCCGATCCCGTGCTCCCCACGCCGGCGGGCTCGATCGGTCCAGACACGTCCCGAAGGCACCGTGTTTTCCCCCTTTTCCCAAAACTCTGCCATTCCGAGCCCACCGGCGGCGGTCAAGCACCAGAGAGGCTCTCCGAGCCGAGTTGAGACCACAGGGGCTCTTCCCACTCGCCCCAACGCGCCTCGGGCCACTTCTCGCTTCAGCGGCAAGGGGCAGTTCCCCGTGGTCTCGCCCGAGTGGGGATCGGCGCCGTCGGGGGTGCCCATCTCGCCCCGGGGGCGTCCCAGCCCGCCATCCGCTGGGGAGCCGTCCGCCCGGGTCCGAGCCGTGGCTTTTGCCCGGGACATCTTTCTGCCCAGGCCCGGAGCACGGGAGGTTGGGGCGATGAGCGGCCACTCTGAATCGGTCCCGGCCCCCGGTGAACTTGGGGGCCTGGGCAGCCGTCGGGGCGCTCGGCGGAGACATTTCCCAGTACGGGAAGCCGCCTTCATCCGCCCGGGCAGTACGGAACTCCTCCGCCGAGGAGTCCCCTCCGCCCGGTCCTCTCACCGCGCCCCGGGACGGCAAAGGGCTCGGGGCCCCGTCGGGGCGCGGGGCGCTGGCGGCGCATGCTCCCGCCCGTGCGACCCCGCCGCGCTGCCAGTCCTCGGGGAGCGGACAGCCTGCGACGGCGGGGCCGGAGGCTCGGGCCGCGCCGTTCCAACTGGAAATCCCTGGGCGGCGAGGATCAGGGGGCTCGGGGCGGCCGTAGTCCGTCCGGGCGGGGCCGGGCAGGGCCGGGAAGAACCTCTTGGCACCCCGGTGCTGTCCTGCGGGGCGCCACAGCGGGGCTGACG